>CM035153.1:82632136-83180312 GCA_020205615.1 Panax quinquefolius
TCTGTTTTGGTGTTCTAAGCATTTTCCTATAAATAGGGTGCTTAGGTTAGAATTGAAAATCACACCAGAAACTGAAGTTTTCTCTCTCTATAATATCGAGCGTATTTTTGTGAGTATTTATATACTTTGAGTGTTGCTATACGGTGCAATTTCGTTCAACGTTATATCCAACATTCCAGTCAGAAGTACTGCTCTTTTGAGGTAAAGACATGTGATGAAAATTATCTCCGTCCTAGATGAGAAAAGAAATTTGGAACCACAAATATGATTATGAGTTATTCATATGATTGTGGAAAGAAACCGTTGATTGATGTTACAGGGATAAAACATTATTGGTGGACTTTTAACATAGAGAAGATAATAGACATTATGGTCTATTTGACTTTTCTAATGGATTGTTCGTTCCGCTGCAACTATGGTTGAAAAGTTTTATCATCTACCATATGTTCTAAATCTCTGATTTATTACTGATGAAGGCTATTGATAATTTAATTATCTTTAGTCATGATATTCTTTACTGAGCTAGTCGTGCTCACCTTTTTGCTTCACAATTCCTTTCAGGTAATAAGAGTGTAGTTGGGTCGAGCGGGGATAACAAGGGAATAGAACGGTGGTCTGTAGCTGTTGAGGTTCTCACTAAATAGTATGGAAATAATTTTATTGAGAACTTCAGATAAGTGTGTCGTATTGTATACATCATTTGATATTTAATTTTGGTGAACCGAATAGGGTGAGGTGAACCCAACTTTGGAAGGGTGTTTTGCCACTATCATACAAGATGTCTAATGACATACAACCTCGTGTTATCATAAGACAGGGTTGTGCACATCCACTTGCTGAGTATATCTACAAGCACTACCTATATGATCTTGGAGTTTGGTTGAAACATAATGTTTAATCACAGACGTTGGAGATAGTTATATGTCAAGGGAAGACTCATCATTGGAAGGAACATGATAGTAATCTTCTCATTTTTCTTTGGGGTCTATTGGATCAACCAAGGATAATTCTCTGGACATATGATATCTATCATAACTTAGATTCATGGCCTGCAATGTACGAAGGTTTTCTTGAGCACTTCCCAAAGATTTTAATTTCTAAAACAGTTATTGACAGTACCTTTATGTAATGTATCAATGTGAGGTGATGTGCATAGTTGGGACATGAGTCATAGTTGGTATTAAAACTCATAGTATATGTGTTGTTGTATTTTGCACGACAATTGTAGTAATAAAGTTGTAGTTATTTTCTGTATCATGTATTTGGCGACTCAGAATAGGTTGGATGGATTGGACCTATTTTGGGGGCGTCACAATAATCATACCAAAAACTGTCCGTCAATACACTACAGGCCATTGTGGACTTTTACCACATCATTTATAACATTACAGGTCATGATTATACCGAATAATCCCTGGTCATAATCATACCAAGTCCATCTATGCAGGTAAGACAAAGATGACTTTCATCACAATATAAACATGAGGATGATGACAATGACATAATAATTCAATAAAACAAGTTCAAGAATAACTTTTAAAGATTTATAAATTAATTTATCCTGAACTTAATAATGTCCAAATTGTCAACATGATACTGCTTTGTGGAGTAAAATTCAAGAATGCTCAGAAGAATATTTCCATGAAAAGATACTGGAAGAAGTGCAAATATCAAGGATATTCTACTAATTTCATGGAGTATAGAAGCCAAAATTTTAACCAAATGAGTATCATAGAATATATGAAACTACAATGGATTTTCACCCGCCATGCAGTAACCCACGTAGACGGATCATTTCCACAATTTAATAAGAAATCAATACGAAGTGTCATTCACCATACATGTGGTAATCCACATAGACAGGTTATTCCAATAGAATAATAAAGAATGGAATAATAGAAGAATTCAGCATGCATGCGATAGACCGCACAGATAGGTTATTCCAACAGAATAATAAATAAAGGAACCAGGTCATGCGTAAATGTATAGAAAGGATATTCCAATAGAATAATAAATAATGGAACCAGGTCATGCGTAAACGCACAGACAGAATATTCCAACAGAATAATAGAGAATGGAATAACAAAAGACTTCACTAGGCATGCAATAGACCGCACAGACAGGTTATTCCAACAAAATAATAAATAATGGAACGTGTCATGCATAATACTTATGATGCATGAATATTCCAAATGAATAATAAAGAATGGAATAATGTAAGAATTTCACCATGTATGCGGTACTTCACATATACAAAGTTATTCCAACATAATAATAAAGAATGGAATAATAGAAGAATTTCACCATGTATGCGGTACTTCGCATATACAGGTTATTCCAACATAATAATAAAGAATGAAATAATAGAAGAATTTCACCATGTATGCAGATTCACATATACAAAGTTATTCCAATGAATAATAAGGAATGGAATAATGTAAGCTCTCTTCATGAATACGAAAGAAATAATTCCCTTACCTTATAAAGAAGAGTACTCAGATGGGTAGTATGAATATACTTGAAGAAAACTTGCACTACGCCTCAAAGCTTTCATAAACTCTAAAGAAATACGCCAAGATTATAGAAGAAGAATTCTCCAATTTACGGTGTGATTTCAATTCCAACTAAGCATCCTATTTATAGGAAAATAGAAAGGATACTATGCAATAAAATATAATATATATATATATATATTTATATATTTTATTTAAAATCTAATAAAACAATTAACTTTATAAAAGTATTATGTTTTATATAAAAGATTTTACTATGCAAATACTATGCATGTACTATGCAAACACTATGCATAATAAAATATATTATATTCTAATTATTGTCTAATAAAACAAATAACTTTATAAAATTATTCTGCTTTTATATAAAAAGCTTTTCTTTTTATTACATTAATAATACTAATAAAAATTTTATATATATATATATATATAAACTTCGTGACTTCATAAAAGACACCTCGATATATTTAACAACATTTATCATCATTATTATAATTCACAATATTAATCAACCAGTCATTCCTGTGAAAGAGGGGCTTTCTAATAAGGATTTCTCCCTATCATGCGTAATTAGGTGACCAAACCTCTCCTTGGCAAGAACTTCTGAGACATCGTTAATATTGCAAATAATAATATTAATAACTTTGTTATCTCAATTATTGATTTAATAATATATAAAATATCGACAATAATTGAATCAAATAACGTGAGATACTATGCAACAATTCATCGTAGCAATAATTGAACAAAACCGAGTGACTTCTCACGTAAGCATCAATAATCAATACCGTGTGCTACTATGCAACCACGCAGACATCAGTATTTTAACACCGTGTTGTTTCAACGTTAATGGTAAAACTTCCGCCAGTTATTTTCATAAAAATATTTTTGTCATTTTCTCAATCCGACAATAATTCAGTTGTGAGGTCCACCAATGATTATGCCATCGTATGAATATTCCCTGTTAAAATGAATATCCCCGACCAATCGAATATTATATAACAACTTGCATCCTTTTCAAAATTTCTAAATATTACCCACAACTATAACATTATATCAAATCCATACCATAATATTAAAAATATATATATATTTCGAGAAAAATAAATCTTTATTCATAAAATTTGGGATTTTACAATCTCCCCTCCTTATGAAATTTTGCCCTCAAAATTTACGTACGTACCTGGTATGCCAAACAAATGAGGACACTTCGTCAGATTCTTACTCTTGAGGTATAACCTTTGAGTGTCGAATATGATCCTTATTATCCAAGATTTTAACACGTATCTCATCATACATTAAATCTTCTAATATCTCGTCTAGTTCTAATTCAATAATGTGGTTCGGGTCGTCCACATATTTACGTAACATCGATACGTGAAAAATGTTATGAACACGCGACATACTTGGCGATAAAACAAGTCTATAGGCCACAGTTCCTACTCGATCAAGGATTTCAAATGGGCCAATAAAATCGAGGGTTGAGATTTTCGCTCTTCATCGAGTCTTGTTTCTAGAATAACGCCTTCTTGAACCTTCTTCTTCGCATTCATCAGCTCCGAATGTGTAGTTTGAGCGGCTTTAACTTTATCGATTAAAGTCAATTCTAATCGTATATTTGTTATCTTTACGTGGGTCCCTAGAGTCTTTAACTCTATCTTCATCATTTATAAGTTATACGAAATGGGTTTTTGTGTTAACAACATCGCACTCGTAAACGCATATGATCTTCTACTCAACACGTCAGCTACCACGTTCGTTATTCCACGATGATATTGAGTGGTATGATCGTAATCTTCAACAGCTCGAGCCAACGTCGTTGTCGCATGTTGAGTTCCTTTTGAGTGAAGAAGTATTGAGGCTTTTATGATCCGTAAAGATCTCCACTTTCTCCCCATACAAGTAATGCCTCCAAATTTTAAGTGCGAAGACAACAACTGCCAACTCTAGATCATGAGTAGGATAATTCATCTCATATTCTTTGAGTTATCGAGAGGCATAAGCTATGACTTTCCCGTGTTGCATAAGAACACATCCTAACCCTTTGCCTGAAGCATCACTATAGTTGATAAATCCCTCCGAGCCAGATGGTATTGTCAGAAAAGGTGCTGAAATGAGTCTTCTCTTGAGTTCTTGAAAACTCTTCTCATATTTTTCACTCCAACCAAACTTTGTATCTTTCTGAGTCAGCTGAGTTAATGGAGTAGCAATTCGAGAAAATCCTTCCATGAATCTCTGATAATAACCAGCTAAACCGAAAAAGCTACATATTTCGGTCACTAATTTAGGTTGCCCCCAGCATTAAATTGCTTCAATCTTTGTTGGGTCAAAATATATTGCATGACTTGATACTACATGCCCAAGGAATGCTACTTCCTCAAGCCAGAACTCGCATTTCTTCAACTTGGCATAAAGCTTGTTTTCACGAAGCTTTTGGAGTATCAGCCTCAAGTGTTGCTCGTGATCTTCACGGCTTTTGGAATATATGAGAATGTCATCAATAAAGATGACCACAAAGTGATCCAAATATTCCTTGAATACTCGGTTCATCATATCCATGAAGGCAGCAGGAGCATTAGTCAATCCAAAAGATATGACTAGGAATTCATAATGCCCGTATCGAGTTATGAAAGCTGTCTTTGGAATGTCATCGGTTCTAATCTTCAATTGGTGATATCCGAAACGAAGATCAATCTTTGAAAAAAATTTGGCGCCTTGCAACTAGTCAAACAGGTCATCAATGTGAGGCAATGGATATCTATTTTTGATAGTGACATGGTTCAACTCTCGATAATCAATACAAAGTCGAATACTCCCATCTTTTTTCTTCACGAATAGAGCAGGAGCACCCCAAGGAGACGTACTAAGACGAATGAAACCAATATCTAGAAATTCTTGCAGTTGGGTCTTTAACTCCTGAAGTTTAATAGGAGTCATTCGATATGGGGCTTTGGAAATGGGTTTTGTACCGGGTCCAAGGTCGATACAAAATTCAATTTCACGCTCTGGGGGTAGGCCGGGAAGTTCTTCTGGGAATACGTCAGTAAATTCATTAACAATAGAAATATTATTCAAAACTGACGTATTTTTGTTTATATTCGTGACATGAGCTAAGAAAGCTTGACATCCATTTTTTAATAAACGAATAGCTTTATGGCTTAAGATTATAGTGATGGATTTTAATGGTTTGGTAGCTTGAATTCGCATAATAGGTTGGTTAGGAATATGAAAGCTAACAACCTTACGAAAACAATCAATTTTTGCATGATGAGTAGTTAACCAATAAATCCCTAGAATCACATCAAATGCAAGTATTTTCAAAGAAATAAGATCGACAGGTAGCACGCGGTTAACGATTTGAATCAAACAAGACTTATAAACCGTGGATGTAATGAAGGTTTCTCCCAGCGGAGTTTTAACAGATAAATCAAAGTCTAATTTCTCCGGAGTCAAATTTAAACGTTGAGCGCAAGTAGGAGAAATAAAGGAATGGGTAGAACCGGTATCAAATAAAGTATAAACATTGTTAGAGTTTATGATTAGCTTACCCGTGATAACTTCGTTCGGGTTCTTCGAGAAACGCTATCATTTAAACTACCGGCTTTGACTTGTCTGAGACATCCTTTGGCATCATTATCCCAGCTGGACTTGACTTCACTACACGACAAAATTGAGCTAAGTGACCTTCTCATCCACAATTGAAACACGTTTTGGATTACTGCGTACAGTTTGGACGGATGGGTCCCTCCAATCCGCATTTGAAACATACGACCGGTGGTCGTTCTTCTTCCTTTGAAATGGGTGCTGGTGCTGCTGTCTTTCCATCATTATTAAACCTTCTCTTCTTGAAATTTCCACTTCTATTATCTTGGCCATGATTACCACCGAAGTGGTTACCATTCTTGGCATAATAATTTCCCCCACGATGGTTATCATTGTTCCGATGGTCGTTGCCACCGGTACGATTATTATCGTGTTGTTGGATGTTACCTTTTGGTTGTGTTAACTCTTTATCGCGCTCCAATAACTGAGCCCTATTCAAAACATCTGACTATAAACAAAGTTTATGAGAAATGATGTGATGCCCCCAAAACAGGTATACATCACCCATCTTGAGTCGTCAGATACATGGTACATAACTCAACTACAAACTTAATTATACAACTGTCGTGCAAAATACGACAAAACATAGCTGAGAGTTTAAACAAGAATATTGTCTTCTAGACAATATCAACTCTCAATGGAGTCCTCATTACAATTATTATCACACTATTTCACATAATAGTGATGACTACTATAGCCACCATCTCGGACCATCACTCCATTCCCTGACTCGTCCCAGCTATATTCTCATTTTCTAAAGAGAACAGTGAAAGAAAAAGGTGAGCTCAACTAGCCCAGTAAGAAATATTATGACTAAGATAATGCAGAATAAATTATCCTTAGCCTTCAACATTATAACAACTGATAGAATACAATAGACAACAAGTTTAAGATCAACAACTGCAACGAAATAAGCAATCCATTAGAAGAGTCGAGTAGAACATAATGTCAATAATCTCCTTAAGATTAAAAGTCCATAATTAATATTTCATTCCTGTAATACTCATCAACAGTTCTTTGTTATACCCATGACAAAAAGAACTCTCATCACCTGTCTGCACCTGAACCACCAAAGATTATAGTTAAATCCACAATTCATATTTATAATCATGTAAAGCAACAGTTTCTCCTTGCCACAAAGGCTTAATAGAACGTTTACTCAAAATCCTTACCCCAAAGGCTAAAGATATTCAAATGTAATAACAATGATCATACCAATCAGTTGTATATCTTTGCACTACGGGCCAAAGATATTCAACTATAAAACCAATGGCCATGATCATACCAATCAATTGTCTGTCAGTGCACTACGACCAAAGTCATTCAACTGTTAACTAATGGTCATGATCGTGCCAATCACATCATCGAATTATCCATGCACTACGGGCCAAGGATATTCGTTATTATCACCAGTGGTTATGATCATGTCATACATATGTCCATCTTTGCGCTACGGGCCAAAGCTATCCGACAACATATCATCTTTGCACTATAGGCCAAAGACAAACAACTGTAAAACCAATAACCAACAGTCCATCTATGCACTACGGGCCAAAGATGACTTCCAACACAATATAAGCACGAGAATTATGACAATGATATAAAAAATTAATCAAATAAGATAAAGGATAAATATTAAACATTTATAATACAATTTATCCAGAGTTCAAGAATATCCAAATGTTATCAATCACTTAATAATCTCATAATCTAATATCATTAATATGATAACAATATTTTAATCATTTCTTAAACTTATAAATAATTTATTTTAATTATTTACACTTTACTAATTAATGCATTTAATCATCCTAAAATGTCAAACTCATAAGATTTCATCACCAATAATCAAAACTCTCATCAAAAATCTGTATATACCTTATATAGGATTCTCAAGCCATAAAATTCTATTTTCCAATTTTCTTACTTCACATAACATATTTAATTCATTTACTCATAACTAGTCCATTTTCATGAAAAATACCAAATTAGTACAAACAAATTTTCTTTTCTGGGATTTAGTAGAATATAGTCTCATATTGAACATATATTTTTCTCAGGATTTTTAAAATTCATTTACTATTTTTCATATAGCTAAATCAGCCGAATATTTAGACATTTATCAAAAATTGTCCTTTTGTCCAAAAATTCCGAAATTTACAGGGTATACTGTTGTTATATAGATGTACTCCCAATAAAAATTTCACCAATTTTGGAGTTAAACACAAGGAGTTATAAGGGTTTACTTTTAAAATAGTCTTTTCCCATAAAATTCATAACTCCTAATCTATACATCCAAAAATCGCCATTTTTGACACAATCTAAAAAACTCATCAAATTATCATTTCAAATATTTTCAGAATTTTTAAGGGTTGGAAAAATTACAAAACTGCCCCTGGCAGAAACCCCTTACTTACAACGGTTGAACGAAAATAATATTCCTTAGGAATATTGAACGGAAATAATATTCCTTACGAATATTAAACGAATATAATGAATATTGAACAATAATAATATTCATATGAATATGAAAAATAATATATCTTCAGAATATAAAAAAATAATAACCTTTACCTCAGAAGAAGACTGGATACTGGAGTAGTGAAGTAGCAGACTACTCTTCTTCTCTCTCTATAGCTTCTATCTCTATAATTGCTCTTGTGAGACTTAGTGAATTGGTGAGAATGAAGGAAGAATGAGCTTCTATTTATAGGAAAATATAGTTTTGATAATTGCACATTTTGGGGCTCGAAATATTATAGTATAATACCTTCATCTTTTCCTTCATTTTTAATTTAGTCCTACAAGTATTATCAAACTTGCACCACCTCCCCCAATAGTAAATCATGTGAATCAATAGTAAATCATGTGACTCAATAGTTCTAAACATGTGAAAAAATTAATTATAGTATAATACCTTCATCTATACCTCCATTTTTAATTTAGTCATGAAAGTATTATCAATCTTGCACCAACTCCCCTAATAGTAAATCATGTGAATCAATAGTACACACATGTGAATACATAGTTATAATCATGTGAATTAATAGCAATTAATTGCTCATTTATCCAGTGAATTACCCAATTGGTCAATATAACTTCCAAACATTAATTATTATCGAAATAAATGTTGATTTCCACTAACACTAATAATCCCAACACAATGGAAATATCAATTTTATCTTTAATCAACACGAACTTATTCATCATTAATATTATAACTCACAATATTTAACAACTAGATCGTTCCCAGGAAAGAGGGGGCTTTCCAATAAGGATTTCTCCATATTGGCGCCCAATTAGATTATCTAACCTCCATTGACAGAACTTCTAGACATTGTCAGTATTGCAAATAATAATATGAATAACTTTGTCATCTCAATTATTGTTTTAATAATATTACATATTATGCAGATGATACTGTGACAATAATTGAATCAATAATATGAGAGATATGATGCAGCAATTATTGTAGTAATAATTGAGTATAACTGAGTGACTTCTCACATAAACATCAATAATCAATACCGTGTGCTACTATGCAACCACGCGTATTACTATACTTTTATCATCGATTATTTTATGAGAACTTGTTTACTTTGAAAATTTTTCACATATCATCATTAACTTTAACCTTTTATAAATTTAACCGTTTACTAAATAGAATAATTATAAAAAAATTGAATACTTTCATTTCATAAAATTCGTGGTCTCACAATCTCCCCTCCTTATGAAATTTCACCCTCGAAATTTACATACCTGGTAGTTCGAAGAGATGAGAATACCTTACTTTCTTTTCGGATTGTACCTTCTCGGTTATTTCCTCTTTATCATGATTTTCCCATTTCTCATCTCCTATATTTCAGATATCATTCTAGAATATAGTTTCAAAATAAGGGTTAATTAACATGCCACATATTATCCCTATACTCTGACCGACCAATTAAATACCAAATAACTTAGGTAGGTCAAACTAGCGAAGGAATTACTAGTCTCTCCCCTCCTAGTTCTAGTCTCACATCTCAACCAGGGATCATATCCCTAAGCTTTGATACCAACTGTGACGCCTCCAAAATAGGTATACATCACCCATCTTGAGTCGGTAAATACATGGTACATAACTTAACTACAAACTTAATTATACAACTCTCATGCAAAATACGACAAAACATAGCTGAGAGTTTAAACCAGAATATTGTCTTCTAGACAATATCAACTCTCAATGGAGTCCTCATTATAATTATTATCACACTATTTCACATAATAGTGAGGACTACTATAGCCACCATCTCGGACCATCACACCATTCCCTGACTCATCCTAGTTATATTCTCATTTCCTGAAGAGAACAGTAAAAGAAAGAGGTGAGCTCAACTAGTCCAGTAAGAAATATTATGACTAAGATAATGCAGAATAAATTATCCTTAGCCTTCAACATTATAATAACTGATAGAATACAATAGACAACAAGTTTAAGATCAACAACTGCAGCGGAATAAGCAATCCATTAGAAGAGTCGAGTAGAACATAATGTCTATTATCTCCTGTAGATTAAAAGTCCATAATTAATACTTCATTCCTGTAATACTCATCAACATTTCTTTGTTATACCCAAGACAAAAAGAACTCCCATCATCTGTCTTCACATGAACCACCAAATATTATAGTTAAATCCACAATTCATTTTTAAAATCATGTAAAACAACAGTTTCTTTTTGCCACAAAGGCTTAATAGAACGTTTACTCAAAATTCTTACCCCAAAGGCTAAAGATGTTCAAATGTAATAACAATGATCATACCAATCAGTTGTCTATCTTTGCACTACAAGCCAAAGATATTCAACTATAAAACCAATGGTCATGATTATACCAATCAATTGTCTATCAGTTCACTACGACCAAAGTCATTCAACTGTTAACTAATGGTCATGATCCTGCCAATCACATCATCGAATTATCCATGCACTACGGGCCAAAGATATTCGTTATTATCATCAGTGGTTATGATCATGTCATACACATGCCCATCTTTGCCCTACGGGCTAAAGCTATCAAACAACATATCATCTTTGCACTATAGGCAAAAGACAAACAATTGTAAAACCAATAACCAACAGTTCATCTATGCACTACGGGCCAAGATGACTTCCAACACAATATAAGCATGAGAATTATTACAATGATATAAAGAATCAATCAAATAAGATAAAGGATAAATATTAAACATTTATAATACAATTTATCCAGAGTTCAAAAATATCCAAATGGTATCAATCACTTAATAATCTCATAATCTAATATCATTAATATGATAACAATATTTTAATAATTTCTTAAACTTACAAATAATTTATTTTAATTGTTTACACTTTACTAATTAATGCATTTAATCATCCTAAAATGCCAAACTCATAAGATTTCATCACCAATAACCAAAACTCTCATAAAAAATCTGCATATACCTTATATAGGATTCTCAACCCATAAAATCTTATTTTCTAATTTTCTTACTTCACATAACATATTTAATTAATTTACTCATAACTAGTCCATTTTCATGAAAAATACCAAATCAGTACAAACAAATTTTCTTTTTTGGGATTTAGCATAATATAGTCTCATATTGAACATATATTTTTCTAAAATTCATCTACTATTTTTCATATGGCTAAATCTATCGAATATTTTGACATTTATCAAAAATTGTACTTTTGTCCAAAAATTCTGAAATTTACAAGGTATACTGCTGTTATATAGATGTACTCCAAATAAAAATTTCACCAATTTTGGAATTAACCACAAGGAGTTATAAAAGTTTATTTTTAAAATAGTCTTTTCCCATAAAATTCATAACTCCTAATCTATACATCCAAAAATCGCCATTTTTTGCACAATCTAGAAAACTCATCATATTATCATTTCAAATTTTTCCAGAATTTTTGAGGGTTGGAAAAATTACGAAACTTCCCCTGGCAGAAACCCCTTACTTACAACGGTTGAACGAAAATAATATTCCTTACGAATATTGAACGGAAATAATATTCCTTACGAATATTAAATGAATATAATGAATATTGAACGATAATTGTGACGCCCCCAAATCCGGGTATCTTCCAACCCGACAGATGGTGCTACACGGTACTCATAACTGTACATTCATTCTATTGAAACGACATCCAAATGTGCATATCAACGACATTCTTATTACATTAATAATATTACATCTCGTTCCCAGTTTCTATAACCATAACATTCTTTGTTCATCATATTATAATATATGCAACTTACTAGTTTATTACAAGGTAAACTAATCGTTTATCTTCGTCTTGCCTTTATCCTTGTCAGATCCCTCTGCTTGCGTTTTGGTCTAGTCGCATTCATATGGTTCAAGCAAGAATGAGCATAACAAGCTCAACAAGTACAACAATTCCTTTTAAACAACATGCTTGAAACATAGGAATCGTATATCTTCAATAACTGGATAATAGTTATGAAGTACTATCAATAATTCAAAATAGCATTTCTTTTCCCATCAAAATGTTTTAGAATAACAATATTCAGTAAAACATCAATTCTGGCTCAAGACCATGAGCATTTCATATTTTCTTTGAAAAGGACAACCTGGCACTAAGTCCATAAGTCTTGCATATCTTACGAGCACTTCTGGGTGATCAGCCCATAGTACTCTATGTTGATCAACACTACATTTATTAAACGTATGTACATTTAAGTTTTGGCAACCTCGCATGCCCATCGAATAATCGATGAAAAATACATTTGTTTATTCATACACAGGCTTACCTTGAATCCGTACCAAACAATTGGCGTAGGATAGCGTTAACAATTCTATATTGAAAGACTTGTAAATAAATCAATTAATCTTCAAGATTAGTCTAGCTGAGTTAAAACTGGCATCGGCATTTTTGTAAAATAATTCATGTATCTCATAACATGAATCACAGAAAACTTGGCTAACACGAAGGTTAGACAAACGTTTAAGAAATACTTGCCTTCAGCGTCTGCTACAGTATAATAACTTTTGCTTTCAGTCTTTACGGTCTCTATAACACGTAACCCCATAACATACCACATTAAGTCATGAATGAACATTCATGGTTCCTAATGAATCTTACCCTTCTTCTCAATCTAATCATATATTAGATTTATTACTATTGGTTCCGGCTTGCCATTATATTTTACATTATTCTTACCAACTTCTTTCTCTTCTATGTCTTACGTAGATTTACTTCATTAATCCAACTCGTTTTGAGTTAATCATCCTTCCTCACGGCTTACTAACATCTTTACATTATTAATCGAAACTCGATCGTCATTTGTTAAGTATACTTTATTGCATACCGTTTACGTTTACGTATTACTTAAAAACTTTTAGTTGTAACTCTTAATGTTATAGGCCTTATCATTATTGAATACGGTTCACGTTCCTTATACTTTTACGCTCATGGCGCTTAACTACTCATTAAACAACATTAAATTCCTAAAGTCATCACTATAACAGTGATTTAGGAAAAGTCTTATCATTTTCATTAAGTAATTACATAACCCATACTGGTATTGCAAACCATTGGATTCATAATCAACTCGGTCAACAAATTTCTACAGTCGGCTTAGCACATTACGTTGTTCTCATTATGTTCATCTTCAATTGATTATTAACCTTTAATCATCATACATTAAGTTTAAAAGTACCTTACAATATCTTATTAAGTTTCTCAATTTATTATTACTAAGTTACTGTTCAAGTTGTACTCATAAACATTCCTTACTGCTCAACTTCCTAGGGTTTGCGTTGCGGCGCCACCCATAGCTTTGTAAGTTGCGCTGCGGCGCGAGTTAACAGTATGCTCAGACCGGACTTGGCGCTGCGGCGTGAGTCCTTACCCTTCATGTCGCTTTGAGGTACGAGTTAACAGTGTGCTCGGTTCTAGCCTCGCGCTGCGACACGGGCTTTATTGCTGTGAGTCGTGCCGCGACGCGGACTCTGTGCCTTAGATAATTTGTAGGTTTTAAAATTTTTACGAAACTCCCGGACGCATAACTTCTTCGTTATAAGTCCGAATTGGCTCGTTCAAAAGCCTACGATTCACAAATTACATACTCTACACGTTCATGTAAGAATTTTATCTATTTGACTTTGTTTGTTAAAAATTCACGTATTAGTTCCTTTTTAACGAAAATGATAAACGTTCGTGAACGTTCAACGCTCGTTTCTTCGTTCTAAGTCAGAATCAGGTCATTTTTGAGTCCCAACTCTATAATGCCAAATATGACTTGTCTCCATTGAAAACAAATGTTTCCAAGCTCAATATCAAAATTTGACTTCCATTCTGAGATTTTCATGAATTCGACGATTATCATCCAAACTCGTGAATTCCGCCTTAACTTCATTTCTTATGATTTGTTCACTGTTTCAAATGGATTCAATCCATCATATTAGCATCTTGGCATACATAACTCATTAACTTATTTATATGATAAGTTCTTACTTGTTCTTCATTAGTCTATAACTTATAAAAGTATAACTACTTATAATTTTACTTCACATGACTTAACATGGTCCAAATCCTTTTAACCATCATTCTTGCTTCATATTATCAAATAACCTTATTATTTCAACATATAAAAGTTCCTACAAGTTCTTCCTTGTTTCATAACTTATATGATTATGAATAGCTTATTCATGACTTATACAACTTATTAAGACATAAGTTCTTTGATTACTCATTCCTATCATTCTTTAGCATACATGTTCTACCACTACCCATCTCCCTACCAATGGAAGAGAAAGAGATTCATGGTTTAAGTTCTTACCCTTGAATATCACTTGACTAAGCTTTAATCTCCTTCTTGCTTCTTGAAAATCTCATAATGGAAGTTTTACTTATAAGTGCTTATTCTCTCTAACCAATAAGTTGCTTAACTTGAGAGGAGTTTGGGTGAAATTTTAACAAGCAACAAATGGAATCCTAAGCTTGCTATTTATAGGAAATCCTGAATGAGGGCTTAATGGTCAATAAGCCATTCCACCTCCTTACTATTCCGTATTTGCTCACCAAGTTTACTTGGCCTCCACAACTTTTATCTCTTGATTTCTCACCACAAAACTTATCCTTTACTTAGCTTTTAAGTTATTTGGTCATCACATAACTTATCTCTTGCTTAGCCACCAAGCATAAGCACTTTACTTGGCCACCACTTTACTTATCAATTGCTTAATCATTAAGTTTACTTGCTCATTACTTTTACTTAGCCACCAAGTACTTTACTTGGCCACTACTTTGGGTTATACATGTGATCATGGGTTCTCCCATGGATCCTCCTAATCCATTGGATTATTACATTGGGCTTAAGTCTAATTAACTTAGCTTATTCATTTTGGGCTTGCATTAAGTTACCTTGGGCTTCTCATTAATCAACCACTTGGGCTTACACCTTAATTCTTATTGGACTTATCCATTCTTACATTTGGGTCTTACCAATTCTCATTGGACTTTACAATGTTCTACACAATCCTATAAATTAAATTCATTTAACTTAAAGCCTTATAACGTATAATTTACGTATTAATCTTGTATTCTAACTCGTATACTTATTTAATATACGACATTCCATCATTCATACTTGTCAGATAATACCTCGTATTATACTCGTATTCATTACCTCGCATAATACTTACATATAATACAATCATTACTTTAATTCATTAATCGATTTAAATTCCTTCTCTAATTCACTTTCCCTAACTCATAGGTTTTAAGTCCGTGGCAAAAAAAGCGTGTTTTGCCATAACTGAAATATTATTGGATATTCCATCTTGTCTTAGAATTCTATTATTACGTATTTCTGGAGTTCAAAAATAATTCTTGAAAATGTGTGTGTGCATAGTGTTTTTCAAAAAATTTCTCGGAAAGTTTTTATTTTTATCCTGGAAATTCAAACATTTTAATTCTACCACGTAGCCAAAATACTACGACGTTCCGATATGTCTAGGTCATAGAACGACCTTCAATTAGCTTACTCCCATAAATAATGAATTAAATTCATTTAATCCACATAATAAAAATAAAAATTTAATTCTCAAAAATCCAAATTTTCTGGGGCATTACAATAATAATATTCATATGAATATGAAAAATAATATCTCTTCAGAATATAAAAAAATAATAACCCTTACCTTAGAAGAAGACTGGATACTGGAGTAGTGAAGTAGCAGACTACTCTTATCTTTCTCTCTATAGCTTCTCTCTCTATAGCTTATGTCTCTATAATTGCTCTTGTGAGACTTAGTGAATTGGTGAGAATGAAAGAATAATGAGCTTCTATTTATAGGAAAATATAGTTTTGATAATTGCACGTTTTGGGGCTCGAAATATTATAGTATAATACCTTCATCTTTTCCTTCATTTTTAATTTAGTCCTGAAAGTATTATCGAACTTGCACCACCTCCCCTAATAGTAAATCATGTGAATCAATAGTAAATCATGTGACTCAATAGTTCTAAACAACAAAATTAATTATAGTATAATACCTTCATCTATACCTCCATTTTTAATTTAGTCATGCAAGTATTATCAATCTTGCACCAACTCCCTTATAGTAAATCATGTGAATCAATAGTACACACATATGAATACATAGTTATAATCATGTGAATTAATAGCAATTAATTACTCATTTATCCGTTGAATTACCCGATTGGTCAATATAACCTCCAAACATTAATTATTATCGAAATAAATGTCGATTTCCACTAACACTAATAATCCCAACACAATGGAAATATCAATTTCATCTTTAATCAACACGAACTTATTCATCATTAATATTATAACTCATAATATTTAACAACCAGATCGTTCCCAGGAAAGAGGGGGCTTTCCAATAAGGATTTCTCCATATTGGCGCACAAACCTCTCCTTGACAGAACTTCTAGACATTGTCAATATTGCAAATAATAATATGAATAACTTTGTCATCTCAATTATTGATTTAATAATAAAACATATTATGCAGATGATACTGTGACGATAATTGAATCAATAATATGATAGATATGATTCAGCAATTATTGTAGTAATAATTGAGTATAACTGAGTGACTTCTCACATAAACATCAATAATCAATATCGTGTGCTACTATGCAATCACGCGTATTACTATACTTTTATCACCGATTATTTTAAGACAACTTGTTTACTTTGAAAATTTTTCACATATCACCCTTAACTTTAACCTTTTATAAATTTAACCGTTTACTAAATAGAATAATTATAAGAAAATTGAATACTTTCATTTCATAAAATTCGGGGTCTCACAAATGAGGTATTTACTTATATCGGGTTTCAAACCTCTTAGAAACATTCGCGTCATTCGCTCCTCATTATCGACCAAGTGGGATGCAAACCAGATAACTCATGAACTTAGCCTCAGATCTTCGTGATACTACCATATTATTTTTTACTCCATTGTTTATCTCAACATTTTCAGATGCCATTTTCAAACACTGTTACAAAACAAGGGTTAATTAACATATCACATATTATCCCTATACTCTGACCGACCAATTAAATACCAAATAAAATTAGGTAGGTAATACTAGCGACTAGCGAAGGAATTCACCCGTCTCTCCCCTCCTAGTTCTATCTCATATTTCAGCCAGGGATCATATCCCTAAGCTTTGATACCAACTGTGACGCCCCCAAAATAGTTATACATCACCCATCTTGGGTCGCCAGATACAAGGTACTGAATACAAATATAAAGTAATTATACAATAGTCGTGCAAAATACGACGACATATATACTATGAGTTTCAATACAAATATTGTAACGTATATAATACGACAATATTCATACTCAAATTAATACATGCCATATAAAGTTCAACAACAAATATTTCAAGTCTCCAAAGGGACACGACAAGATTTCTGTTCTCTTCATTTTACTACGGTGCACTTTTGATGCTTTCAGGGTCGGGTTCTCATCACCCTATTGTTGTTCACCAAAATCAATTATTAAGTGACGTATAAAATATGACACACACATCTTATGTCCTCAATACAATTATATATTGCATATCATGCCATACTGAGGACTACTAATGCTATTATCTGGACCGTCACTCCATTCCCTGTAACGCCCCGAAATTCGGTCTATTTTCACATCCGGATTCCGTACGTCACGATCTCATCTTCTTCCAAACATACATCATTATATAGCTAAATATAACAACATACATCCTCAAATCCCAGGTTCTATAACCATAAAACCTCTTTCATTACAAATAATGATAATTACATTATTCTTTGCATCTTGTACAAGTGACTTTTATCCGCCACCAAGGATACATAACGTTCATTAATTAATTCTATCATTACAAGTCTTCGCTTGATCTCATTCTCATTCATATAATGAATGGCATTCCTTCTGGATACCGATCAGCTTGATCTATACGGGATCCTTAAGTTCTTCTAACATCGTTCGCTGAAAATGTTTTTCATTTAAAGCAAGTGTGAGCATTCAATTGCTCAGCAAGTCATAGCAGTTGAACAAACAACTTCAAGAATTTGAACATTCTTTTAAGACTTCAATAACCGAACAAAGGTTATGAAGCAACTTGAATAATAGGAATAATCTCGATTCCTATCATTTTTAAACATTAAACATATTCGCTTAGAAATACTCTCATTCTCTACTTTCTTTCATACACATTCTGTCTGGCTAGAATCAATAGCACAGACTTAACAATAATGGTTCATGTATAAATGTAATATGCTCATATTGAATAGCCAATCACGTAATACAGTTCATATCATAGAAACACCGGTGTTCACATGTGGCACAAGGCCTCATATGTTCTACCACCTTGTACAAATATCACATATTCAAGACAGAACTTCTCAAGTTCAACATCTAAGAAGTTTTAGAAACTAGCATTCATTTAAAATATGAATGAAGTTAGGAAACTTGCCTTACGCACAACTACAGCTTATAGTTTACGCTGAACTGCTCATTCCAATTCCTATGTAACACATAAGAAAAATAACACGTACACCAATTAGTCATATACTTGACTTACGCATTGGTTTACTTACTTTACTTCTTAGGGTTCACGTTCTTATAAATTAAATTTGCGTGACCAACTTCCTTCACCGGTTAACGACATCATGACATACGGAGATGTCTTACTCAATATGTTCATCATCTTTGATGATTTACATTCTTATCTTCCTCTTATACTTTCCTAGGACTCATCACACATCGTGTCTCTGCTAGTAGTCCATATGGTACTCTGAGTGGTTTCCCACAAACAACCAACAAACAAGTTCTCGTCTCATCTACACTGCCCACACAGTGAGTTAGATCGGTTACCAGTTTTGTATATACCTTCGCTCTCTGAAGGAATTGTTTAGCCCAGCTCCCATATGTCAACCATCAAAGGTTACGATTGTACTACAACCTAACTCATCTTAACTTATTCGAACTATTAAACTATAATGTTCGTTAAGTCAAATTTTTATTCCTTATTGCTTTCTAAAAATTAAATGTCATACCTCAGGAGTCATTCTTCATTGTCTATGTTATACAGTCTTCTGTATACTCAGAACGATCATTCAATACTCATTCTACGCATTAATAGCGTTAATCATTTTACTTTACCTTGTTCTTATCTTATAACGTCCGATTCATTCGACTCGAAGCGTCATCCAAGTTATAAACATTAACTCGACTTTCATTAATCTTATTACCGTTCGCTACGGCTTTCTTGATACCATTCGTATCTTACTTACTACTTTTATTAACGTCTAAGTCATACAACCAGGGTATACTTAGAACATTCGTCCGATGCGAATACGATTTACGAGAATCGTTTACGTATTCAACGTTCACGTTGCTCGTCTCTTACTCTTTCATTCAACCTTTACTCAAGGTTCTAATCGCTTTCGATCGTTATCCATCCCATGAACCCCATGTGCATTATTCTTTCTTAATGTCAAAGCCATACTGATCATTGTATGCTAAGACCGATCGTTCATTGCAACAACATTGCGTTCATAGTGTCTATATGCTTTACATTCATTTCGAAATGTTATACATCACTATCGTTCATCAACGTCTAAGGAATTACCGTCATAGCAATCCCTCACGTTCGATTGATTGCGACTACGGTCCCCGGCTATCGGTCCCGTAACCCGTAATTACATTTTTTAATCTCGTTCAATCTTTTCATTCGACCTTCATCAAAGGTTTAATACACTTGATTAAGTGTTACATTAGTTGAACTACATGTTCGTATCTCTTTCTTGCACATCCCCCAGAAATTGAGTAGTTAAAAATCTCATTTCTGGCATTGCTCGCACCGCACCGCATGCGCGCCACTCTCAAGACTAAGACTCGCACAGGGCACGAAAGTTAGCGATGACGTGACCTTCCACTGCAATCGCAGCACCATTCTAGGTATGATCAGCCATGGCCGCCAAGACCTTCTTCCCGAAAAAATTTTCTAAGTCTTTGGTTGTTCTGAGACGCGTACTTCGAAATCTCATAACTTCTTCGTTTTAACTCGGAACGAGATCGTTCCAAAGCCATTTTCTTCGTTATCAAACGTACTTTGGTTACCCTCAGATAGAACTTTGTTCTAAATCTGTTAACATGCCATTCAATTGGCTTAATCTTCACCCTTCGTTCATTTTAATGTTTTTAACGTTCTTCGTTCGTTAGTCCGTAATTCGGTCATCCAAACTCGGAACTCGTTCGTTCTTGAGTCTACAACTCACGTTTTATACGTTCTCTTACATTCCTATGAAATCGTACATGCTCGGGTTCATTTACTAACTTTCAAATTCTCGATCTTCTTTTACGAAATTTTTGCCATAACTTCGTTATAGCTCAATTTTAATCCATTCTTCATGAACGTTTCTACCATTCCTAACCAAGCAATAAGCATCTAACTTATACGCGATGGTTTTAAACTTGTCCATCAACAACAATTATACTACGATGGTTTTAAATTTGTCCATCAACAACGTTCTTCGCGTTCTTCGCGTGTTCATCGTGTTCTTCGTTCGTTCTTCATTTTTAATCGATATTTTAGATTACGATTTCACTTTTTCTTGGAATTTGATGTTATAGAACACCATTCCTTACTTATTTGACCTACTCATTCATAAGATTCATTCGGATTGCTCAAAATCCTTACGAATCTTATACTTCCTTAAGAAATTTATAAACTAAATTTTTAATTCTTATTTCTTCATTTTCTCATAAATTCAACTATATGAATTCATTATTAACATTATCTACTTCTTATCTTCATTAATGTGAGAACCCGGGTAAGGGTTTGGTTTTAAGAAATTCCGAGGACGAAATTTTTTTTAAGGAGGGAAGAATGTGACAACCCAGAAAATCTAATTGTCCAGAATTAAGATTTAAAGAATTAGTTATTAATAAAATGAATTTTTATTAATACTATTATGTGCTATGTGTTTATTAATCGTTCTATAACCTAGAATGGTTATTAATCGGGAGGATTCTAGCAACGAGCTAGACTGAACGAGTAGGAATTTTCAAGACAAAAATAAAATTTTTCCAGAGACAAAATATTTTCTGGAAAAAAGACGAAATAGGCACTATTCACGGTTAGGGTTTGAATAACCCAAGCCTTTCTGAGAGTTCGGTTTGTCGAAATGACATTCCGTCGAAAGATTTGACGATAATATATCGTGAAAAGTTAAGTAAGCCGATAAATGTTTTTCTCGAAAAACGTGCAGAAATCGGATAAAATAAAAATGACGAAAAGTACTGTTATGTACTTTTCACTTGTTTAGCTACGTTAGGGGAAAATGTGAAGGAAAACGCTTAACGTCAAAAAGTGTTTTTCAGTTTTTCAGAAATCCGAAGAATACGTAAAAGTTAATCGGTAAAGGAAAGACGAAATATTCAAAAATATTTGGATTCTGATTACCGTTCATCCTTAAATTCCCTCCATCGGACAAAGTTTGCGTTCAAGCTAGCTTTTCCTCATTCTCCTTCTCTTTCATCTTCCATCCGAACTCTCTCTCTTTCTCTCTCAAATGATAGGATTTTCAAAATCCCATTCAAATGAGCTTAAGCTTTCTATTTATAGATTTTCAAGGCTAGGGGCATTTTGGTCTTTTCACACCCTAACCTCCTTACTATTCATTACTTAAGGACTAAGTTAACTTAGACCTCAAGTTTGCTTAGCCCTTAAGTTTCATAGTTCCATCTTTCGGGTTTTGTTCGACAATTTTAAAAACTGCGATTCTCGGAATCCAAATATTTTTGGATATTTCGTCTTTCCTTTACCGATTAAATTTTTTGTACTCTTCAGATTTCTAAAAAACTAAAAAACACTCTTTGACGTTAAGCGTTTTCCTTCACGTTTTCCCCTAACGTAGCTAAACAAGTGAAAAGTACATAACAGTACTTTTCGTCATTTTTATTTTATCCGATTTCTGCACGTTTTTTGAGAAAAACTTTTATCGACTTACTTAACTTTTCACAATATATTATCATCAAATCTTTCGATGGAATATCATTTTGACTTACCGAACTCTCAGAAAGGCTTAGGTTATTCAAACCCTAACCCTTAGGTTTCGTCGGGTGAATAGTGCCTATTTCATCTTTTTCCCCGAAAATATTTTATCTCCGAAATTTTTTTATTTTTTTCTTGAAAATTCCTACTCGTTCAGTCTAGCTCATAGCCAGAATCCTCCCGATTAATAACCATTCTAGGTTATAGAACGATTAATAAACACATATCACAGAATAGTATTAATAAAAATTCATTTTATTAATAACTAATTCTTTAAATCTTAATTCTGGACAATCCAATTTTTTGATTTGTCACATTCTTCCCTCCTTAAAAAAAATTCCATCCTCGGAATTTCTTAAAACCAAACCCTTACCCGGGTTCTCACATTCTCCCCTTCTTCAAGGAATTTTGTCCTCGAAATTTTAGCTTACTCATCTTCTCAACTTCTCTTCAAAGAAGTTCTTATCTTTCATACATTCCCTACCCTTCATAATTAATCAAGAATCATGAAGTGAAAGGAATAACTAGGAATATAAAGATTCCTTTAAAACATTTCATACTTTTGCTGAGGGGTCAAATCAACCATGAACTCATACTAGGTTAAACAGCCTCGCGCCGTAAACCTTTATTTCCATGGTAAGTTTACAATCACTAAGAAGGTAAACTACCTCTTACATACGTAGGTGATCAGCCTAACGTATCACCCCATTTCAAGGTATGTTCACCTTAGACTTAGATTCCGCACCAAAGCAATTTGGTTCGGCATAACTCATGAAAGAAAGCTCGATTTTCTTTTAATCATGACATACCATTCGTCTTAGCCAAATCAAGTAGCTTAGACCATACCAATAAATTGGACATCAACTTGAAACATTCGTCTAGTCAACTCGCTTGACATCAACCAATTCTTTAAATTCTTTTGCAATACATCAAAACGATACATGGCGTCATGATACCGCACTTTTCACAGTACGTTGAGGACTTCGTCAGTTTATGACTTCATCATTATGCATCATACCATAGTGGGCTATTGATCCTCTGATCAAATTCCATACCAGGTTTAATTGCATTAATAACTCCATCATTTTACCATCCTTGCATCAAATGCACTGATGATATAAAATTCATTTTGATATTTCAAATCAATTTCTGTCTAGCCAAATCAACTAGCATAGACATATCAAGAATAGTTCTTTTAAAATCCATTGGTTTCAAAAATTGAACCAATTCATTCATTTTCAAAACGCGCACATCAACACGATTTCAAGAAACTTCGAAATCTAGCATAGCTAGATGACTTGGAATATCCTATTCTCCATCTTCCTTCATTGTCTTACTTGCGACAATACTTAATCTTCTCTAGCACCTTCAATGCTAAATCTACTGAAAATACTTACTTTTAGTCTAAACAACCCTATACCTTAGTATAGTTCATCAACTTACCACACTTTATGTGTTTAGGAACTTTCCACAACCATATGTGTTTAAGAACTTATCTTCGCAGTATGTAATCCAAGAACAAATCAAGGACTATCCATATGCTTAGGGCTCAAAAACATAGCATATAACTTTGAGTCACAAACTTTTCATAAGTATGAGTTTCAAGAACCCGCACCTATCTTATCATTCTCTACCTATCAATTATATACATGAGAAAAGATTCACCTTCTCGTCATATACATATTGATAGCACGACATACTATTCCAATTATTATCACTGTAATAACTAAGTAATCACAAACCCCCTCCCATTCGAAGGTTTGTACTATTCAGCTATCACATAAGTCCTCAATCGAAATCTTAGAACTTCTAACTTTCTCTTTACTTAATACGAATTTTCCTTAATTCGTATATTATCCTTTACAACTCAATTTGAGTTCTTCTTCCCGTACTACTTCGTAGTACCATTCATTCATAGCATTAGCTATGAATCATTCATCGTTTAACAAATCATCTATTACTACGATTTACTGTGATCACATGGCGATCTTCTTATCCTTCACTTTATGATTATAGTCTTAGGTACTCATACCTAAGATTTATAACCTATCGCCTCGATACCAACTCAGAACGCCTCAAATCCTATTTCATTTTCACATCCAGATTCCGTACGTCACGATCCCATCTTCTTCCAAACATACATCATTATATAGCTAAATATAACAACATACATCCTCAAATCCCAGGTTCTATAACCATAAAACATCTTTCATTACAAATAATGATAATTACATTATTCTTTGCATCTTGTACAAGTGACTTTTATCCGCTACCAAGGATATATAACGTTCATTAATTAATTCTATCATTACAAGTCTTCGCTTGATCTTCATTCTCATTCATATAATGAATGGCATTCCTTTTGGATACCGATCAGCTTGATCTATACGGGATCCTTAAGTTCTTCTAACATCGTTCGCTGAAAATATTTTTCATTTAAAGCAAGTGTGAGCATTCAATTGCTCAGCAAGTCATAGCAGTTGAACAAACAACTTCAAGAATTTGAACATTCTTTTAAGACTTCAATAACCGAACAAAGGTTATGAAGCAAACTTGAATAATAGGAATAATCTCGATTCCTATCATTTTTAAACATTAAATATATTCGCTTAGAAATACTCTCATTCTCTACTTTCTTTCATACACATTCTGTCTGGCTAGAATCAATAGCATAGACTTAATAATAACGGTTCATGTATAAACAGAACATGCTCATATTGAACAGTTCAATCATAGAACGGTTCATATCATAGAAACACCGAAGTGTTCACATTGTGGCACAAGGCCTCATATGTTCTACCACCTTATACAAATATCACATATTCGTACATAGAAAGAACTTCTCAAGTTCAACATCTGAGAAGTTTTAGAAACTAGCATTCATTTAAAATATGAATGAAGTTAGGAAACTTGCCTTACGCACATTCATAGCATTAGCTATGAATCATTCATCGTTTAACAGATCATCTGTTACTACGATTTACTGTGATCACATGGCGATCTTCTTATCCTTCACTTTATGATTATAGTCTTAGGTACTCATACCTAAGATTTATAACCTATCAGCTCTGATACCAACCTGTAACGCCCCGAAATCCGGTCTATTTTCACATCCAGATTCCGTACGTCACGATCCCATCTTCTTCCAAACATACATCATTATATAGCTAAATATAACAACATACATCCTCAAATCCCAGGTTCTATAACCATAAAACATCTTTCATTACAAATAATGATAATTACATTATTCTTTGCATCTTGTACAAGTGACTTTTATCCGCTACCAAGGATATATAACGTTCATTAATTAATTCTATCATTACAAGTCTTCGCTTGATCTTCATTCTCATTCATATAATGAATGGCATTCCTTTTGGATACCGATCAGCTTGATCTATACGGGATCCTTAAGTTCTTCTAACATCGTTCGCTGAAAATATTTTTCATTTAAAGCAAGTGTGAGCATTCAATTGCTCAGCAAGTCATAGCAGTTGAACAAACAACTTCAAGAATTTGAACATTCTTTTAAGACTTCAATAACCGAACAAAGGTTATGAAGCAAACTTGAATAATAGAAATAATCTCGATTCCTATCATTTTTAAACAATAAATATATTCGCTTAGAAATACTCTCATTCTCTACTTTCTTTCATACACATTCTGTCTGGCTAGAATCAATAGCATAGACTTAATAATAACGGTTCATGTATAAATGTAATGATGCTCATATTGAATAGCTTCAATCATAGAACTGTTCATATCATAGAAACACCGGAAGTGTTCACATCAGGCACAAGGCCTCATATGTTCTACCACCTTATACAAATATCACATATTCGTACATAGAAAGAACTTCTCAAGTTCAACATCTGAGAAGTTTTAGAAACTAGCATTCATTTAAAATATGAATGAAGTTAGGAAACTTGCCTTACGCACAGCTACAGCTTATAGTTTACGCTGAACTGCTCATTCCAATCCCTATGTAACACATAAGAAAAATAACACGTACACCAATTATTATATACTTGAGTTACGCATTGGTTTACTTACTTTACTTCTTAGGGTTCACGTTCTTATAAACTAAGTTTACACGACCAACTTCCTTCACCGGTTAACGGCTTCATGACATACAGAGATGTCTTACTCAATACGTTCATCATCTTTAATGATTTACATTCTTGTCTTCCTCTTATACTTTCCTAGGACTCAGCACACATCGTGTCTCTGCTAGTAGTCCATATGGTACTCTGAGTGGTTTCCCACAAACAACCAACAAACAAGTTCCTGCCTCATCTACACTGCCCACACAGTGAGTTAGATCGGTTACCAATTTTGTATATACCTTCGCTCTCTGAAGGAATTGTTTAGCCCAGCTCCCATATGCCAACCATCAAAGGTTACGATTGTACTACAACCTAACTCATCTTAACTTATTCGAACTATTAAACAATAATGTTTGTTAAGTCAAATTCTTATTCCTTATGGTTTTCTGACAATTAAATGTCATACCTCAGGAGTCATTCTTCATCGTCTAAGTCATACAGTCTTCTGTATACTTAGAACGATCATTCAATATTCATTCTACGCATTAATAGCGTTAATCATTTTACTTTACCTTGTTCTTATCTTACAACGTCTGATTCATTCTACTCGAAGCATCATCCAAGTTATAAACATTAACTCGGCTTTCATTAATCTTATTATCGTTCGCTACAGCTTTCTTGATACCATTCGTATCTTATTTACTACTTTCATTAACGTCTAAGTCATACAACCAGGGTATACATAGAACATTTGTCCAACGCGAATACGATTTACTAGAATCGTTTACGTATTCAACGTTCATGTTGCTCGTCTCTTACTCTTTCATTCAACCTTTACTCAAGGTTCTAATCGCTTTCGATCGTTACCCATCCCATGAACCCCATGTTCATTATTCTTTCTTAATGTCGAAGCCATACTGATCGTTGTATGGTAAGACCGATCGTTCATTGCAACAACGTTGCGTTCACAGTGTCTATATGCTTTACATTCATTTCGCATTATCATGACATAACATCGAAATGTTATACATCACTATCGTTCATCAATGTCTAAGGAATTACCATCACAGCAATCCCTCACGTTCGATTCATTGCGACTACGGTCCCCTGCTATCGGTCCCGTAACCTGTAATTAAATTTTTTTAATCTCGCTCAATCTTTTCATTCGACCTTCATCAAAGGTTTAATACACTTGATTAAGTGTTACATTAGTTGAACTACATGTTCAGATTCTTTTCTTGACATCCCCGTAAATCGAAAGCGTTAAAAATCTCATTTCGGCATTACTCTACTGGCAGCTGCATGCTTTCACTCAAGATTAAGACTCAAGACTGCATGCCATGAGTTAGCAAGATATGACCTTCTCTACTTTGGCTGCAGCTTACCACCATTCTAGGCATGATTGATCGAAAGCCATGGCGCCAGACCTTCTTCCCAAAAATTTTTCTAAGTCTTTGGTCGTTTCGAGATGCGTGCTTTCAAATCTTATAACTTCTTCGTTATAACTCGGAACGAGATTGTTCCAAAGCCATTTTCTTCAAGTATCTAACGACTTTGATTACCCTCGAATGACTTTGTTCTAAATCCGTTAACATGCCATAAAATTGGCTTAATCTTCACCCTTCGTTCATTTTAACGTTTTTAACGTTCTTCGTTCGTTCGTCCGTAATTCGGTCATCCGAACTCGAAACTCGTTCATTCTTGAGTCTACGACTCACGTTTTATACGTTCTCTTACATTCTTATGAAACCCTATACGTTCAGGTTCATTTACTAACTTTAAAATTCTCGATCTTCTTTTACGAAATTTTCGCCATAACTTCGTTATAGCTCAATTTTAATCCGTTCTTCATGAACGTTTCTACCGTTCCTAACCAAGCAATAAGCATCTAACTTATACGCGATGGTTTTAAACTTGTCCATCAATAACAATTATACTACGATGGTTATAAATTTGTCCATCAACAACGTTCTTCGCATTTTTCGCGTGTTCATCGTGTTCTTCATTTTTAATCGATATTTTAGATTATGATTTCACTTTTTCTTGGAATTTGATGTTATAGAACATCATTCCTTACTTATTTGACCTACTCATTCATAGGATTCATTCGGATAGCTCAAAATCCTTACGAATCTTATACTTAAGAAATTTATAAACTAAATTTCTAATTCTTATTTCTTCGTTTTCTCATGAATTCAACTATATGAATTCATTATTAACATTATCTACTTCTTATCTTCATTATGTTATGTATTGAACATATTAAACTTAAAGAAAATTAGAAGAAACTAGGATTCGGATTACCGTTCATCCTTAAATTCCTTCCGTCGGACAAATTTGCGTTCAAGCTAGCTTTTCCTCATTCTCCTTCTCTTTCATCTTCCATCCGAACTCTTCTCTTTCTCTCTCAAATGATAGGATTTTCAAAATCCCATTCAAATGAGCTTAAGCTTCCTATTTATAGATTTTCAAGGCTAGGGGCATTTTGGTCTTTTCACACCCTAACCTCCTTACTATTCATTACTTAAGGACTAAGTTAACTTAGCCCTTAAGTTTGATTAGCCTTTAAGTTTCATTGTTCCATCTTTCGGGTTTCGTTCGACAGTTTTAAAAACTGCGATTCTCGGAATCCAAATATTTTTGGATATTTTGTCTTTCCTATACCGATTAACTTTTATGTATTCTTCGGATTTTCGAAAAATTGAAAAACACTTTTTGACGTTTTAGCATTTTCCTTCACGTTTTCCCCTAACGTAGCTAAACAAGTGAAAAGTACATAACAGTACTTTTCGTTATTTTTATTTTATCCGATTTCTGCACGTTTTTCGAGAAAAACTTTTATCGACTTACTTAACTTTTCACGATATATTATCGTCAAATCTTTTGACGGAATGTCATTTTGACATACCTAACTCTCAGAAAGGCTTAGGTTATTCAAACCCTAACCCTTAGGTTTCGTCGGGTGAATAGTGCCTATTTCGTCTTTTTCCCCAAAAATATTTTATCTCTGGAAAATTTTTATTTTTGTCTTGAAAATTCCTACTCGTTCAGTCTAGCTCGTAGCCAGAATCCTCCCGATTAATAACCATTCTAGGTTATAGAATGATTAATAAACACATAGCACATAATAGTATTAATAAAAATTCATTTTATTAATAACTAATTCTTTAAATCTTAATTCTGGACAATCTGATTTTCCGGGTTGTCACATTCCCCGACTAATCCCAGCTATATTCTCATTTCCTGAATAGAACAATAAAAGAAAGGGTGAGTTCAACTAGCCAAGTAAGAAATATTATGACTAAGATAATGCAGAATAAATTATACTTAGCCTTCAACAATGTTAAACTGATAAAATACAATAGACATCAAGTTTAACTGCAGCGGAACAAGCAATCCATTAGAAGAGTCAAGTCGAGCATGATATCTACTATCTTCTATGATTTAAAATGTTTTCATCAATTTTTATCGTTGAGACTCAATTTAATAAATAAACCACATCATCAAGTCATCCCTGCTTTACGGGCCAAGGATATTCATTAAATTATCAATGGTCATGACTATACCGAATAATCCCTGGTCATAATCATTCCAAAAACTATCCGTCAATACACTACAGGCGATGATGACTTTTACCACATCATTTATAACATTACAGGTCATGATTATACTGAATAATCCCTGTTCATAATCATACCAAGTCCATCTATGCACGCAAGCCAAAGATGACTTTCATCACAATATAAGCATGAGGATGATGACAATGACATAATAATTCAATAAAACAAGTTCAAGAATAAATTTTAAAGATTTAAAAGTTAATTTATTCTGAACTTAATAATGTCCAAATTGTCAACATGATACTTCTTTGTGGAGTAAAATTCAAGAATGCTCAGAAGAATATTTCCATGAAAAGATACTGGAAGAAATGCAAATATCAAGGATATTCCATTAATTTCATGGAGTATAGAAGCCAAAATTTTAAGCAAATGAGTATCATAGAATATATGAAACTGTAATGGATTTTCACCCGCCATGCGGTAATCCACGTAGACGGATCATTTCCACAATTTAATAAGAAATGAATATGAAGGGTCATGCACCATGCATGTGGTAATCCACATAGATAGGTTATTCCAACAAAATAATAAAGAATGGAATAACAGAAGAATTCACCATGCATGCGATAGACCGCATAGACATGTTATTCCAACAGAATAATAAATAATGGAACCAGTGTCGCATGCGTACGCATTACGTACGTGATATTCCAATGTAATAATAAATAATGGAACTGTGTCATGCGTAACGCACGCATGTGATATTCCAACGTAATAATAGAGAATGGAATAACAAAAGACTTCACCGTGCATGCGATAGACCGCATGCATGCATAAAGTTATTCCAATGTAATAATAAATAATGGAACTAGGTCACATGCATAATACGCATATATACATGATATTCCAACATAATAATAAAGAATGGAATAACGTAAGAATTTCACCATGTATACGGTAGATTTTATATACAAAGTTATTCCAACATAATAATAAAGAATGGAATAATGTAAGAATTTCACCACGTATGCAGTATTTCGATATACAAAGTTATTCCAACATAATAATAAGGAATGGAATAATGTAAGAATTTCAACAAGTATAGGTAGCCCATGAGATCACAAGTTATTCCGACATAATAATAAATAATGGAATAATAGAAGTTCTCTTCATGAATACGAAAGAAATAATACCCCTTACCTTAGAACAAACTGGATATAAGAGTAGTGAAGTTGTAGAATACTTTTCTTCTTTCTCTCTAGAGTTTCAGTGAATTCGTAAGAAATAATGAAGGAATGAACTTCTATTTATAGGAGAATGGACTGAATAGTAACTAATTCCTGAACGGTCCAGATTGATTTACTTTTAAACCAGACGGTCTGATTGGTTTACTATAAAATATTCTAATAAAACAAAATCTTTTAAATAAAATATAATATATTCTATTTATAATCTAATAAAACGAATAACTTTGTAAAAGTATTCTATTTTATATAAAAATATTTTACTATACAAACACTATGCAGTGTATGCAAACACTATGCATAATAAAATATAATATATTCTATTTATAGTCTAATAAAACGAACAACTTTATAAAAGTATTCTGCTTTATATAAAATGATTTTACTATGCAAAATACTATGCATAATAGAATATAATATATTCTATTTATAGTTTAATAAAACGAACAACTTTATAAAAGTATTTTGTTTTATATAAAAACTTTTTTGATTTATTACATTAATAATACTAACAAAACAAAACTTCATCATCATTATTATAATTCACACTTTTAATCGAATCGGTCGCTCCTGTGAATGAGGGGCTTTCCAATAAGGATTTATCCCTATCATGCCGCAATTAGGTGACCAAACCTCTCGTTGGTAACTTCTGTATATTGTTAATATTGCAAATAATAATATTAATAATTTCGTCGTCTCAGTTATTGATTTAATAATATATAAAATATCGACAATAATTGAATTAATTAACGTGAGATACTATGCAACAATTACTTAAGCAATAATTGAACAAAACTGAGTGACTTCTCACGTAAGCATCAATAATCAATACCGTGTGCTACTATGCAACCACGCGTATTATTGTACTTTTACTACTAAGTAGTTTAACAGATTTAGTGGAAAAGCTTCCGTCGTTATTTTCATAAAAATATTTTTGTCGCTTTCAATCCGATAATAATTACATTATTAGGGTCCACCAATGATTGTACCATCGCATTTGGATATTCCCCACAAAAAAATATTCCCCGACCAATCGAATATTATACAACAACTTGAATACTTTTCAAAATGTATAAATATTACCCACAACTATAACATTATCTCAAATACACACCATAATTTTTAAAATAAATGGGTGTTTCAACAGTTAACGATAAAACTTTCGCCGTTATTTTCATAAAATATTTTTGTCGCTTTCTCAATCCGACAATAATTCTATTATGGGGTCCACCAATGATTGTGTCATATTACGAATATTCCCTGTTAAAACGAATATTCCCCGACCAATCGAATATTATATAACAACTTGCGTACCTTGAAAAATTTATAACTATTACCCACAACTATAACATTATATCAAATTCGTTCCATAATATTCAAAAATGATAATTATAGAAAATTCATCTTTATTCATAAAAGTTGGGGGTCTTACAATCTCCCTTCTTATGAAATTTTGCCCTCGAAATTATGGTACGTGCACTGGTATGTCAAGAGGTAAGGATACCTTGATTTCATTTCGATTCTAACTCCAGGTCATTTCCTCAACATCGTGGTTCCTCCATAAAACTTTGACTTGAGGTATAACCCAAAGTAGTATGCACACAAGCCAATCATGTTTGATGATAAAGCATATACTTTGTAACAATCTTATTCATTTATTAATAAAAAGTATTAATTTATTAAAGGCTTTTAATTATCTACATGATGTCGTTTTTATATATGTGATAAACCCATAGTTTTAAGCAATGCTTTTAGAATAATGATGATGATCATTCTAATGAGATCTAAATTCTTTGAAAGCTTAAAACTAAAATAGTTCCCAATCGTTGGATTACTAAATCGGGGATTAGTGAATCCTGATAGATTGGTACATACGCTGCTTGCTCATCGATGAGGATGATTGATCTCACGATCATTTGTGTGGAGACACTAAAGCAAGTATGTAGGTTCTTATTAGAGAATAAGTTCAATCGAACGTGGCTCTTCGCTAAGGAATACCTAATGGAGTTTTATTCACTCATCAATAGGAATTCTCAGTAGTGATAGTAGTACAAGTGATCCTTGACTTGAGATCATCATAGTATCTTATGTATGATGAGTTATACTTTGACTTATTCCTTAAGACCCTTAGGGTATATCAAAGGGTATGCTTGGGTATAATAAGTTGTATATGGAGATAATGTATGATCAATAAAGAATCTACCACTTCTAATAAAAGAAGAGAAATGTCCAATGTGATTCGATAAATGACAACCCAAAGAGTCCTCGGGTTAAGGCGTAATGAAATTAGAAAGGAGTTTCTAATTTGCATTATTTGAGTCAGTGCATTTAAGAGTCGAAAATATATATAATTAAATAAAATAAGACTTGACAAGAATTCCATGCCTTATATTTAATTGGGACATCAGATGGTGGAAGGATTGAATTGCATTTCAGAACTATTTACTCAAGGGTTCTTTAATGATTAATGTTGAAATCTATATTATCCGGAAAGTCGCTTTGATCGCTAGGGGAGGCTTATCCCTATCAGAGAATAAATATTATTTATTTAAATAAATTAATTGTTTAATTTATTTATTTAAATAAGATTAGAATTGTTCTAATTGATTTATTCACAACCTGGGTTTAATATGGAGAACCTAAAGGGTCACACCATAAAAGGAAGAATAATTATTTAAGAAGTTAATGGCATAATCGTAATAATATATAGTAAGTATATTTAATTTAATCTATGGTGATAGAATAAATTAAATAGCTTAATATTTATTATTTAATATTTTAGAAATATTAAATATAAATTAATAAGAGGAGTCTTATTAATATTATTACAATTATTATTATTTTAATTTTAAAAGAGTTTAGGAATTAATTTAATATAAGTACTTCATTTATTCCTAATTGATTAGGAAGGAAAATTAATTAAAGAAGTTTAATTAATTATCCCTAATAAGATTAGGGAGCTTAATTAATTAAAAGAATTTAATTAATTAAATAAAACCCAATTCCTTAATTGTTAAGGTGGGTTGCCCACATCTATTAATAAGAGAAGTCTTATTATGGGTGGTGGGGGTTGTTGACTTTTTACAACATACGTAATACCAATAGTTTGAGAGTACGCTCTTTTTCTATAGATAGAAAACTAGGGTTTGAGCCATAAACACCCATCTTCTTGAATTTCTTCTTCCTCGTGGATCACCCTGTGAGGCCAAACACACGGGTGGCTAACGCCGATCAAAGGAAGGAACCAAACCCGGTGGATTCAAGTTGAACGCGAAAAGGATCGAGGTGAACTTGTACTGAGGAAGCTCGATCTTCAAGGGTATGATTTTATTCTTTATCTTTTGTTTAATTAATAATTATGCATAAAGGGTGATCCGTATATGGTTTGTAAATTTTAAACTCGATTTTTACACGCTCCGCACTTTTTATGCAATTTGATCAAGGCTTCCATGAATATTACAAACCTAATAAAGGTATCGAGCCAAACCTTTATGCAAATTATTAATTGTTCAGATTTGATATGTATATTGATATGTGTTTAGAACAATTTAATTGGGCATAATTTAATTGTAGATAAAATTTAATTAAAAAAAAAGGAACAAAGTTGCGTTTTTTTGTTCAAGGATGCACTTTTATTAAGAATATAAAAAAATCTAAGAAATAAGGCCCAAGCTCATGCTAATTTAAAAAAAAAAAAAAAAAAAAAAAAATGATTCACGAAATCAAATGGAAATCAAGGGCACTAAATCGAGGGAGTATGCAAACCGCTTTTTATCACATTTTTTTTGAATTTTTTTTTTCATAATAAAGTTATATATATATATATATATATATATATATATATATATATATATATATTACTTACAAAGCTACCAAAGAACATTAAAAAAAAATCTAACATATCGAACTCGCATTTTAAATCGAGAAATCATTTCTCGCCAAATTTTTTTTTTTTGGAACAGGTGAAATACTTAATATATATATATGTAATATATATACGGTTTTACATATAATTAAAATAAAAGTTTATTTTAATTTTAAAATAAAAGGTTTATTTTAATATTAAAATATAAAGTTTTATTTTAATTTTAAATAATTTTATAATTAAAATAAAAGGTTTATTTTAATATTAAAATAAAAGATTTATTTTAATTTTAAAATTAGAATTTCATGCTAACTAATTAGAGTTGGAATTGGATTCCATGATAACTAATTGGAGTTGAAATTAGATTCTATTTTTCCTTAAATAAAGGAGTTTATTTAAATATGGAATAAGATTTCATATTATTCAAAATAAAGGAGTTTATTTGTGAATAGAAAGAATATCCGTGTTTCCTTTAAATAAAAGATTTTTTTTTTTTACATGGAATTGATTCTATAATTAATTAAAATAAAAGAGTTTATTTTAATTAAAGATTTTTTTTTACATGGAATTGATTCTATAATTAATTAAAATAAAAGAGTTTATTTTAATTAAAGATGTTTTTTTTATTACATGGAATTGGATTCCATAATTAATTAAAATAAAGGAGTTTATTTTGATTAAAGATTTTGATTAAAATAAAATTGTTTATTTTGTTCAAAATTGGATAAATTAAAATAAAATAGTTTTATTTTGATTTAAATTTGGATTAAAATAAAGGAGTTTATTTTAATTCAAAATTAGATTTTATACTAACTAAAGTTGCCCATTAAATGATATCAATATATATATTAAGTGTTTATTATTCATGAGATGAATGTTATTTATTGATGCATATGGTGATGTGTATGATAATAAATGGGATTGATTATGGACTATCAATTAATATGATTGGATTTTATTTTAGTTGGATGCTTGAATGTATGGGTTTTATTAAATGGGTCTCACAGACTCGCCTTCTCTAATTTTTCCTTAATGTAAATTCTATCTCCTCCTATGTACTTCCCTCGATCACGATCAAGGTTTCTATTTATTTTAAATAGTTTTGTAATAGGAATAGTTAGAATTAATTTTGAAAAATTGGAGATCAAGGAGCAAGGAGCGCTTGAAGACCCGCTTGTAATGGAGCCCTAAGTTTAAATGTAATAGTTATATTTAAATATTATTTCTTGCACCCCTAGGGTTTGACCTTTTGGCTCACTCTGGTGGCTCTAGTGAACCAAACTAGAATAAAAGTCCATAATCAATCCGTGTAGAATATAGTATTCTATATGTGCATGCTATACTATATATATATATATATATATATATATATATATATATATTATGCAAACATGCTCAGATGTTCATTAATACGACGCGATTTTTATATATATATACAATGCTGCTATGCTAAAACAAGATGAGACAAATTAATAACAAACCCCTCAAAATTTTATATTAAGTCCTAAGCGCTCAAAGATATTTGGAATATCGAACGTCAGCTTTCTAGCATGATAAAATTAATAGAGTATTAAATATTTAATATGAGTTTGTTGTGTCACCACAAGGCAAGTATTAAGTATTTAAGATGTTAATTTATCACATTTGATGCTTATAAAGAAAATTGAACAATATTGTTTTGTTGTGTCACCACAAGGATGATATTTTTCTTTTTTGAATATATGGAGTGCTAGGTCGGACTTAACTTGATAATTTTGATTCGGATGTGCCACCACTGATCAAAATAATCTAAGAGGCAAAATACAAGGAGTTGCATAGTTGATGTAATTGACAAAAGTTGTCTACCTATTTATTTATATATAGTTTGTTGTGTCACCACAAGGCTATATACATTTGAAATGGGATCCTTATTCTCACTAGCAAATCTTTAATTAGATTTTGCCGAACTATATAAGTGAGGGTAATATAGTTTGAAGAAAATAGTGGAAGATACCAATTTAAAACAAGACCTAAATTATTTTGGTAATTAATAAAAGAATGTATGTTAAAATGTTGTTAATTATAAATTCATCTACAGAATTTTACAATGTCTAAATTACTATCACTGCAAAGCATATTAGATGTTAAGTTAATCAGACCGAATTAAACGGATAAGTTAAGGAATTTGAGAATAGTTCTCATAGCTGAAAAGCTATCTTATGTCCTTAATACGCATATCCTCGCAAATGGTTGCGCATAATGCCTCCGAGGAAGACATCACTACTTTTAGAAAGTGGCAAGATGATGCACATTGGCTCAATGCATCATGCTCGCATCCACGAGTAACGAGCTTCAAATACAAGATGAAACTATGGATGCTCTTACTATACTCCCGCACATCAAGTAGTTGATGGTGAGGAAAGTAGGACCGATAGATATCGACATATCTAAGGAGCTCTTCCGATCTAGAATGGCCAATGGCACTATAAAGATGCATAAAAAGTTCTTAACATTATCAATTTGATTGATCAATTAGACATGAGTTTTGTCATGGATGGAGAGTTGAGCCAAGATTTGATCTTGCACTCACTCCCTACTTCTTTCACAATTGTTGTGAATTTTTCATATGAACAAGCTAGATATCGGGCCTCACCGATTTGCTTAACATGTTGAAAATGTTGAGAGTCACTTTCCAACCAAGAAAGATCAAGTCTTACCGGTAGGGGCCAAAGGATCTTCCTCAAAAGAAGAACGATTCAAAAGAAGGTAAATAGAAAGGCATAAACAAAGGATAATAAGAACAAAACTCGATACGGATAGCAAAGGAGTTTGCTTCCATTGCAATAAGCCCGACACCGGAAAAGAAATCATGAGAAGTATCTTGCAGAGGCTAACCAAAGAAGCTTAGTGAAGTTTCTATTATAAATGCAATTTTGTTCATGATTTAAATAAATTTTTCTTTAAGTCAAGGTTCTACTTGGGTATTGGATACCGACTTTGGTTATCATAAATATAGATTTATGAAGGACCAAGCAGTAAGTAGAAAGCTAAACAAATATAAGTAGATCTATGTGTGGAAAAATGAAGCAAAGGTTGCGATTAGCTATAGAAACTTATAGTTTAAAGATCGCCTACGGCAAATCTATTAAGTCAATAAGTTGTTATTGTATTCCAATTCTTGTTAGAAACATTATTTCCATTTTATTGTTGGACAATAAAATTGTTGGTATTATAATTAAGAACAATTGTTGTTCTATTTATAATAATAATGTTTTGTATAGAATCGAATATTACTTAATGGATTTTGTATACTGACTTACGTGAAAAATATATTTTGCAAATTGAACAAATTAGTATAAGAAAAGGAGATGATGATCATCAAAGAGTTGAATGTGTGTATTTGTTTGAAATACAATTATGAATTATTTAAAAGGTTCAAAGAATTCGTAAGAAACAAATTGGCAAATGTATTAAGATTCTTTGATTAGATTAAGGAATAAATACTTGTGCAATAAGTTTCTAGATCATCTCAAATGGTCTTCTCATAATGGACACATCCTGAAACGCAATAATTGATTGATGTATCTAAATGAAAAATCATACCTTGTAGGACATGGTGCGGTCCATAATGATTTTACCGACATTCCAAAGATCCTTCCTGGGATAATGTCCTAGAAATGGTCACATATCTACGAAAAATGGTAACATCAAAATCCTACCAAAGACTCCATAAAAGTTATGGATGTGGAGGATTCCTAATCTTAAGTATGTTAAGATAAGGGTTCCAACTTATGTGAAAAGGTTTCAAAAGGATAAGCTTGGGACAAGATTTGACAAGTGTCGATTTGTGGGACATCCTAAAGTAAGTTTAGGGTATATGTTCTATAATTCTACTTAGCAAAAGGTGTTTGTTACGAAACAAGCTGCCTTCTAAGATAAAGGTGTTTATCATTGAAGGAGCTAGTGGGAGGATAATAGATCTTGAAAAGTTCAAGAACCACAAAACACTATAAGTCAAATAAGAGGAACCTATAGATATACCTATTGTACCACAACCGAATCATAAATCTGGAATAGTACCGAAGATACCTAGGAGGTATGGATTCATCATGGATGATGATGATGAGGTACGCATCATAGAAGATGATGATCCAGAGTTACATATGATGAGGTAAGAGTTCTAGTGTGTACAAAAGGGTCAGTGGGAGCGTCGTGACATTCCTAATATTATATGTTGATATACTACGGATAAGGAATGACATACTAATGCTACAATCAGTAATGATAAAGTTGTCTAAAAATTCCTCCATGAATGGTTTGGAAGAGTATCTTAATTGGGATAAAATCTATATAGATAGATTTAAAAGGATGCTCGACTTAACCCAAGGAACGTATATTCATTTGATGCTAAAGTCGCTTAGCATGGCAAACCCAAGAGATGTCTCATGTACGATGAGTCTGTGGAGTGTATCTCTTAATAGTCCCCACAGACTCAAAAGAGAGGTCGCATGAGTGACTATCATGTATGCAATGAAATATACGAGACCGATGTTGATCACCATATTCGGAGAAGTTCACTATGAGTCGCTGAAAAATATCTTAAAGTGCTTAACCCAAGACTAAGGATGTGATCATATTCATGGTGGGTCTTAATTAAAACTAGAGGGCTTAATGACTCAAGTTTTTCGATGCACTAAGATGATAGAAAATCAACTTTAAGGTAAAGGGTTACCTTGAACAAAGGTGCAAAGAATTGAAAGGTTCCAAACAAAGAAAGAGTTGTTGGTTTAGTGATAAAGACAAAGTATATAGCTATAAATGAAGTCGCAAGTTGATTGTTTGGATTAAAAGCTCATTACGTAACTAGGAATAGTTCCCAAGTCTCATCTTGGATCTAAACATGTGTCAGGCACTTTCATTTGATTATTAGAATCATTGAAAGATGGGAAATCACTATAGAGATAGTGGACTCTCATGAACAACATTACATATCCATTAACTAAAGCTTATCCAACAAAGCAGGATAATCGCCACTTAGAGAAGAAGAGTATAAGATACCATGACGATCGGCTTTAGTGCAAGGGAGATTGAAAGTAGTATGCACACAAGCCAATCATGTTTGATGATAAAGCATATACTTTGTAATAATCTTATTCATTTATTAATAAAAAGTATTAATTTATTAAAGGCTTTTAATTATCTACATGATGTCGTTTTTATAATATGTGATAAACCCATAGTTTTAAGCAATGCTTTTAGAATAATGATGATGATCATTCTAATGAGATCTAAATTCTTTGAAAGCTTAAAACTAAAATAGTTCCCAATCGTTGGATTACTAAATTGGGATTAGTGAATCTGGATAGATTGGTACATACGCTTGCTTGCTTCATTGGATGAGGATGATTGATCTCATGATCATTTGTGTGGAGACACTAAAGCAAGTATGTAGGTGCTTATTAGAGAATAAGTTCATCGAACGTGGCTCACTAAGGAATACCTAATGGAGTTTTATTTGCTCGTCAATAGGAATTCTCAGAGTGATAGTAGTACAAGTGATCCTTGACTTGAGATCATCATAGTATCTTATGTATGATGAGTTATACTTTGACTTATTCCTTAAGACCCTTAGGGTATATCAAAGGGTATGCTTGGGTATAATAAGTCAGTATATGGAGATAATGTATGATCAATAAAGAATCTACCACTTCTAATAAAAGAAGAGAAATGTCCTATGTGATTCGATAAATGACAACCCAAAGAGTCCTTGTCCAATGCGTAATGAAATTAGAAAGGAGTTTCTAATTTGCATTATTTGAGTCAGGCATTTAAGAGTCGAAATACATATAATTAAATAAAATAAGACTTCGATAAAGAATTCCACGCCTTATATTTAATTGGGACATCAGATGGTGGAAGGATTGAATTGTACGGTAACTATTTACTCAAGGGTTCTTTAATGATTAATGTTGAAATCTATATTATCCGGAAAGTCGCTGATCGCTAGGGAGGCTTATCCCTATCAGAGAATAAATATTATTTATTTAAATAAATTAATTGTTTAATTTATTTATTTAAATAAGATTAGAATTGTTCTAATTGATTTATTCACAACCGGTTTAATATGGAGAACCTAAAGGGTCACACCATAAAAGGAAGAATAATTATTTAAGAAGTTAATGGCATAATCGTAATAATATAGTAAGTATATTTAATTTAATCTATGGTGATAGAATAAATTAAATAGCTTAATATTTATTATTTAATATTTTAGAAATATTAAATATAAATTAATAAGAGGAGTCTTATTAATATTATTACAATTATTATTATTTTAATTTCTAAAAGAGTTTAGGAATTAATTTAATATAAGTACTCTCATTTATTCCTAATTGGATTAGGAAGGAAAATTAATTAAAGAAGTTTAATTAATTTTCCCTAATAAGATTAGGGAGCTTAATTAATTAAAAGAATTTAATTAATTAAATAAAACCCAATTCCTTAATTGTTAAGGTGGGTTGCCCACATCTATTAATAAGAGAAGTCTTATTATGGGTGGTGGGGGTTGTTGACTTTTACAACATACGTAATTCCAATAGTTGGGAGAGTACGTTCTTTTCTATAGAGATAGAAAACTAGGGTTTGAGCCATAAACACCCATCTTCTTGAATTTTCTTCTTCCTTGGTGGATCACCTCTAGAGGCCAAACACATGGGTGGCTAACGCCGATCAAAGGAAGGAACCAAACCCTGGTGGATTCAAGTTGAACGCGAAAAGGATTGGAGGTGAACTTGTACCTGAGGAAGCTCGATCTTCAAGGGTATGATTTTATTCTTTATCTTTTCGTTTAATTAATAATTATGCGTAAAGGGTGATCCAGGTATATGGTTTGTAAATTTTAAACTCTGATTTTTACACGCTTCCGCACTTTTTATGCAATTTGATTGCGCTCATGAATATTACAAACCTAACATAACCTTGGAGCGTAGAATATGTTTCTTCTTATCCAAGATTTGAACAGGAACCTCTTCATAGGTTAAATCTTCCGCTATTTGGTCCGGTTCTAACTCAATAATGTGGTTCATGTCTTTCACATATTTACGTAACATGGATATATGAAAAACGTTATGAACACGAGACATACTTTGCGGTAAAGCGAGTCTATAGGGTAAAGTCCCTACTCGATCGAGGATTAAAAATGGGTCAATGAATCGAGGATTGAGCTTTCCTCTCTTTCCAAATCTCGTAACTCCTTTCCATGGAGTAACACGTAATAACACATGATCTCCAATATCGAATTCCACGTCCTTTCGATGAAGATCAGCATAACTCTTTTGTTGGTCTTGTGAGGTTTTTATACGTTGTCGGATTGTTTGAATCTTTTCCGTAGTCATACGTACCAACTCCGGTCCCAACAATGTTGCTTCACCCACCTCATCCCAGCATACTGAAGAACGACACTTTCTTCCATACAACACCTCGAATGGAGTCATGCCAATACTTGTTTGATAACTGTTTTTGTAAGAAAACTCCACCAATGATAAGAACTTGTCCCAACTTCCCTTGAAGTCAAGGACATAGAATCTTAATAAATCTTCAAGAGTTTGAATAGTCCTCCTTGATTGTCCGTCCGTCTGAGGATAATATACCGAACTAAATCGTAAATCTGTGCCCATAGCTTTTTGTAAACTAACCCAAAATTATGAAGTGAATCTTGGGTCTTGATCAGAAACTATGGATACTGGCATACCATGCAATCTTACAATCTCGTTTATGTACATACGAGCAAGATGTTCAAGTGTATAAGTTTCTCGTATTGGTAAGAAATGAGCAGGCTTGGTCAATCTATCAACAATGACCCAAATTGCATCTATGCCCTGAGAAACCTTGGGAAGACTAATAACGAAATCCATGGTAATGTGCTCCCACTTCCATTCTGGAATTTCAAGTGGTTGTAATGGACCTTTTGGTACTTGATGCTTTGCCTTGACTCGTTGTCAAGTTAAACACCTTGAGATAAACAGTGCTATCTCTCTCTTCATAATGCCCCACCAAAATGTATGTCGAAGATCATGATACATTTTGGTACTCCCAGGATGGATTGAAAATGGTGTGTTGTGCGACTCTATCATGATTTTATACTTTAACTCAGGATCTTTAGGAATACAAAGTCCGGAGTTGACTCGAAGTATTCCTTCTTCATCGATTTTTACTTCTGGCATAGCACCTACTTGTACCTTCATCCTCATATGCATCAGCTCCAGGTCTGTAGCTTGAGCATCTTTAACTTTATCGATTAAAGTCGGTTCTACTCGTATATTCGCCATCATCACGTGGGTCCCTTGAGTTTTTATCTCTATCTCCATCCTTTGCAAGTCATACAAAATGGGCTTCTGCGTTGACAATATCGCTCTCGTACCCGCATATGATCTTCCACTCAATGTGTCAGCAACCATGTTTGTTTTTCCAGGATGGTATTGGATGGTATAATCATAATCTTTCAACAGGTCAAGCCAACGTCACTGTCGCATGTTGAGTTCCTTTTGAGTGAAGAAATATTTGAGGCTTTTATGATCCGTAAAGATCTCCAATTTCTCCCCATACAAGTAATGCCTCCAAATTTTAAGTGTGAAGACAACAGCTGCCAACTCTAGATCATGAGTAGGATAATTCCTCTCATATTCTTTGAGTTATCGGGAGGCATAGGCTATGACTTTCCCATGGTGCATGAGAACACATCCTAACCCTTTGCCTGAAGCATCACTGTAGATGACAAATCCCTCCGAGCCAGATAGTATTGTCAGAACAGGTGCTGAAATGAGTCTCCTCTTAAGTTCTTAAAAACTCTTCTCACATTCCTCGTTCCAACCGAATTTTTTATCGTTCCGAGTCAACAGAGTTAAGGGAGTAGCGATTCGAGAAAACCCTTCTACGAATCTTTGATAATAACCAGCTAAGCCGAGAAAGCTAAGTACTTCGGTCACTGATTTAGGTTGCTCCCAGCTTTGAATAGCTTCGATCTTTGCTGGGTCAACAGATATTCCATGACTTGATACCACGTGCCCAAGGAATGCTTCTTCCTCAAGGTAGAACTCGCATTTCTTTAACTTGGCATAAAGCTTATATTCACGAAGCTTTTGAAGTATCAACCTCAAGTGTTGCTCATGATCTTCATAGCTTTTGGAATAAATAAGGATGTCATCAATAAAGACGACCACAAAGTGATCCAAATATTCCTTGAATACTCGGTTCATCATATCCATGTAGGCAGCAGGAGCATTAGTTAATCCAAAAGAAATGACTAGGAATTCATAATGTCCGTACCGAGTTTTGAAAACAATATTTGGAATGTCATCTGTTCTAATCTTCAATTGGTGATATCCGGAACGAAAATCAATCTTTGAAAAATTTTTGGCACCTTGCAACTGGTCAAACAGGTCATCAATACGAAGCAATGAATATCTATTTTTGATAGTGACATGGTTCAACTCCCGATAATCAATACAAAGTTACGTACTCCCATCTTTCTTCTTCACGAACAGAACAGGAGCACCCCAAGGAGACGTACTAGGACGAATGAAACCAATGTCTAACAATTCTTGTAGTTGGGCCTTTAACTCTTGAAGTTCAATAGGAGCCATTCGATATGGGGCTTTGGAAATGGGTTTTGTACCAGGTTCAAGGTCGATACAAAATTCAATTTCATGCTTTGGGGGTAGGCCAGGAAGTTATTCAGGGAATACGTTAGGAAATTCATTAACAATAGAAATATCATTCAAAACTGACATATTTTTATTTAGATCCGTGACATGAGCTAAGAAAGCTTGACATTCGTTTTTCAATAAACGAATAGCTTTATGGCTTGAGATGACAGTGATTGATTTTAATGGTTTGGTTGCTTGAATTTTCATAATAGGTTGGTTAGGAATATGAAAGTTAACAACCTTACGAAAACAATCAATTTTTGCATGATGAGTAGTTAACCAATCAATCCATAGAATTACGTCAAATGCAAGTATTTTCAATGAAATAAGATCGACAGGTAATGTGAGGGTACCGATTTGAACCAAACAATACTTATAAATAGTGGATGTAATGAAGGTTTCTCCCAATAGAGTTTCAATAGATAAGTCAAAGTCCAATTTCTCCAAAGTCAAATTTAAACGTTGAGCGCAAGTAGGAGAAAAAAAAGAATGGGTAGAACCGGTATCAAATAAGGTATATACCTCGCTAGAGTTTATGATAAACTTACCCGTGATGACCTCGTTCGGGTTCCTTGCTTTCTAGGAGTTCACGACAAACACTCTCCCTTGTACTAATGGCTTTGACTTTTCTGGGACGTCTTTTGGTGCCTCCATCCTAGCTGAACTTATCTTCAGTGAATGACAAAATTGGGCTAGGTGACCTTCTCTTCCACAATTATAACATGCTTTGGACAACATCGCGCATTTTGGACTGATGTATCCCTCCCCTCTACATTTGAAGCATATGATAGGTGGTCGTTCTCCTTCCTTAACAACGGGTGCTGGTGCTGACGTCTTTCCATCATTGTTGAATCTCCTCTTCTTTAAATGTCCATTCTTATTGTTTTGGCTATGATTATCACCGAAGTGGTTACCATTTCTGGCATGTTGATTCCCTCCATGCTTATTGTCACCGCTTCGATGACTGCTATCACTAGTATTATCATTTTGTTGAGTGCTCTCTTTTGGTTGGGTTGACTCATTATCACGCTCTAATAACTGAGCCCTATTAACAACATCTAAATACAAACACAGTTTATGAGAGATAAGATATTAACGTATCTCGGGTTTTAAACCTCTTAGAAACATTCACATCATTCTCTCCTCATTATCAACCAAATGGGATTCAAACCGGGACAACTTGGCAAACTTAGCTTCGTACTGCGACACGGTCATATTGTTTTGCTCCAGCTTGATGAACTCTACCTCTTTCATGTGACGAATACTTTCGGGAAAGTACTTGTCATTGAACAATTCTTGAACTTCTCCCAAGTCATCTTCAAGCATGGCAGGTTGAGTACGCTTTTACTGATTCCCACCAAGAATCACCTCACGACGCAACATGATGGTGGCAAGGGAACCTTTGCTTCCTCGAGCATCCCAAGACATCAAATATCTTGTAGATCTACTTTATCCACGTCTCCGCCTTAAGTGGTTTTGGCTCTCCAAAGAACTCCGGTGGTCCCAGTTCCTTGAACTGCTTAGTGGTGACCGTCCGAGAGTTGCCAGTGTTTCCATCTGGTCAGTGTTGTTGTTTTCCTGAGTATTGTCACCTTCCTGATGCACATTATCCTGATTATTAATCTATGGAGACTCAACGGTCTCCTGTGCTCCATTGATGTTCTCAACATTCTCGGATGTCATTTTCAAATACTACCACAAAATAAGGGTTAATTAACATATCACATATTATCCCTATACTCTGACCGACCAATTAAATACCAAATAAACTTAGGTAGGTCATACTAGCGAAGGAATTCCCCGTCTCTCCCCTCCTAGTTCTTATCTCACATCTTAGCCAGGAATCATATCCCTAAGCTTTGATACCAACTGTGACACCCCTAAAATAGGTATACATCACCCATCTTGAGTCGCCAAATACATGGTACAAAATTCAAATACAACTTAATTATACAACAGTCGTGTAAAATACAACAAAGCATATGTTGTGAGTTTTAATACAAATATTGTCATCTAGGCAATATCCACACTCAATTGAGTCCTTATTACATTTATTATCACACTATTTAACATAATAGTGAAGACAACTAATGCTATTATCTAGACCGTCACTCCGTTCCCCGACTAGTCCCTGCTATGTTCTCATTTCCTCAAGAGAACAATGAAAGTAAAAGGGTGAGCTCAACTAGCCCAGTAAGAAATATTATGACTAAGATAATACAGAATAAATTATCGTTAGCCTTCAACAATGTTAAATTGATACCATATAACAAACATCAAGTTTAACTGCAACGGAACAAGCAATCCATTAAAAGAGTCAAGTAGAGAATAAAATCTACTATCTTTTATGATTTAAAAGGTTTTTCATCACTTTTATCATGGGACTCATCTTAATAAATAATCCATCATCATCCTCAAGACTTTCTACCAAGGATATTTATTAGTATCACAACTATAAATTATCCATGCACTACGGGCCAAGGATATTCGTGTATTCATTAATGGTCATGATCATGCCAACAACTGTCCATCAATGTACTACGGGCCAATGAGGACTTTTACCACATCATTTGTAACATTACGGTCATTATTATACCGAATAATCCCTGGTCATAATCATACCAAGTCCATCTATGCACAATAGGCCACAGATGACTTTGAACATAATATAAGCATGAGGATGATGACAATGATATAAGAATTCAATAAAACAAATTTAAGAATTAATTTATCCAGAATTCAATAACGTCCAAATTGTCAACATAATACTGCTTTGTAGAGTAAAATTCAAGAATGCTTAGAAGAATATTTCCATGAAAAGATACTGTATGAAGCGCAAATATCAAGGATATTCCACTAATTTCATGGAGTATAGAAGTTAAAGCTTTAACCAACTAGGTATAACAGAATATATGAAACTGCAAATGGATTTTCGCCCGCCATGCAGTAATCCACGTAGACAGATCATTTTCATAATTTAATAAGAAATGAATACGAAGGGTCATTCACCATGCATGTGGTAATCCACATAAACAGTTATTCAATGTAATAATAAAGCATGGAATAATGTAAGAATTCACCATGCATGCGATAGACCGCATTGACAGGTTATTCCAACAGAATAATAAATAATGGAACTAGGTCATGCGTAAATGTACAAACAGGATATTCCAACAGAATAGTAAAGAATGAAATAACAAAAGACTTCACCGGTATGCGATAGACCACATATATACATATTATTCCAATGAGAATAATAAATAATGGAACGAAAATAAATGCGTAATACGCATGCATGTGATATTCCAACAGTAATAATAAAGAATGGAATAACAGAAGAATTTCACCATGTATGCGGTACCTCGCATATACAGGTTATTCTAATATAATAATAAAGAATGGAATAACAGAATAATTTCACCATATATGCGGTATTTATGCATGACAAAGTTATTCCAACATAATAATAAGGAATGGAATAACAAAAGAATTTCACCGGTATAGGGTAGCCTCACGTACTGAGTTATTCCAACATAATAATAAAGAATGGAATAATGTAAGTTCTCTTCATGAATACTGAAAGAAATAATACCCTTACCTTAGAACAAACTAGATATAGGAGTAGTGAAGTAATGTAATACTTTTCTTCTTTATCTCAATAGTTTCTCTCTCTGAGTTTCAAAGAATTAAAAGAAATAATGAAGGAATGAGCTTCTATTTATAGGAGAATGGACCTGAATAAGAACTAATTCTGAATCTATCCATATTGATTTACTTTTTAAACGAGACGGTCCAGTTGGTTTACTATAAAATATTCTAATAAAACAAAATCTTTTAAATAAAATATAATATATTCTATTTATAATCTAATAAAATGAAAAACTTTATAAAAGTATTATGTTTTATATAAAAGATTTTACTATGCAAACACTATCTGAGCACTATGCAAACACTATACATAATAAAATATAATATATTCTATTTATAGTCTAATAAAATGAATAACTTTATAAAAGTATTCTGCTTTTTATATAAAAAGATTTTACTAGGCAAAACACTATGCATAATAGAATATAATGTATTCTATTTATAGTCTAATAAAACGAATAACTTTATAAAAGTATTCTATTTTATATAAAAAGCTTTTATGTTTTATTACATTAATAATACTAACAAAACAAAACTTCATCACCATTATTATAATTCACACTATTAATTGATCAGGTCGTTTCCAGGAAAGAGGGGGCTTTCCAATAAGGATTTCTCCCTATTGGCGCGCAATTAGGTGACCAAACCTCTCCTTGGCAGAACTTCTAAACATCGTTAATATTGCAAATAATAATATTAATAACTTCGTCATCTCAATTATTGATTTAATAATATATAAAATATCGACAATAATTGAATCGATTAACGTGAGATACTGCAGCAACAATTCTTCAAGCAATAATTGAACAAAACTAAGTGACTTCTTACGTAAGCATCAATAATCAATACCGGTAGCTACTATGCAACCACGCCAGATTCTCGTATTTTTTAACACCGTGTGTTTCAACAATTAACGATAAAACATCCGTCCGTTATTTTCATAAAATATTTTTGTCATTTTCTCAATCCGACAATAATTACGTTGTGGGGTCCACCAATGATTGTGTCGTCGTACGAATATTCCCTGTTAAAATAAATATTCCCCGACCAATCAAATATTATATAACAACTTGCGTACTTTGCAAAATTTATAACTATTACCCACAACTATGACATTATATCAAATTCATTCCATAATATTTAAAAATGATAATTATAGAAAAATCATCTTTATTCATAAAAGTTGGGGTCTTAGAGCGAAGACTTTCAATATGACTGTGCAGGATGCTGTACAGTCTAAGGATCTTGTGTCACGTTTCATTTCAATTAATGGTATTAATGCTTATGTACTATTTGATTTGGGTGCTACTTGTTCATTTATATCCGATGAATTTGCTCAGAACTTAGATTTGCCTCAGGAAGAATTAGATTATCCTTTGAGCATAGAGATTGTGAATAGGGAAGTGATTCCTATTAGATTTATAAATAGGAATTGTAGAGTGGTTATAAAGTATCATGAGATGATGGTAGATTTGATACCAATTAGACTTAGTGAGTTTGATGTTAAACTGGGAATGGATTGGTTATTCAATTACAGAGCAATAATTGATTGCCAAAGGAAATGTGTTAACCTTATGACTCCGTCAAAGGTTATGTTCTATGGCAGTAAGTCACCTCGACAAGCAAGTTGTCTGACGGTGATGCAAGCCAAGAAGTTGTTGAAACAAGGATGTCTAGGATACTTAGTCTACAAAATCGATACACAGAAGAAGAGTGCGAAGTTAGAAGAGATACCGATCATATGAGATTTTGCAGACGTATTTCCATGCGATTTATCAGGTCTTCCACTGGATCGACAAATCGAGTTCATGATTGACTTAATACTAGGAACATCTCCAATATCTAAGGCACCATACAGAATGTCCCCGGTAGAGATGAAAGAGTTGATGGTGCAAATGTAAGAGTTGCTCGACAAGAAGTATATTCAGCCGAGTATGTCGTCATGGGGAGCGTCGATGTTGTTTGTTAAGAATAAAGATGGATCGATACGGCTTTGCATTGATTACAAAGAATTGAATAAGGTCACGATTAAAAATAAGTATCCGTTAGCGAGAATTGATGACATAATCAATCAGTTGAAGGGAGCGAGGTATTTCTCAAAGATAGACTTGAGGAGTGGTTATCATCAGCTGAAGGTGAGGCGGGAAGATGTACTGAAAATGGCGTTCAGAACTCGGTATGGTCATTACGAGTTTATAGTTATGTTTTTTAGTTTAACCATTGCACCTGCAACGTTCATGGATTTGATGAACAATGTGTTTAAACCATTCTTAGACAAATTCGTGGTGGTGTTTGTCGATGATATTTTGCTGTATTCCAAGACCAAGGAGGAATATATTGAACACTTAAGAGTAGCATTGGAGACATTGAGAAAAGAAAAGTTGTACGCAAAATTTTCAAAATGTGAATTTTGGTTGGAACGTGTACAGTTTCTCGGGCAAGTTATTGATAAGGACGGAATTTTGGTAGATCCATCAAAATTGGAAGCTGTAATAAACTAGGATCAGCCAAAGACACCGTCGGAAGTAAGGAGTTTCTTAGAATTGGCAGGTTATTACATGCGTTTTATTCAAGACTTTTCCCAGATCGCAACTCCGTTGACGAATTTAACCAGGAAGGCGATTAAGCTTTTTTGGACAAAAAAGTGTGAGGAAAGTTTTTGAGAATTAAAGAAGAGATTGAGTTCAACACTCGTATTGTCATTGCCTGATGATATAGGGAATTTTGTGGTGTATAGTGGCGCATCGCATAAAGGACTAAGTTGTGTACTTATGCAGAACAATAGAGTTATTGCATATACATCACTTCAATTGAAAGATTATGATAAAGGGTATCCGACTCATGACTTAGAGTTGGCTGCGGTGGTGTTTCCCTGAAGATTTGGAAACATTATCTTTATGGAGAGAGGAGTGAGATATATACCGACCATAAAAGTCTGAAGTATATCTTTACACAAAAAGATTTGAATATGAGACAAAGAAGATGGTTGGAGTTGATCAAAGACTATGACTGCGAGATTTTTTACCATCCCGAAAAGGCAAATGTTGTTGCTGATGCTACAAATAAAAAGGGACGGGAGAAGTTAATGATGTTGACTGCTCAGGAGAAGTTAGTGTCGGAAATGGCTAAGATGGAGTTAGAAATTAAGTATCTGGAAGAATTCGATGAAAAGTTGTTCCAGATGGGAAATGGTTTAACTTTGGTAGATAAGGTGAAGAATGCACAACTTCGGGATGAAGACTGTGAAAAGATAAAAAGAAAAGTATCTAAAGGTGAGGAAAACAAATTCAAAAATCGGTTCAGAAGGGTTACTTCGATTCGAAGGGAGAATTTGGGTTCTGCCAGTATTAGAGGTTAAAGAGGAAATTCTGAGTGAAGCTCAAAACTCAAGATATTCGATTCACCCTGGGAGTACAAAAATGTACCAGGATCTTAAACATCATTTTTGGTGGCCGAATATGAAAAAAGATGTGGCTGAGTGTGTGGTGAAGTGTTTAATGTGTCAGAAAGTTAAAGCTAAACACCCAAGGCCAAGCGAATTATTACAACCATTGGAGATACTGGAATGGAAATGAGAGCATATCACAATGGATTTTGTGGTATGTCTTCCAACGACTCAGCAAGGTTACGACGCCATTTGGGTGATTATCGATCGACAAACGAAGTTGGCACACTTTTTGCCAATCAAGATTAGATTTAACCTAGATCGGTTAGCAAAATTTTATGTGAAGGAAATTGTTTCAAGACAAGGTGTACCTGTGTCCATTGTATTAGACAGAGACCCACGTTTCACATCTAATTTCTGGAAATGACTACAAGAATGCATGGGAACACAGCTGAGAATGAGCACAGCGTACCATCCTCAAACCGACGGACAGAGTGAGAGAACCATCCAAACACTAGAAGATATGCTCAAATCATGTATTATGGATTTCAAAGGAAATTAGGACGATCATTTACCATTGGTTTAATTTACCTATAATAATAGTTATCACGCGAGTATTGGCCTGTCGTCTAACGAAGCATATACGACAGGAAGTGCAAAACTCCATTATGCTGGGACGAGGTAGGTGAATGTCAGCTATTGGGTCCAGAATTGGTGCAACAAACTATCGAGATCATCAAGGTGATTCGAGAAAGATTCCCAGTTCATCAAACTTACCACATGTTATGCGTTCAGGAACTTGCCACAATCATATGAGTTTAACAACTTATCCTAATCAGAGACCATAGGCGTCCATTCGCTGAGGGGTTCAAAAATATACCATATGATTATGAGTCACGAACTTACCATAAGTATGAGTTTTAAGAACTCGCACCTAATCTTATATCCTCTAACTACCTGTTATACACATGAAAAAAGAATCACCTTCTCAATATGTATATAGCAAATAGCGTGACACAAACATTTCAATGATTATCACTACCAGAAGCTAAGTGATTGTTGAACCAAACATAATTTCCTGCCCATACAAAGAATTGGTCAACTCAGCCACTAATTAATATAGGAAGCTAAGCGGTTGTTACACCAAGAACAATACCCTACCCATACAAAGAATTGTTCAACTTAACCACTATATCAACTAGGAAGCTAAGTGGTTCTAAAACTAAGTACAAATTCCCCACCAATACAAGAAATCATACAACTCAGCTGCTGACATGAGTCCTCAATTGAAATCCCACTTAATCCTAGCTCCATACTTACTCCATACCAATTTTGTTCAATCTGTATTGCATCAACCGCAACCATTTTTTTTGAGTTGACATCGTACCAATTCCTCGAACAACTGACACACAACAATTTTGCCGTAAAATTTTTAATCATTTGATTGATTCTCCTTCCTTTTATGACCTTATCAGATCACGGGGAGATCTCATCCTATTATGTTATGATCCATTTCTATGTTATGACCGTTTTATTTTACGATCTCCTTTCTCTGTATACTTTTAGTCTTTTAGACTCTATCTTTTCATCACCACTGTTCAACTTTATTATCAGAGTTAGGTAACTCCGTATTTTTATAACTCGCTGATATTCATCTTTGAATCTTACCAACTCACTAACTCTATTTGAGTTAATCCTTATCCACATTACTGTGGCTATTAGCCTAAGGTAACCCTAACTAAGGTTTATAACCTATAGCTCTGATACCAACTGTAGCACTCATGGTACTTCTAACTCATAGCACCCCACAATGATACCTATCAATTTGCTACTGACTGGCTCGGTGTCCCTTACGAAAAGTCTGGCTTCGGTGCCATCCCTTATAGGGACGTCAACAACAAAAGGCTCGGGGCTCTTCGCAACATTTGTGCTTATAGCTATGATACCAATTGTAGCGTCCCCCAAATCCGGATACTAATCACCACAAATCTGGTACACTAATTCTATAACTATTGCGGAAGATATAAACATAAATTTTTTTACATTAACCTTTACACATAATCCCCAAGGTCGATAACCTTAACTTATTACCTGAATTCAATATTCTATTCGACATATAATGTCATTTGCCTTTGCATATATCCGAAGTATTCATTTTAATCTGCAAAGTTTATCATGATATAGCAAGGGTGAGCAACAAGTTTGCCCAGCAAGTTTAAGTTCAAAGAAAAGATATATCATGATTAAAAGAATGAATAATAAGCTAACAATCTTTCAACAATATAATCATTGGGAAAGAACATGCATCAAATTTTCATAACTGAATGACCGAGATAATAAAAATAAATGGCCAATAATGAACATATATAAATCAACTGGACCAAATGGTAATGAAGCTGATCAGCCTTTCATACCTGATAAACAAATGTAATATGCACAACGTGTGATTCAATAAATCAATAGACATGATGTAATCAACAACGATTAACCACAAACATATATGAAGAATCATAACTTAGGTTTGAGTTAAAGAAAACATACCTTTATCACTGACTACTGCTACGGAGTCTATTTAGCTTCATTTAAAGACCTAATATTAATATTATCTATCTCCAAATTAGAATAACATCATCACAGTAACTATTGCTAATTACAGTTATAAAATAACCTAAACACATTATCACATAATCTTAACAGTCAATAAAACACATAAGACCTAGTATCAAGTCAAACTATTTCAGTCTGAGTTGAGTTCGATACTATTTTGACATCCCGATTGTCTAATCAGACAATTATCGAGCCTAATTCAAATAAGACTCTGCATAAACGCTTCACAATTATCTTAGATAATTTATTAGTCAGTCAAAACATTTTTAAATAACTCACATTAATTTTTAAATAATTATTATCATTTATAATGATTTTTCAATCATTAATATCATATTTATATGATTTAAATACCATATAATTCCATTATCATTAATATTTATTTAATTTCAAATATTAATGAAATGTATGATATAATATTATAAATTATTTATAATATCTCAAAGTATTTTAATACCTTAATATCATATTTAACTAATTTTAAAACATTTAAAATCATTATTAAATAATTACCATTAATATTAAAATATTAATTTTTTTCATGAAAAAAAATATCAAAAGTTATATTTTATAACTTAAAATATTTTTATAACATTTAAATAATTTTTATATGATTTTTAAAACATTAAAACTATTTTTACACAATTTATTTAATATATTTATTAAATAAATTAATTATTATTAATATTAAATTATTAATGAAATTCATCACAAAATATTAAAAGTCATTCAAAATAACTTCAAATATTTTCTAACACTTTAATATAATTTCAAATGATTTTAAAAGTATTAAAATCATTTTAAGTAATTTATTTAATATAATAAATATATAAATTAAATATCATTAATATTTAAAATATTAAAATATTAATGAAATATATTCCAAATTATTAAAAATCCATTTTAGGCTTTAAAATAATTTTTAGAAATTAATTATGTATTTTCATAATTAAAATCATTTTAAAACATTTAAAATCATTATTAAATAATTACCATTAATATTAAAATATTAATTTTTTTTCATGAAAAAAATATCAAAAGTTATAATTTATAACTTCAATTTTTTTATAACATTTAAATAATTTTTATATGATTTTAAAACATTAAAACTATTTTTGCATAATTTATTTAATATATTTATTAAATAAATTAATATTAAATTATTAATGAAATTCATCACAAAATATTAAAAGTCATTCAAAATAACTTTAAATATTTTCTAACACTTTAATATAATTTCAAATGATTTTTAAAGTATTAAAATCATTTTTAAGTAATTTATTTAATATAATAAATAAATAAATGAATTAAATATCATTAATATTTAAAAATATTAAAATATTAATGAAATATATTCCAAATTATTAAAAGTCCATTTTGAGGCTTTAAAATAATATTTAAAAATTAATTATGTATTTTTCATAATTAAAAATCATTTTTCCTTAATTATTTAATGAAAATAATTAATTTATATTCAAACTGTCGCTAAAGGTGGCTATAGCGATAAAACTGTCGCGATAGGTGTTCTTCAGGGTTCAAGAACATTCAAACCCAGTTACAAGGGTACTCACTTTGACCATCTCCAAATCTTAGATCTTTAAGTTTCTAAGCTTGTAATTGTGTTAATGTTGTGGTATTGATGTAATACTACATCCCCAAACTAGTTTCATGGCCATACAACAACAAATGATGAAGATATAAGGCTTCAAATATCATGTCAGAGTTGTTCTTCATTTCTGGGTTACCTAGAAATGAAGAACAATTCATGGTGCTACTTTCCAAGCTTTGAATCTTGCATTCTGGGCTTGCTCAATGTTATTTAAGGGTTCAATCTTGTAGTCCTTATATCAAAGAACAATAATATAACACTAGATCAGTCTAACTACATCACATATGAAAATATCTAATCCGGTCAAACCATGTCAAAACACCTGTTCTTGAGAAATCTGGGTTTTCCAGAAAACTCATAAAGCAGTCGGTCAACCCTACTTTGACCACCCATAACTTTGATTCTGTATAGGATCTAAGTGTTCTAGACGCATGATTGTGTAGTCCATATGTTAGACTACAAATCCCATACACTAACTTGGTCCAAAACATTAACAGTTGCAAGATCAGAGGCCTTAAAAAGCTTGTCAGACAAAATCTGGGAAATCTGGGTTACCTAGAATTCAGTTTCCATGGTCGGTCAACTATGTTTGACCACTCATCTCTTGAGATCTAGACATGGTATGGACTTGATTCCACTTCCAGTCTACTCTCCTCATGACAGAGAACAAATCTATATCATCAATCCAACCTAACAATTAACACACAAGGATCTATGAGCCCTAACATATGGTTGTCAGGCCATATTTTTAGGATTTATAGTCAGTCCTTAAAATCCCATTTTCTTGGATCTAGATGTTATGGTTCTATGATATAATGTCATAGATCACTAAATAACATCCTATAACATACTTCCAAACAACAAATAACATACTTTAACTTATATCACAAAGATTTATCAAGGCTTGAGTTTTATACCTTTTATGCTTTAATTCTTGAATCTGATCATTGATCCTGATATTGGAAAGCTAAGGTTTGATATTGGCTTAACTTTTCACTCATATTCACTCTCAATCTCGAAATTCTAGAGAGGGAGAAGGCTTGGCTAGAATGCTAAGTAAAGTAAAGGTTTTTCTTTACTTTAATCTTTTAACTTTTGATTCATTGTATCTAATGTTGCTAGGTGTCCATAAAGATCAGATTTGGCTGAGATTTGAGCACATGCCATATCTATATAGATGACTCACCAAGATTTGATGTAATCTTTTACATAAGTTTTAAGTAAAAGGGTATTTTAGTCATTTCGCACCTACTAAGGGTATTTTGATAATTTCCCCTACAATTTGAAGGCAATTTAGTCTTTTCACATATATCCCACATCTTTTAACATTTAAGCTTTTATACTTAGCTTTTGAGCTCCCGAAATAGGGTTTACAAATTCTGAATTAGTGTTTTGGATTCCTAGAACTGAAATTAGGGTTTCCAGAGCCGGTATTACGGTTTCTAACAAATCGTTAGGGTTTTCTCACTGAACGTCGATGTTCTTAACATAACTTTAGGGTTTGCTAAAGTTATAACTTATCTGATCAATCCTTAATCCTTAACCACAAACTGTACACATATACAATCACCGTACACAAAACATATAAGTCTTATCACAAAAAATTTCTAAATCCTTACAAATTCTTCACAAAATTTCAAATCCACACACTATTTCCAGTCTAGGTCTTAATATTTAACCTTTAATCCAACAATTAATATTTTTTAAAATTGTCTAAATTTTCGGGTTGTCACAGGTCATATTTGATATTCATAGTGTCCATGAATGGATTGAGATAGCAAAGCATGAATCGAATGAGAATTAATTATAGAAATTAATTAACCCGGAATAAATATTGGTTACTTAAGTTATACTATGTAATATTATAATATAATGCTAAAGCCTTGTGTGGAAGTGGTGTGATTGTAAATTGAATGAAAGGGTTAATTCACTTACATAAGATGGGGAATTAATATATGTGTTTTGCATAAAGAGTATGAAAGGAATATGTTAATTAATATTGTAATTTTATATATTACATAGTATGGTAATATATGAAAGGGTGTAATATTCTTAAGGTGTTAATAGAAAATAAATGATGGCTAATAGAAAAAACCAATATATCTCTAATCGTATATTGGTTAGAGATTTATATATTAGATTAATATTTAAGATGTGGCTAAATGTAAAGATTGAAGAAGTTGTCTTAGGACAATCGGATAATTATACTTATAATTGTATAATTTAAATAATGGATTAAAGGTTAATTATTCTAAGGGTAATGATTATTTTTGTATTATAAGTATAAGTTCATAAGGGTATAATTATTCAAGATAAGTTAAATAATTTAGTATTAAAGTAAAGTGTGTCACACAAACTTTATATTAAATAAATATTAAATGAAGTAGAAATTGGGGAAAAGCCAAACGTGGCCTAGACCCCTAATACTTTATTATTGAGATTACGAGCTTGAGTTATATAACTCTAGGAAGTGGGATAACTGAGTCTTGTGTGGCATGAGTATTAAAATTAAACCAGACTTGTGACGCCCCCAAAATAGGTCCAATCCACCCAACCTATTCTGAGTCGCCAAATACATGGTACAGAAACAACTACAACTTCATTAACACAATTGTCGTGCAAAATACGACAACACATATACTGTGAGTTTAAATACCAATATTGTCTTCTAGACAATATCCACACTCAAATAAGTCCTCATTACAATTATTGATACACTATTTTACAAAATAGTGAGGACTACTAAAACAACTATCTTAAACCATCATTCCACACCCCGACTAGTTCCCGCTATAATCTCGCCTCCTCAGAAGAAAAATGGAACAAAAAGAAAAAGGGTGAGCTCAACTAGCCCAATAAAGAATATTATGACTAAGATAATGTACAACAAATTATCCTTAGTCTTCAACCGTGAAAAATTTGATAGAATACAATAGATAACAAGTTTTAGATCAACAACTGCAACGGAAATAACAATTCATTAGAAGAGATAAGTAGAGAATGAAGTCTACTACCATCTATGAATTTAAAAGTCCATCATCGATATTTTATCCCTATAACATCAATCAATATACATCTTGAATCAAATATTCATCTTTGCACTCTGAGCCAAAGATATTCATTAGTTAGTCATGTTCATCTCAACACTGCTCATCTTTTTACTCTGCCAAAGATATTCATCAAGAAATCATTCATCTTTGCACTACAGGCCAAAGATATTCAGTTATATCATCATTTAGGACTGAGGATGATGAAAAATATATTTTAAAGAAAATGAATCCCGTGAGACAAAAGAACAAATAGTAAGGATTCGTACTTCGGTTTATCCATGTTCAAAAATACTCCTTAATAAACTATTGTGGAGAAGAATTCAAAAATAAAGATCAAAACATAGATCCAATCAAAGATAGGAACCATAACAAACAATCTTGGACACAAAAGAAAATTTAATTTTTTGTGAATAAAATAAATGATTCGTGAATAAAGTCGATATCGTGAATAGTCTTTGTATATGTGAATAGTAACTCCGACACTAAAAGGTAGAAATTCCATAAGAAAAATTATCATGCTTCGTGAATAGTAACTCGTGAATAGTAACTCCGACATGAAAAGATCAAAATTTCACAAGAAAAATCTTACCAATATTCCGGCGTAATGATATTGAAAGAAATAATATCGTTTTAAAAAAAAATAACATCCCTTACCTCAAAAGAATAGTATTTCTGGCTGGAATATCAGCTATAACGCTGAAGGAAACTTGCACCGTATAGCAACACTCAAGATATCCAAATACTCACAAAAATACGCTCGATAATATATAGAGAGAAAACTTCAGTTTCTGGTGTGATTTTCAATTCTAACCTAAGCACCCTATTTATAGGAAAATGCTTAGAACTCCAAAGCAAAAAATTTAATAAAATAATATTATTTATTAAAAATTATACGCATACTTTGAAAATCAAAATTCAGCACATTACAAATGCAAGTGGGGACCTCCAACATGAAAAACATGTTTTAAATATTTTTTGTAACAAAATCAATTCAGACCCAATATTCTGGAACTTCAATAATTCATAATAAATAGCCCTTTTATCAGAAAAATTTGAATCTTATGTCCATTCCATAGAAAATTTAATTCTCTACAACTTCGTAGAAGAAAGTTTTTCCAAATTCCAAACGAAAATTGACCAAAATCCACATACGGACGATTTTGCAGGTTATAATCAAATTTCAGTCAAAAATGGGGTCCATCAACACACAAAACATGTGTTAAACATTTTTTGTAACAAACATACTCTTCCTCTTCATTTATTCATATATCACACATTCATTGTAAAATATCACCATTATTATATTATTATAATTTAATTGAATTATTTTATCAGAAAAGATAAAATATCAATTTTCAACAATTGTCACTTTAAAAATTTTCTCCATCTATATCCACACAAAATGAATATTTTCTTTATCATATAAATCAATAATTAATTATTCACAAATAATATTACAGAATCACAGTACTGACAATCAGGCCGTTCCCATGAAAGAGGGGGCTTTCCAATAAGGATTTCTTCTTACTAAAGTGCAATTAGGTGACCAAACCTCTCCTTAGACAGAACTTTCTAGACATTGCCAATAATGCTATCTAATAATATTATTAAAATAATATAAATTATTGATCTGATAATGAAAAATACTTTGTAGTGACAATTATTGAAACAACAATAATATAAAATATCAACGTAGCAATAATTGAATCAATAAAATAAAATATTGAACAGTAATTACTGTATCAATTATTGAATAATGCCTTCTTACGTAAGAATCAATAATTGGTGCAATACCGTGCTACATCTTGTATTTTAACCAATTTATTCCAACAATGATAATCGGTAACCATTACGCCGTTATTTATAAAAACTCAAGCTTTTCGTTTTCTTCATCCAATTGCTTTCCGTTATGGGGCCCACAAAAGGCTGCACGATCGTATGAATATTCCCTGACAGCAAGAATATTCCACGACCAAATGAATATTCCCCGACAAAAATGAATATTTTATAACCACTTGCTTATTTAAAATATTAGCGCATTTTACTCATAACTAACCACATTAATCAAATCAACCCTTACTATTTCAAAATAATAAATAGAGGAAATTCAATTTTATTTATAATAAGTTGGGGTCTTACAAGACTAAAGGTTTAACTGGAATTATTAAAAGAAAATTAATGGTAAGGGAATATATGATTGATATTAATTAATCATTGTGATATTTATGTGTGATAGGGAATGATGGGTTGAGAGTACACGATTGAATTATATTAAGCCCAGTTAAAATATTATTGGGACTAACCCAATTGTACATGGATTGTATGATTATGGGTATATGTACCCCTAATTTATCATATGGTAATAACATTAAGTCATTAAATGTAAGCTTGTAAGTCCAAAAGAAAGCAAACATAGATGTCATAAATACCCATTTTGCTAATGTTGAGAAACCAAATTAGTTATCCCATTTTGTGAGTCTCATCTCCTTCATCACGTGAATAGGCCATTGGCCTAGCCTACCTCTTCAACTCTCAAACTCAGTAGGATTACAATGATGAAAGGGGGAGTGGTCTCAACAGTGTTTGGGGAACTATTATACCAAATCCTTATTATCCACTTTCTCATTCTTCTTTCTGCTGGGTTAATTCCCTTGACAAAGCCCATTGATTGGACAAAAGCTTCCCTATAAATGGGAGCTCCTCTTCATCAGATAAATATCTGAAAACTTTTATTAAGTTCAAAAATAGAGTGTAAGTGCTGCAACATTAGAGAAGCAATATAGAATTGACAACAAGTTTAGAATTCAACTTCACAGAAGTATAATTCTAAAACCCATTTCCAAGTTCTAGTTTATATTCTCTCAAAATACTTTCTCTATGGTTAGAGTTTGAATAGATGAATTGTGTGCAGATTATATGTTTACACTATTGAGTATGATTAATCTATTTTATAGAATATACAATCAATTTTAGAGTAATTGAATTCATGAATATATGTTAACGAAATGGGATTGGGTTTGGTAGTCATATATTGTTTTGGTCTGAATTGGAGTCCAAAATTAGTGGAAAAGTCACTCTTTAAATGGTAAATTTATGATGGATTATGTTAGCCCTCTAAGAAATGAAAAGAACTTAAGTGGAATGAATCTTTTTGGTCAAGAAACAAATTCGTAGTGAATGAATTCGCTAAATATGTTTAAAACATGAAAATATAGCATGAACACTGAATTGGAACCCTTAAAATGAATTGTTAATGTTTTTGAAGTGTTATAATTATTTTGTAGATGAGTAGTTCAGAGTTTAATGAGTTTAAAGAGTCAAAAACCAACTAATTCTAACTTAAAATGAAGAAGTTATTGCAAAATATTGAATCTGGGTGAAGCCAAGCGCGGACGCGCTGCCCATAAGCGCGGGCGTGCAGCTAGGAGCTGCTAGAGAGTGCGGGTGCATTGGAAATGTGAAGGAAATGGGAGCGGCCGCACCCATAGTTTGTCAGGTGTGACTATTTTGACATGTTTTAGTAAAATAGGCATAACGTTTTCATACGAACTCCGATTGATGCGATACAAGATTATCCAAAATGAGGATGAGTAGACCTACAACGTTTGTTCTTTAAGTGTTTCAGTTTGAGATCTTTAGCATGGGCTAAAATGGTCATCTTTGGGACTGATGTGTATTAAGAGGCAATCCGAGGGCGTTGGGCATGCACGTATGCAAGTGTAGTGCTTTTGAAGATAAAAGATGTTGTTATAAGTTATAAAATGTGAATATGAGTAAGTATAATGATGGTTAACATTAATAAATGATGTATTAGATAAGTTGTATAAGCATACTAAGCATGCACAAGAGAGACAAATCGGGCGTGTGACAAATGAACATCGAAACGCCGTAACAAGTGTTAATGAACGTAAAAAGTGTTTTAAGCCAAATGAAATGAACATTATAAGATATGAAATTGGGTTAATATAAAACTAATAAGTAGTCCTAGCAAGACTTAAACACGTGAATGTACTTCGGGTATGACCTAAGAAGAAATATAGTGAGATATAAGTTTAAAGTTAACATAATCAATTTGAATATTGTGTATTGATTAATAAGAAGGGTTATGGGATGTAGAGTAAGGTTTGTACTATAACTACTATGCATTTCTATGTGAATAATAGGTTATGTGCATTATTATATAATTGTGTAGGGCACGTAAAGTGTAGATAGCTATAAGATGTTAATCTGTTATTCATAAACAACGATCAAGGCAAGTCTTTCAGTTCCTATTTGCTCTATAATATTTATAAATGTTGATTCATTTATTCTATGATATGAAATGTTAAATTACATTTGAAATGCATATGAGATATGTATGAAATGCATTATGATATGCCATGAAACGTGGAAATGTCTATGAGATATGTATGTGATTGAAAATAAATCTATGACTATGTGTTTTAGAAGATAATCTCTATACTTGCTATGTGAGGAGCATCATGCGTATCGAGTTTACATGATTATGATTTTATAAAATGCACATAATATAATGTGTTATGTGATGCATGAAAACTGTTAGAATTGTTAGGTTGTTGAGCTCACCCTTGCAAATAACAATTTTTGCAGGTTAAGGACTCGCGGTAAAGTTACGTGCTACTTGATTGATAAAGTTCAATAATATCACAAGAAAATTGATTTATTTACCTGAAGCACTTTTGAACCATGTTTTAGGTTTTAGATGATATACTTGATAGTTGTTTAACTCTTGTAGAGTTGTAAAGTCATACTATTCTATATATAAAGAATATCGAATTGAGATGTAAATTCTATAATGCAACTTTGATGAATCAAAGCATTGAATAAAATTGATTCAAAGATATGTAAAAGATGATGATTGAGATCCAGGGAAATGAATAAAGAATTCTGAAATGTTTTAATTATCCCGCATCTTATTAAGTACAAAATCAAATATGATGTAAAAATAAGAATGGTTAATAATCAAGATTAAGAATTTACTTATGAAGGTTTTGGGATCGATTCATAAATCTTGGAAATAGAAAGGAATTAATATATTATTTAGTATGAAAGTTAAATTGTATTAATTAAATTATGAATAAAAGTTGTTAATAGTTAGACGAAGGTAGTATCATGACACACCAGGTTCAAGGTAACGGATACCCGAATTTGGGGACGTTACACTACTAAAGTAATAATGTTACATTAATTGACAGAACTTTCTCCTTTTCGTTTTCTGTTCTTCCAGCGACGCTCAATTCTTTTCCTTTAGTTCGTATGAGATATAGTGCATGTAATTAGGTTTTATTTATTATCTTATTAATTCTCCTAGTTATAATATAATATAATATTAACTACATATAAATTAAATTTAATTAGTTTTAAGGCCCAATTTTATCAAGTAAATTTACCCATCACTTTAATATTTATTAGCCCTCATAAATTAAATAACTAGTTTGACCCAAATAAAAGATAAAATCCAATTAAAATATTTAAAATATGAAATTAAATGTTATTTATTATTATTATTATTATTATTATTATTATTATATTGGGTATTACATCACCTCCCCCTTAAAAAAGATTCCGTCCCCGAAATCAAAAGATTAGAATGTACCTAATTTTCAAAGAGATGTGGATACTCCACTCGAATGGACTCCTTCATCTCCCAAGTGGCTTCCCGCTCCGAATGATTCATTCACAAAACCGTAACAACCGGAGTCTTCCTCCTCATAATCCTTTCTTGGCGATCCAAAATCGCCTAAGCTTGCTCCTCACAAGTAAGATCCTCTCAAATCTTATCAAATGGATATTGCACCACATGTAACAGATGATAATGATAACTCCTTAACACCGACACATGGAATACATTGTGCACATGAGCTAGCTGCGGAGGTAAAGCTAACCGATACACAACTTCACCAACCCTCTCCAAAATCTTAAATGGACCGATATAATGCGAACTAAGCTTCTCTTTTAACCCAAATCACTGAATGCCCTTCCAAGGAGAAACTTTAGAAACACATGTTCACCATGTTCAAACTTTAAAGTTCTCTTATGCTTATCAATATAACACTTCTGTCGTGATCGAGCCAACTTCAATTTCTCCTTAGCCACCGCTACATTCTCTGTAGTGATTTGAACTAACTCAGGCCCTTCTATAGCCCTTTCGCCAACCTCATCCCAACAAGTTGGTACCTGATACATCCTACCATACAACGCCTTAAAAGGAGTCATTCCAATACTTGCATGCCAGCTATTGTTATAAGAAAACTCAATTAGGCTCAAGTAATCATCCCAATTACCCGACCACTCAAGTGCATAAGATTTCAACATGTCTTCCAACGTTTGAATAGTCCTTTCAGATTACCCATCAGTTTGCGGATGGAAAGAAGTACTAAAGTTGAGCTGAGTACCCCAAGCTTGTTAAAACCCTTTCCAAAACCGTGAAGTAAACCGTGGGTCTTCATTTGAAACAATAGACACCGAAGTACCATGAAGTCTAACAATCTCCTACTAAAAGATTTTTGCCAACCTATCCACCGAGTAACCCTCATGGATAGCCAAGAAGTGTGCCGATTTGGTCAGCCATTCTTTCTGAAAGTCTTCGGCAAACTAGTCACAAAATTTATCGTGATATCCTCCCACTTCCACACTGGAATGTCTAACTGTTGCAGCAGACCACTAGCTTGTTTCATCCCATTCCACCAAAAATTCAACTTCAAATCCCTATACATCTTCATTTAACCTGTATGAATAGAAAATGGCGAACTATGAGCCTCAACCAACACTGTGATGCCCCCAAAATAGGTCCATACGACCCATTCTGAGTCGCCAGATATCATACTATAAAAATCAAATATAAACTTCATTTATACAACTGTTGAACTGTCGTGCAGAATACGACCACAGTTAAACTGTGAGTTTTAATACAAATGTATGTAACTCTCATGGTCCCTTGACCACAACCTTACAATGGTACCTTACATAAAAGTATAGTCCATAACTGTTTTAGAAATTAAAATCTTTGGGAAGTACTCAAGGAAACCTTCGTACATGGGAGGCCATGCGTCTAGGTTATGATAGATAGCATATGTCCACAGAATTATCCTTGGTTGACCCAATAGTCCCCAAAGAAAAACAAGAAGATTGCTATCATCTTCTTTCCAATGGTGAGTCTACTCTTAACATATAATTATCTCCGTTGTCTCCAAGTGAGAATTATATTTCAATTAAACTCCAAGATTATATAGGTAGTGCTCGTAGATATACTCAGCAAGTGGATGTGCACAACCATGTCTTATGATAACACGAGGTTGTATGTCATTAGACATCTTGTATGATAGTGGCAAAACACCCTTCCAAAGTTGGGTTCACCTCACCCTATTCAGTTCACCAAAATTAAATATCAAATGACGTATACAATACGACACACTTATCTAAAGTTCTCAATAAAATTATTTCCATACTATTTAAGGAGAACCTCAACAGCTATAGACCACCGTTCTATTCTCCTGTTATCGCCGCTCAACCAAGCTACACTCTTGTTACTTAAAAAGAATTGTGAAGCAAAAAGGGTGAGCACAACTAGCCCAGTAAAGAATATCATGACTAAAGATAATTTACATCATCAATAGCCTTCATCGGTAATAAATCAGAGATTTAGAACATATGGAAGATGATAAAACTTTTCAACCATAGTTGCAGCGGAACGAGCAATCCATTAGAAGAGTCAAATAGACCATCAGATCTATTATCTTCTCCATGTTAAAAGTCTACCAATAATATTTTATCCCTGTAACATCAATAAATAATTCAAGTCCACAATCGTATGAATAACTCATAATCATAATTGTGATTCTAAATTCCTCTTCGCACCCAGGATGAAGATAATTTTCATCACCTATCTTCACCTGAAACATCAAAAATCATGGTTATACCAAATCACAATTTTTGCTCATAATCATACTAATAAATTCATCTTCGCACTACGGCCAAATATATTCATTAATAATTCATCTTTGCACTACAGGCCAAAGACATACAACTGTATTATAGAAGAGTCAAGTAGAGCATGATATCTACTATCTTCTACGAATTAAAAGTGTATTATCAATATGTTATCGCTGAGACTCAGCTTAATAAATAATCCACATCATTGAATCATCCTTGCACTATAGCCAAGGATATTCACTAGTATTACGACCACGAATTATCTATGCACTACGGGTCAAGGATATTCGTGTTTTCAACAATGGTCATGATTATACCAAATAATCCCTGGTTATAATCATACCAACAACTATCCATCAATGCACGTAAGCCAAAGATATACAATTGTAAAATCAATAATCAACAGTCCATCTTTGCACGTAAGCCAAAGATGACTTTCATCACAATATAAGCATGAGGATGATGACAATGATATAAGCATTAATCAAATGAAAACAAAGATAAATATTAAAGACTTTAAATTTATCCAAATATTATCAATCACTTAATAAACTCATAATCTAATATTATAACAATATTTTAATCACTTCTTAAACTTATAAACAATTTATTTTAATTGTTTACATTTTACCAAATAATGTATTTAATCATTCAAAAATGTCATACTCATAAGATTTCATCACCAATGATCAAATCCCTGATCAAAAATCTGCATATACCTTATATAGAATTTCCAAGCCATAAAATCCTATTTTCCAATTTTGTTACTTCACATAACATATCTAATTCATTTACTCATAACTAGTTCAGTTTCATGAAAAATACCAAATCAGTCCCAAAAATATTTCTTTTTTGGGATTTAGCAGAATATAGTCCCGTATTGAACATATATTTTTCTCAAAATTTTTAAAATTTATTTATTATTTTTCATATGGCCAAAATTACTGAATATTTAGACATTTATCATAAATTTTACTTTTGTCCAAAAATTCTGAAATTTTTAGGGTATACTCTTGTTATATATATGTACTCTCAATAAAAATTTCACCAATTTTGGAGTTAACCACAAGGAGTTATAAGGGTTTACTTTTAAAATAGTCTTTTCCCATAAAATCCTTAACTCTTAATCTATACATCCAAAAATTGCCATCTTTGGACACAATATAGAAAACTCATCAAATTATTATTTCAAATTTTTCCAGAATTATTGAGGGTCAGAAAAATTACAAATCTGCCCCTGGCAGAAACCCCTTTTGAATGAAATACAATTCATATGAATACAAATGATCATTCACCATGCATGCGGTAATCTACATATGATGTGTTATTCCAATGAGAATAATAAAGAATGGAATAATGTAAGAATTCACCATGCATGTGATAGACCACCTACGCATGTGTTATTCTCAATGTAATAATAAAGAATGGAACCAGGTAATGCGTAAACCGCACAGATAGGATATTCCAGCAGAATAATAAAGAATGGAACCAGGTCATGCGTAAACCATACATACATGATATTCCAACAGAATAATAAAGAATGGAACCAGGTCATGCATAAACCGCACAGACAAGATATTCCAACAAAATAATAAAGAATGGAATAACAACAGAATTCACCAGGCATGCGATAGACCGCACAGACAGGTTATTCCAACAGAATAATAAAGAATGGAATAATAGAAGAGTTTCACCATGTATGTGGTACTTTGCATAGACAGGTTATTCCAACATAATAATAAAGAATGGAATAACAACCCTTACGCGTATTGAAAGAAAATAACTCTCTTCATGAATACGAAAGAATAATACCCCTTACTATAATAATAATATCCCTTACTATAATAATAATATCCCTTACCTCAGAAGAAGACTGAATACTAGAATAGTGAAGTAGCAGGCTTCGCTTCTTCTTTCTCTCTATAGCTTCTCTCTCTATAATTTCTCTATAATAATTGCTATTGTAAGACTCAGTGAATTGGTGAAAAATAATAAAGGAATGAGCTTCTATTTATAGGAAAATATAGTTTTCATAATTGCACATTTTGGGGCTCGAAATATTACAGTATAATAGCCTCATCTTTTCCTTCATTTTTAATTTAGTCATGGAAGTATTATCAAACTTGCACCACCTGTCCTAATAGTAAATCATGTGATTCAATAGTAAATCATGTGACTCAATAGTTTTAAACATGTGAAAAAATTAATTATAGTATAGTATCTTCAACTATACCTCCATTTTTAACTTAATCATGCAAGTATTATCAAACTTGCACCAACTCCCCTAATAGTAAATCATGTGAATCAATAGTACACACATGTGAACACATAGTTATAAGCATGTGAATTAATAGTAATTAATTGCTCATTTATCCAGTGAATTACACGATTGGTCAATATAACCTCTAGACATCAATTATTATCAAAATAAATGTCGATTTCCACTAACACTAATAATTCCCACACAATGGAAATATTTTTCTCAACAATTTCATTTTTGAAATTTTGAAGTTTGACTTCTTCCGAAAAAGTGAAAAAGTTAACCCCGATAAATTTTGTGTTTATAGTCTATTTCTACTAATTTCATCGTTCTGGACTCAAATATCATGTCCGCGTCTCCAAATTCAACTCCGAACTCAAATTCGATTTTTAATAACATTCATCATTAATATTATAACTCACAATATTTAACAACCAGGTCGTTCCCAGGAAAGTGGGGGCTTTCCAATAAGTATTTCTCCTTATTGGCGCGTAATTAGGTGACTAAACCTCTCCTTGACAGAACTTCTAGACATTGTAAATATTACAATTTAATAATATGAATAACTTTTTCGTCTCAATTATTGATTTAATATTATATAAAATATTATGCAGATGATACTGTGACAATAATTGAATCAATAATATGAGAGATATGATGCAACAATTATTGTAGCAATAATTGAATATAACTGAGTGACTTTTCACATAAGCATCAATAATCAATACCGTGTGCTACTATGCAACCACGCGTATTACTGTATTTTTATCAATTTAACCATTTACTAAATAGAATAATAATTATAAAAATTGAATACTTTCATTTCATAAAATTCGGGGTCTTACAAACACTGCCTCCCAAATGATTGGATCCGACGGTACACACAACTGCTCACCCAACCAAATTACACCATGGCCATCAATACGAAACTCGGGCTGCTTACCCTCCTCTAGATTATGCATCATACTCCATAACTCCCCATCTTCTTTTTGAGCTTCTTTGACTCGCGAGACAAGAGAGGGCTCCACTCTCATACCAGCCAAATGTCCATCCGAACCTTGCACATACAACCCCAACTCTAGCCGCTCCATATCCAAAATAAGATGAGGTTGTGTAATAAGGGCTGTTACACTCCCAGAACTTTTTCGGCTAAGAACATCTGCAACCACATTTGCCTTCCCCGGGTGATACTGAATCCTCGCATCATAATCTTTTAGAAGCTCCAACCAACACCTTTGCCTCATATTGAGCTCCTTCTGAGTGAAAATGTATTTAAGACTTTTTTGATCGGTGAAAATATCACATGTCTATCCATACAAATAATGCCTCCAAATCTTTAAGGCAAAGATTACTGCTGCCAACTCCAAATCATGAGTGGGGTAGTTCACCTTGTAAGGTTTAAGCTGCCAAGAAGCATAAGCAATCACCTTACCGTGTTGCATTAAAACACACCCTAAACCCTTCTTAAAAGCATCGCTATAAATCTGGTAACCACCTGTCCCTAACGATAATGCAAGTATACGAGCTGTCACAAGTCGTTTCTTCAACTCCTCAAAACTCTTCTCACGCTCCTCATTCCACACAAACTTCATGCCCTTTCTCATCAACCGAGTTAATGGGAAGGCAAGCAAGGAAAACCCTTCCACAAACCTCCTATAGTACCCTGCCAAATCAAAGAAACTCCTAATCTCTGTCACCGTAGTAGGTCTCGGCCATTTAGTTATAGCCTCAACCTTCGCAAGATCCAACTTAATGCCTTTAGCAGAAACAATGTGGCCCAAAAATACAACCCGCTCCAACTAAAACTCGTATTTAGAGAATTTAGCATACCATTTCTCTTTCTGTAAAATCCCTAACACTGTGCGAAGATGCTTCTCATGCTCTTCCTTAGACTTGGAGTAAACCAAAATGTCATCAATAAAGACAATAACAAATTGGTCCAAGTACTCCTTGAACACCCAATTCATTAAATCCATAAACACCGCTGGAGCGTTAGTTAACCCGAATGGCATCACTAGAAACTCGTAATGCCCATATCGAGTATGAAAAGTTGTCTTAGGGATATCTTCATCCCTCACCCTCAACTGATGATAGCCCGACCTCAAGTTTATCTTCAAAAAATATTTTGCCCCCTAAAGTTGGTCAAACAAGTCATCAATCCTTGGCAATGGATACCGATTCATGATGGTAATCTTGTTCAACTCCCTGTACTCCATGCACAATCTTATAGACCCATCTTTCTTCTTCACAAACAAGACCAGAGCACCCCACGGCGAAACACTCGGTCAAATTACACCACGATCTAACAGTTCCTGCAACTGCTCTTTCAAATCTTGCAACTCCAACGGTGCCATTCAATACAACGCCTTAGAGATAGGCTCCGCACCAGGAACAAGCTCAATAGTAAACTTAACTTCCCGCTGTAGTGGCAACCCCGATAACTCCTTAGGAAACACATCGAGAAAATAATGAACAACAGGAACATCCTCAATATGAGACTCACCCTTAGTTGTATCCTTCACAAATGCCAAATACCCCTCATAACCCTTTGCCACCAACTTTTCAGCCTTCAATACAGAAATTAACTTCATCACTCTACTCAGCTATGAACCTTGAAACACGAATTCTAGAGACTTCACATCTCCAAACATAACCTTTTTTACCTGACAATCGATAGTGGTTTGGTGCTTATCTAACCAGTCCATCCCAAGAATAACATCAAAATCGTGTATACACATCGAAAGAAGATTAGCCCTACGAATCTTATCCCCAAAATTGATCACACGCCCTCTATATAAATCAAAAATAATAACAGAAGTCCCTATCGGGGTAGTAATAGACATAACAAAATCTAAAGATTGAGATGGCACAGCAAGGTACCGAATAAACGACTGAGCAACAACTGAATGAGTAGAACCAGTATCAAACAAAATAGAAGCCTCGTGATTTCCAACTAAAAGAGTGCCAGAAACAGTACCTGGGGCACCTGCTGCCTGGTTATACGTCAAAGAAAACACTCGACCACCCGGACGCTGTCCTCTATTGCCATCATTATCACCAACTCCACCATTACCACATGTCCCGGTACAATCTCTAGCCATATGAACTATCTGTCCACATAAGAAGCATGCACTGATAAGTCTATAGAACTGCCTCCCCGGATGTTTAGCCCTACAAATAGCACAAGGAGCTATCAGAATAAGTTTTGGGTTACCCCCACCACCTGGTCCCGAATAACGACCTTAATTCTGCCCCTGCTAACGATTCTGCCACTGTTGACGATTTTGACCATGCCAAGGTAGCTGAAAGCTGATGATTCTGCCCTTGCTGAGGCATCTACTAATAACCTCTATTTTGATTCTGTCCAAGCTGCTACCCCTACTGGCCACCACGGTTCTTGTTCTACTGACCTCCCTGATTCTTCCCATGCTAACCTAAAGCTTGACCCTGTTGGTCATCTTTGTCCCTCTTCCGACTCCCCTTTAGTTTAGAAGACTAGAAGTTTTGTCGCTCCATCTCAATATTCTTAGCTGCATTAGCCACTACTGACACATCTGCAAACTTGTTGTTAATAAGATGTTGGTGATACCTATAATGAATCATCCACTTGAACTTCTCTGCTTGTTCTGTTGTAGTCCCTGCTGAGGTTCCTGCAAAGCCTACCAACCTGGTGAACCTCGTCATGAAATTCGTGATGGACTCATCATCTTTCTACCAAATAGACAGATATTCTCTGACATAGGCCTCTTTATCAGCAGTTGGAAAGTACTACTGATAAAAGACCTCATAAAACTTCGCCCAACCAAGTGTCTCAACATAACCATCACCCTTTGCTACTTTCACCATCTTCCACCACCTTTGTTCATCCCCTTCTAGCTTGTAAGCTGTAAGTAACACTCTTTGATTATCCAGGCACCCCAACACATCAAAAATCTTCTCTAGGCGGGCAATCCAATTCTCTGCCTTAATTGGAGTTACAACTGAACTGAATGATTATGGTTTCTGCTTTTTGAAATCTCTCCAACTATGCATACATCAGAATCACTGGCTGATCATGGCCATCTACTGATAAGTGGTTTTATAATAACTTATTTAGATATCAACTAACTCAATTTGTTGTTTAAACTCATTTAATTGTGTAGGTTTTCATGCATTTGTGCTTTCTTTTGTAGTTTTCATAAATGGGGAACTCTCTTGGTGTACATGGAGCTAAGCATGATGTCATGGTGTTGGAAGAAGGAAATAGAGTAAGATGAAATGAATAGGAAGATGTCAGAAGCATGTAATAGAAGAAATCAGGAGCAACAGCTAGTGCATGCCGCAGCTGCGCCCAATTTGCTCTTGGGTACAGCGCATCCGCGCCAGCTAAGATTCTCGGATGCCCTGCAGTGCACCTGCGCCATTTTAAATCATACATGGAGCGCATTTGCGCTGGTTTACTTTTTGTAGTTGACTTTTACTTAAGCTGGCCAATGGCATTGTTGCTTGGATAAGGAGGCACTCGAATTAGACCCATATATGAGACCTATATTTATTATATGGATGGTGATCACTTAATTTAGACTGCTCTTTTCTTCTCTTTGATTTTCAATATTAGATTAGAGTGTATTAAGTAGTTATTTGATTAGATCTGAATGTTGAAGAATTGGGATAGCATTAAAGATTCAAACTTGGAGCAAGAGAATAGAATTGCAATTAACTTTTCTATTCTTATCTTCTCTTTGATTCCAATTTGTATTCTTATGATGTTTATTCAAAGTGTGGATGATGGATTTAATTCAACTACGAGTTAAACTCTATTTTGGAATTGCAATGGAATCTATTGCCTAGTTTATTTTGATATACTTTATTGTTAGTCTTATTGATTGTTATGAGATTGTCTGTTAAGATTCATGCTTATTTGCTAAGTTGATTGGCCATCGATTACTGTGATAAACCATATGAACTTGAAAGACGAAGTATGGTTTTAGATCTGATCTTAATAGTTTTTGTTTATATGTTCTACATGATGATGGAATGTATAATTCGTGCTTAGGATAGACATATACCGAAGCACCACTCGTAGTCAATTGAGGACTTGGGCTTAAACCCTATTTATTTCTAAATTGCATAGACATATAATGGTTTAGGTAATATGGGTGTTCATGTGTATTTTATCAATTGTGGATTATATGTCATATTGGTATGGTAAATCGAGAGATGGCTATATTTTACTTTCGTGTTCTCGATTAACAAACTGGTATAATCAATTTGGCTTAACATAAAGTGTGTCGATTTAAATGATTCAATAAGTGAAATTATAATCTCGAGTCTTCATTATCTAGTCTCATTCTAAGAGTAGTTAGTATTATTTAATTTCATAGTTTAAATATAAAATATCAAAGCAATCATTTAAATAAGATTAAGTTGGTTACGGGTTAGTGCTTGGTAAGCTTTATTAATAATTCCTCATATGAACGATATTCTTCTTACTCTTTATTACTTGTTGACAGTGTATACTTGCACGTATATATTGATCGGAATTACGACCAATAAGTTTTTAGCACCGTTGCCGGGGAATTAGTTTAATAATTTTTGCCAACATTAATTTCAATCAAATTAGTCTTAATTTAATCATTTTATTTTATTTTAATTCTCTTCCTATATTTCTCTCTTTTCAGGTGTCATGGATGACTTTGCTTATCAATGGCCATATGTGAATGTGACTCAACCAAGGGACACAGAAATTGATGGACTCAATGCATTTTGGCATTGTTAGCACAAATTGAAACACTTTCGAAGAGGTTGGATGTTCTTGCAGCCCAACGTACTCGAAAGAATGCAGTAGTTTGTAATTATTAGGTTGGCAATCATCCTAGTCATCAATGCATCGACGGATTTGGACCAATACAGTATGGGGGTGATTACCTCAACAACTATGCTTATTCCAATAATCATCAAAGTTGGGGGTATCACCCAGATTCTTTATGGAGTTATAACTATCAAGACCAATATTACGCTCCAAATCCAACATACAAGCCGAAATTCTCATATCGACCTCCAATGCAACAAGAAGAAAATTCAAAGTTGAAAGAATTCATGTCAAAGATCATAGCAGACCCGGAAGAGATGATGATGAGTCAGGAGTTATCAAGCCAAAATCTTAATAGATAGATGGAACAACTCATTAATCATGTAACGACCGAGAAATTCAGATCCATTGTAAAATAATTTTATTTAATAAAATAATGAATAAAATTATATTATTTGTTATTGTTATGTGTTAGTAAGATGAATGTCGTTCTATAACCTAGAAACATCGGAATGTCGTAGTATTTTGACTACGTGAAAGAATTAAAGTGTTTGAATTTCCAAGACGAAAATAAAAGTTTTTCGAGAAATTTTCCGAAACATACTATACATCGATTTTTGCTCGGGAATTATATTTGAACTTCCAAGAAATATGTAACGATAGAATATCGAGGTAAGACAGATTATGTAATAATAATTCGAGTATGGAAAACGTAATTTTTCGCCTGCGGACTTAATTTGAGAACGTTAGGGAAAATAAAGCGTTAAGAAGCTAAAGTAATGATCATATGATACGTATGTATTGTACGAGGTAATGAATACGAGTATGATACGAAGTATTATATGAGTATGTGTGAATTATGGTATATCGTATATTATGAATGAGTATACGAGTTAGAATACGAGAATAATACGTAAATAATACGTTATAAGGCTTTAAGCTAAATGAAATGGACATGTAGGATTGTGTGGCAATTTGTAAATTCCAATAGAAATTAATGTGCAAGCCCAAGTATAAGTAACGGTAAAGTCCAATTAAGTTTGTTAATACAAGCCCAAAAGCTTAAGTTAAGCAAATTGAACCTAAAGCCCAAATTAATAATTTAATGGGTTAGGGTGACCCATGGGGCAACCCATGATCATTTGGTTAAATGTTGTAACGCCCGAGAAAATTGGATTTTTATGATAATTAAATTTTTATTTGATTATGTGAATTAAATGAATTTAATTGATTTATTTTGTGAGTAAGCTATGTGAAGGTCGTTCTATGACCTAGACTGTGTTAATGTGGTTAGTAATCTGGATACGTGCTAGAATTAATTGTTTAGAATTTCCAAGACGAAAATAAATGTTTTCTGATAAATTTTCGTAAAAACACTATTCATCCGTTTCTGCTCGAGGAATTATTTTGAAATTTCGAGAAATGCGTAATGATAGAATATCGAGATTAGATGAAATATCTAATAATATTTTATTTATGGTAAACGAAGTTTTTGCCTGCGGACTTAAAACCTAAGGGTTGAGTAGATTGATTTCCAAGAAGGAAATGAAATGCATAGAAGGAATTTCGTTATTGTTAATGTGCGTGTTATACTAGGATGATACTATTTAGTATCTATGTGTAATACGATGAGTTAATACGAAGTACAATACGATTATCGTACGAGTATTATACGGAGAGAATACATGAATTATACGTATGTAATACGATTAGTATTATGAAATTAAGTTAAGACTTAATGATAATTCATTTGAGTTGGATTATGTTTAGTCCAATCAATTGTATAGGCAAGCCTAATGAATTAATGTGTTAAGCCCAAGTCAAGGCCCAATATTAGATTGGTTAAGCCCAATGTAAGAAAACCGAACCGGTGGGTCACCGAATGGGTAAAACCCATGGGGCAACCCATGGGGATGACCCATGGGCATGGTGGGCCGGCCACTTGGTGTGCAAGGCAAGCATATCACTTGGTCACCAAGTATTTTACTTGGTGACAAAGTGTAGAATAGTAAGGAGGTGATGGTGTATTAACCAAATTGCCCTCCATTTCATTTGCCTGTAAATAGAAAGCTAAAGTTAGTCTTTTGTGATTTTTTCAAATTGCCAACCTAGATTTTGAGAGAGAGAGAGAGCTAGACTCAACCAAAAGTTCTACTTTGAAGGTTTGCTTAAGAGTTTTTAAAGATTACCTAAGAGTTCTTAAGGTAATACTCCTTAATTCTAATTCCATCTCTTTTGGTTTTCTTTTAGTATGGAGAATCATAAATGGGTGGTGTATGTCTAGTATGGTGGAATAATGTTAACTTATTATAGATTCAATCTCTATAATTCATGAGATCATAGAAATCATAAGGTTTGATATAGCTTAAAATCATGAAAATATTGATTGTTGAGATTGATGGTTGATAAACAATTGAACTCCATCAATTAGTAAATATGTGCATCTTATTTGGTTAGGATGTAGATATGAAGTCCATGGAGTATTCCATGTGATTTGGCTTAGAGAACATTAGTAACGAAGTTATGGCGAATTTCACGGAAATAGACGTTAAACGTCGAAAACGTTAAAATTCCGGATTGGCAGTCCAAAGTTGCCGTGAGACTTGAAAACGTTGTTTTTCAATGTCAACACATGAGTTATGGTATTTAAGAGTCGTGGACTCAAGAATCATCGGATTCCGACTTAAAATGAAGAAAACGAGCATTGAACGCTCATTAACGTTTACGAACGCTTAGAAAATGAACTCAATAGTGAATTTTGAGTTAACGAATTCAAAAGTATCGAATTCTTATATGAACGCATAGAGTATGTCGTTTATGACGTGTAGTCTTTTGAATGGACCAAATCGGACTTATAACAAAGAAGTTATGGTTCCGAGAAACTCACCAAAATTTTATCTGTTAAAAAATTTTTGGCCGAGGTCCTGCAACCGCGAGGCCGATGGTGCTTTAAAGTGCCGCAGCAGTTAACGCCAGCAGACAATGCAGTGTTAGTGGTTATCGGAAAGTGGCAATACAGCCATTAGTAGTAAGAAAGTCTCATGCCACAGCAATACGAGACCGGGACCTAGTGTGACGCCCCCAAAATAGGTATACATCACCCATCTTGAGTCGCCAAATACATGGTACAAAAATACAAATACAACTTAATAATACAACTGTCGTGTAAAAAAGACCCCAACTTATTATTAAATGAAATTGAATTTTCTCTATTTATTATCTTGAAATAGTAAGGGTTGATTTGATTAATGTGGTTAGCTATGGGTAAAATGCGCAAATATTTCAAATAAGTAAGTGGTTATAAAATATTCATTTTTAGCGGAGAATATTCGTTTGGTCGTGGAATATTCTTACTGTCGAGGAATATTCGTATTTACTAGCCAGAAATTTTGTGTGGGCCCCATAACGGAAAGCGATTGGATGAAGAAAATGACAAATATAAGTTGTTTATAAATAATCTACGTAGTTATTACTATTAATAATCGTTGGAATACCCGGTGGTTAAAAAACACAAGAATACAACCATATTGCACCAATTATTGATTCTTACGTAAGAAGGCACTACTCAATAATTGTTACAGTAATTACTGTTCAATATTTTATTTTATTGATTCAATAATTGCTACGTTGATATTTTATATTGTTGTTGTTTCAATAATTGTCACTACACAGTATTTTCCATTATCGGATCAATAATTCATATTATTTGAATAATATTATTAGATAACATTATTGGCAATGTCTAGAAAGTTTTGTCTAAGGAGAGGTTTGGTCATCTAATTGCGCGCCAGTAAGGAGAAATCCTTATTGGAAAGCCCCCTCTTTCCTGGGAACTGCCTAGTTGTCAGTATTGTGATTCTGTAATATTATTTGTGAATAATTAATTATTGATTTATATGATAAGGAAAATATTCATTTTATGTGGATATAGATGGAGAAAATTTTAAAGTGACAATTGTTGAAAAATTGATATTTTATCTTTTCTGATAAATAATTCATTAAAATATATTATTATATTTTAATAATATAATAATGATGATATTTTTACAATGAATGTTGGATATATGAGTATATGAGGAGGAGTATTTTTGATACTAAAATTGTTTAAAACATGTTAAAGATGTTCGTGGACCCTATTTCTTGACTGAAATTTGATTATAGCCTGTAAAATAGCCCGTTTGTGGATTTCGGTCAATTTCTATTTGGAATTTGGAAAAACTTTCTTCTATAAAGTTGTAGAGAATGGAATTTCCTATGGAAGGTACATAAGGTTCAATTTTTTTGATAAAGGGCTATTTATTATGAATTATTGAAGTTTCGAAGTTCCGGAATAATTAATTTTTGAAGTTTTAATTATTTTTTTAAGAAAAATGTTTTTTTCATTATTGGTGGGCCCCACATGTGTGGTAAATGAGCTGAAATCAGATTTCTAAGATGGGCGTGAAAATTTTATAATTATATTAATATTTTATTAAATTTTCTACTTTGGTGTTCTAAACATTTTCCTATAAATAGGGTGCTTAGGTTAGAATTGAAAATCACACCAGAAACTAAAGTTTTTTCTCTCTCTATATTATCGAGCGTATTCTTGTGAGTATTTTGATACCTTGAGTGTTGCTATACGGTGCAAATTCCCTTCAGCACTATATCCGGTATTCCAGCCAGAAGTACTATTCTTTTTTAGGTAAGGGATGTTATATTTTTTTAAAAAATGATATTATTTCTTCTAATATCATTATGCCGGATTATTGGTAAGATTTTTCTTGTAAAATTCTTGTTCTTTAGTGTCGGGGTTACTATTCACGTATACGACACTATTCACGTATACGGCACTATTCACGAATACGACACTATTCACAGAAAAAATTAAATTTTTGTTTTTTGTCCAAAATATCTATTATGGATACTAGCTTTGATTGTATCCATGTTTTGATCATTCTTGAATTTTACTTCACTATGATTATTTATGAAGTATTTTTGAACTCGGATTGTTTAAAGTACGAATCCTTAATATTTGTTCTTTTGTTTCACTAGATTCGTTTTCTTTAAAATATTTTTCATCATCCTCAGTCCTAAATGATGGTATTACTGAATATCTTTGGCCTGTAGTGCAAAGATGGTTGATTTTCCTATGAATATCTTTGGCCCGTAGTGCAAAGATGTACAGGTGTTGAGATGAACATGACCAACTGATGAATATCTTTGGCCTGTAGTGCAAAGATGAATATTTGATTCAAGATGAATATTGATTGATGTTACAGGGATAAAATATTGATGATGGACTTTTAAATTCATAGATTATAGTAGATTTCATTCTCTACGTAACTCATCTATGAATTATTATTTCCTTTCATGAATATTGATCTGAAACTTGTTGTCTATTGTATTTTATCAAATTTTTTCCTGTTGAAGACTAACGATAATTTGTTCTATATTATCTTAGTCATAATATTCTTTACTAGGCTAGTTGAGCTCACCCTTTTCCTTTTTGTTCTATTTTTCTTCTCTGGAGGCGAGAATGTAGCGAATTCTAGTTGGGGTGTGGAATGATGGTTCTAGAAAGTTGTCTTAGTAGTCCTCACCATTTTTGTAAAATAATGTATCAATAATTGTAATGAGGACTTATTTGGGTGTGAATATTGTCTAGATGGCAATATTTGTATTTAAACTCACAGTTTATATGTTGTATTAATAAAGTTGTAGTTGTTTCTGTACCATGTTATTGACGACTCAAAATGGGTGATGTATACCTATTTTGGGGGCGCCACAGTTGGTATCAGAGCTTAGGGATATGATCTCTGGCGGAGATCGAGGAATAGAACTAGGAGGGGAGAGACGAGTAAAACCTTTGCTAGTGTATCTTACCTAAGCTTATTTGTTGGTTGGTCAGTATATAGGGATATTATGTGACATGTTGATTTCTTTAATTAACCCTTGTTTTATGGCAGTATTTGAGAATGTCGACTGAGAATGTTAACAGTGGAGTAAATGAGACCGTGGAAACACCTTTACCGACCAACGAGGAGAACGTGCAACAAGCTGGCAATGTTCCTCCTGTGAACAACACCACTGAGTAGATGATGAACGACGAAATGTTTAAAAGCCTTTTGCAGTTCATGCAAAATCAGACGAGGGAGACTCGTGCACAAAATACAAGTAGAAATGATTACAACGCACGGTTTGTCATAGCCAAGCAGTTCAAAGAGTTGGGACCACCAGAATTCTGGGGAAAGTCGAATCCAATTGAAGTAGAAACGTGGGTCAAACAAATTACCAAGATATTCGATGTCTTGGGATGCACGGAGGAACAGAAGGTTCCATTCGCCACCTTTATGTTCCGTAATGAGGCGATTATCGGTGGGAATCAGAAGCGTACTCCATCCACCAAGACTCAGCATGTCTTGGGAGACGTTTCAGAAATTGTTCAATGACAAGTACTTTCCTGAAAGTATTCGTCATATGAAGGAAGTGGAGTTTATTAGATTGGAACAAAACAACATGACGATGTCCCAGTACGAGGCGAAGTTTGCAGAGTTATCCAGTTTTGCACCCTCATTTGGTGGAGAATGAGGAACGATGACGCGGATGTTTCGAGAGGTTTGAAACCCCAAAGATACGCCAATATCTCATTTCTCATAAATTTTCTCTATATCAGATGTTGTCAACAGGGCTCAATTATTAGAGCGAGATAACGAGTACGCTCAACCGAGGGACCACAACCAGATCATACCGGTGATGATGCGAAGCCATCGTAACAACGATAACCAAATGAGAAAGAAAAATACTGGACAAAGGCGGTAAACCACTGGGGTGGTAATCATGGCCATGAAAATAGAAGAAGCGAGTCGGGGAGATTTTAAAAGAGAGATTCAACAATGATAATGTGAAGACGCCAAGACCAAAGAAAGAACTAGTTCTAAGGAGGAGAACGACCACCACCGTCAGATATGCTATAAATGCGGAAAAGAGGGACATATCAGCCGAAACTGTCCACAATAGTTCAAGGTATGCTATAATTGTGGAAAGGAAGGACATATCGCTTGAGATTGTACGGTAGAAAAACCAAGTCCAGTGGGGATGGTCACTCAAAAGATTGTCCCAGAAAATTCGAAGTTAACGGTTCCTGGAAGAGCGTTTGTAATGACTGGTCAAAATACGAGGAACACAAACGAGGTGATCATGGGTATGCTAATTATAAATTTTTGCGAAGTTTATACCTTACTAGATACCGGTGTTACCCATTCATTTATCTCTCCTGCTTGTGCTCAACGTTTAAACTTGACTCCGGAGAAATTAGACTTTGATTTATCTGTGGGGACTTTGTTAGGAGAAACTTTGATTACATCCACTGTTTATAAATCTTGTTTGATCCAAGTTGGCACCATCACATTACCTGTTGACCTTATCTCTTTAAAGATACTTGCTTTTGATGTGATTTTAGGGATTGATTGGTTAACTACTCATCATGCCAAAATTGATTGTTTTCGTAAGGTTGTTAGTTTTCATATTCCTAACCAACCTGTTGTACGAATTCAAGCAACTAAACCACTAAAATCAATCACTGTCATATCAAGTCATAAAGCTATTCGTTTATTGAAAAATGGATGTCAAGCTTTCTTAGCCCATGTTATGGATTTGAATAAAGACACGTCAGATTTGAATAATATTCCTGTTGTTAGTAAATTTCCTGACGTATTTCCTAAAGAACTTCCCGGTCTACCCCCAGAACGTGAAGTTGAATTCTTTATTGATCTTGAACCTGGTATAAAGCCCATTTCTAAAACCCCATATCGAATGGCTCCTATTGAACTTCAGGAGTTAAAGGTCCAACTACAGGAGTTGTTGGACATCGGTTTCATTCATCCTAGTACATCTCCTTGGGGTGCTCCTGTTTTATTTGTAAAGAAGAAAGACGGGAGTATGCGACTTTGTATTGACTACCGGGAATTGAACCATGTCACTATCAAGAATAGGTATCCACTACCTCGTATTGATGACCTATTTGACCAGTTGCAAGGAGCACAATTCTTTTTAAACATTGATCTTCATTCAATATATCATCAAATCAAGATTAGAACTAAGAGGATATTCCAAAGACCGCCTTCGTAACTCGAGACGCATTATTATGAATTCTTAGTCATGTCTTTTGGATTGACTAATGCTCCTCCGGCTTTCATGGATAAGATGAACCAAATATTCAAGGAATATTTGGATTAGTTCATTGTTGTCTTCATTGATGACATCCTCATATATTCCAAAAGCCGTGAAGATCATGAGCACCATTTGAAGCTGCTACTCCAAAGGCTTCGTGAAAACAAGCTATATGCCAAGTTGAAGAAATGCGAGTTCGCTTGAGGAAGTAGCATACCTTGGGCACGTGGTGTCAAAACATGGGGAGTATCTATTGACCCGGCGAAGATTGAAGCAATACAAAGTTGGGAGCAACCAAAGACTCAGAATCAAGTACGTAGCTTTTTGGGCCTAGCTGGTTATTATCGGAGATTCGTGGAAGGATTTTCTCGAATCGCTACCCCATTAACTCAACTGACTCGGAAAGATACAAAATTTGTATGGAGCGAGGAATGCGAGAAAAGTTTTCAAGAGCTTAAGAGGAGACTCATTTCGCACTGCTCGACAATACCATCCGGTTCTTGATGGATTTGTTATCTATAAATGATGCTTCGTGCAAAGGGTTAGGGTGTGTTCTCATGCAACATGGGAAAGTCATAGCCTATGCCTCATGATAAACTTAAAGAATATGAGAGAAATTATCCTACTCATGATCTAGAGTTGGCGCAAGCTGCGTTTTAAAAGATCCGGAGGCACTATCTATATGGGGAGAAAGTGGAGATATATTCGCACCATAAAAGCCTCAAATATTTCTTCACCCAAAAGGAACTCAACATGCGGCAACGACGCTGGCTCGAGTCATTAAAAGATTATGACCACACCATTCAATACCATCCCGGAAAAGTAAACGTGGTAGTTGACGCGCGAGTAGAAGATCATATGCGAGAACGAGTGCGATGATGTCAAGTATACGATAGAAACCAACTTTAATCGATAAAGTTAAAGTTGCTCAAGCCATGTAATCGGAGTGATGCGTATGAAGAAGAAGAAAGTACAAGAAGGTGTTATTCCGTAAGCAAGAATCGATGAAGAAGGAATACTTAGAGTCCACTCCGCACTTTGTGTTCCTAACGATTCGATTTAAAGTACAAGATCATGATGGAGGCACACAATACACCATTTTGCGATCCATCTCGAAGTACCAAAATGTATCGTGATCTTCGACATACATTTTGGTGGAACAATATGAAGAGAGAGATTGCAAAAGTTTATCTCGAGGTGTTTAACTTGTCAACGTAAAGGCGAGCATCAAGTACCTAAGGGTCCATTGCAACCACTTGAGATTCCAAATGGAAGTGGGAACATATTACCATGGATTTCAAGCACGGGTCTTCCCTCGGTTTCTCAAGGCATAGATGCGATATGGGTTATTGTTGATAGATTAACTAAGTCTCACTTCATTTCTTGCCGATACGGAGACTTATTCCCTTGAACGTATTGCTCGTATGTATGTAAATGAGATTGTGAGATTGCATGGCATGCCAGTATCCATAGTTTCGGATCGTGACCCAAGATTCACTTCACGATTTTGGGTTAGTTTGCAAAAAGCTATGGGCACGGATTAACGATTCGATTCGCATACCATCCTCAAACAGATGGACAATCGAGAGGACTATTCAAACTCTTGAAGATCTATTAAGACTCTTGTGTCCTAGACTTCAAAGGAGTTGGGATAAGTATTTACCATTGGTGGAATTCTCCTACAACAACAAAGCTATCGTGCAAGTATAGGGGTAGCTCCATTCAAGCATTATATGGAAGAAAGTGTCGCTCTCAATATGTTGGGATGAGGTGGGTGAAGCAACATTGTTGGGACCAGAGTTAGTACGTACATACGGAAAAAAGATCCAAATGATTCGATAACGTATACAAACGGCACAAGATCGACAAAAGAGTTATGTGGATCTTTATCGAAAGGATGTGGAATTTAGTATTGGGGATTATGTATTGTTACGTGTTTCCCCATGGAAGGGAGTTACAAGATTCGGGAAGAGAGGAAAGCTCAATCCACGATTTATTAGTCCATTTCAGATTCTTGACCGAGTAGGAAATGTAGCCTATAGACTCGCGTTACCTCCAAGTATGTCTCGTGTTCATAATGTTTTTTCATATATCTGTGCTTCGTAAATATGTGAAAGACCCAAACCACATTATTGAGTTAGAACCGGATGAGATAGTTGAAGACTTAACGTACAAAGAGGTACCTGACAAGATCTTGGATAGGAAGGAGCATGTCCTACGCACAAAGGTCATACCCCAAGTTAAAGTTTTGTGGAGGAACCATGCTATTGAGGAAATGACCTGGGAGTTGGAAACGGAAATGAAAGCGAGGTATCCTCACCTTTTCGAAACACCAGGTACGTACGTCAATTTCGAGGATGAAATTTCATAAGGAGGGGAGGTTGTAAGACCCCAACTTATTATTAAATGAAATTGAATTTCCTCTATTTATTATCTTGAAATAGTAAGGGTTGATTTGATTAATGTGGTTAGTTATGGGTAAAATGCACAAATATTTCAAATAAGCAATTGGTTATAAAATATTCATTTTTATCGGAGAATATTTGTTTGGTCGTGGAATATTCTTACTGCGTCGAATAATATTCGATTTACGACGACAAGCAAATTCTATGTGGGCCCCATAACGGAAAGCAATTGGATGAAGGAAAATGACAAATATAAGTTGTTTATAAATAACGGCGTAGTTGTTACCATTAATACTGTTGGAATACCCGGTGGTTAAAAACACAGTAGCACACAAATATTGCACCAATTATTGATTCTTACGTAAGAAGGCACTACTCAATAATTGTTACATTAATTATTGTTTAATATTTTATTTAATTGATTCAATAATTGCTACATTGATATTTTATATTGTTGTTGTTTCAAAAATTGTCACTACACAATATTTTCCATTATCAGATCAATAATTCATATTATTTGAATAATATTATTAGATAACATTATTGGCAATGTCTAGAAAGTTCTTTCTAAGGAGAGGTTTGGTCACCTAATCATACGCCAAGAAGGAGAAATCCTTATTGAAAAAGCCCTCTTTCCTCACAGGAACTACCGTCACAAGATTGTGATTCTCATAATATTATTTGTGAATAATTAATTATTAATTTATATGATAAGGAAAATATTCATTTTATGTGGATATGGATGGAGAAAATTTTAAAGTGACAATTGTTGAAAAATTCATATTTTATCTTTTCTAATAAATAATTCATTAAAATATATTATTATATTTTAATAATATAATAATGATGATATTTTTATAATGAATGTGGGATATATGAGTATATGAGGAGGAGGAGTATTTTTGTTACTAAAATTGTTTAAAGCATGTTAAACATGTTCGTGGACCCCATTTCTTGACTGAATTTTGATTATAGTCTGTAAAATCGTTCGTTTCTGGATTTCGGTCAATTTCTGTTTGGAATTTGAAAAAACTTTCTTCTGCAAAGTTGTAGAGAATGGAATTTCCTATGGAAAGGACATAAGGTTCGAATTTTTCTGATAAAAGGGCTATTTATTATGAATTATTGAAGTTCCGAAGTTCTAGAATAATTAATTTTTGAAGTTTTAATTATTTTTTTTAAGAAAAGCGTTTTTTCATTATTGGTGGGCCCCACATGTGTGGTAAATGAGCTGAAATCAGATTTCTAAGATGGGCGTGAAAATTTTATAATTATATTAATATTTTATTAAATTTTCTACTTTGGTGTTCTAAGCATTTTCCTATAAATAGGGTGCTTAGGTTAGAATTGAAAATCACACCAGAAACTAAAGTTTTCTCTCTCTATATTATCGAGCGTATTCTTGTGAGTATTTTGATACCTTGAGTGTTGTTATACGGTGCAAATTTCCTTCAACACTATATCTGGTATTCCAGCCAGAAATACTATTCTTTTTGAGGTAAGGGATGTTATATTTTTTTTTAAATGATATTATTTCTTCTAATATCATTATGCCGGATTATTGGTAAGATTTTTCTTGTGAAATTCTTGTCCTTTAGTGTCGGGGTTACTATTCACGTATACGACACTATTAACGATATCTAGACTATTCACTTAATACTTACACTATTCACAGAAAAATTAAATTTTTGTTTTTTGTCCAAAATATCTATTATAGATAGTAGCTTTGATTGTATCCATGTTTTGATCATTCTTGAATTTTACTTCACTATGATTATTAATGAAGTATTTTTTAACTCGGATTGTTTAAAGTACGAATCCTTAATATTTGTTCTTTTATTTCAATTTGGATTCGCTTTTTTTAAAATATTTTTCATCATCCTCACCCTAAATGATGGTATTATTGAATATCTTTGGCCCAGTAGTGCAAAGATGGTTGATTTTCCTATGAATATCTTTGGCTCGTAGTGCAAAGATGTACAGGTGTTGAGATGAACATGACCAACTGATGAATATCTTTAGCTTGTAGTGCAAAGATGAATATTTGATTCAAGATGAATATTGATTAATGTTACAAGGATAAAATATTGATGATGAACTTTTAAATTCATAGATTATAGTAGATTTCATTCTCTACGTAACTCATCTATGAATTATTATTTCAATTTCATGCGAATATTGATCCGAAAACTTGTTGTCTATTTTATTTTATCGATTTTTTTCCTCGTTGAAGACTAACGATAATTTGTTCTATATTATCTTAGTCATAATATTCTTTACTAGGCTAGTTGAGCTCACCATTTTCCTTTTTGTTCCATTTTTCTTCTCAGGAGGCGAGAATATAGCGAGTTCTAGTCGGGGTGTGGAATGATGGTTCTAGAAAGTTGTCTTAGTAGTCCTCACCATTTTTATAAAATAATGTATCAATAATTGTAATGAGGACTTATTTGGGTGTGAATATTATCTAGATGACAATATTTGTATTTAAATTCACGCTTTATATGTTGTATTAATAAAGTTGTAGTTGTTTCATGTACTATTGACGACTCAAAGTGGGTGATGTATACCTATTTTGGGGCGCGTCACTCTCGAAATGATCCTGGGTGATGTATGACTTTTATCACATATTTGAGGATGATGGAAATCACCATGCATCCAATAGACTACATGCATGTGTTATTCCAATGTAATAATAAAGAATGGAACCGAGTCATGCGTAAATGCAATCAATTTATATTTTAACGAAATAATAAATAATGGAACCAAGTTCTAGCGTAAACGCATGCATGTGATATTCAAAGCGAATAATAAATGATGGAACCAGTCCCAAGCATAAACGCACCGACAGTGATATTACGACGAGAATAATAAAGAACGGAATAATAGAAGAATTTCACCATGTATGCGGTACTTCGCATAAACAGGTTATTCCAACATAATAATGAAGAATGGAATAATAGAAGAATTTCACCATGTATGCGGTACTTCACATAAACAGGTTATTCCAACAGAATAATAAGGGATGGAATAACAATAGCTCTCTTCATGAATACGAAAGAAATAATACCCCTTACCTCAGAAGAAACTAGATACTGGAATAGTGACGTAGCAGGCTTCTCTTTTTCTTTCCCTCTATAGATTTTCTCTTTATAGCTTCTCTCTATAATTTCTCTCTATAATAATTGCTCTATAGCTTTAGTGAATTGGTGAGAAATGAAGGAAGAATGAGCTTCTATTTATAGAAAAATATAGTTTCGATAATTGCACGTTTTGGGGCTCAAAAAATTACAGTACAATACCTCTAACTTTTCTTTCATTTTTAATTTAGTCCTGCAAGTATTATCAAACTTGCACCACCTCCCCTAATAGTAAATAATGTGAATCAATAGTTCAATCATGTGAATCAATAGTTATAATCATGTGAAAATATGAATTACGGTATAGTACCTCCATCTATACCTCCATCTTTAATTTAATCATGCAAGAATTATCAATCTTGCACCAAATCCCCTAATAGTATAAGAATGTGATTCAATAGTACACACCTGTGAACAAATAGTTATATAAACATGTGAATTAGTAGCAATTAATTGCTCATTTATCCGATAAATTCCCCGATTTATCAATATAACCCCCAGACATCAATTATCATCGGAATAGATGTCGATTACCACTAACACTAATAATCCCAACACAATGGAACTATCAAATTCATCTTTAATCAACACAAACTTATTCATCATTAATATTATAACTCACAATATTTAACAACCATGTTGTTCCCAGGAAAGATGGGGCTTTCCAATAAGGATTTCTCCCTATTGGCGCGCAATTAGGTGACCAAACCTCTCCTTGGCAGAACTTCTAGACATTATAAATATTGCAATTTAATAATATGAATAACTTTGTCGTCTCAATTATTGATTTAATAATATATCATATAATGCAGATGATACTGTGACAATAATCGAATCAATAATATGAGAGATATGATGCAACAATTACTGTAGAAATAATTAAGTATAACTGAGTGACTTCTCACGTAAGCATCAATAACCAATATCGTGTGCTACTATGCAACCACACATATTACTGTACTTTTACTACCGGGTAGTTCAACAATTTTAACGGTAACACTTCCGCCGTTATTTTTATAACAAGATAATTCATGCGTTTTCTTCTTTGCGATAATACTTCCAGGTGTCAACTAATGATTGTCTTGGTCATCATACGAATATTCCTCGTTAAAACGAATATTCTCCAGGCCAATCGAATATTATATAACCACTTGCTTACTTTGCAAAATTTGTAAATATTACCCACAACTATAACATTATATCATATCCACACCATAATATTAAAAATATATTTTTCAGAGAAATTAATCTTTATTCATAAAAGTTGGGGTCTTACATGGTATGGAAACTGAAGCTGGCGCATGTCAGGGTCTTGTATAGAGATGTCATGTGCATGGCAGTGTGCGAGTAATTGTTGAATGATTTAGGTTTGAACTGCAATTGTTCATAGACCTAGAAGAGTAAAGTTTATGCACTTCATAAGTGTACTAAAACTATTCCTATGCTACTTATACTAAGGTATATGGTATTGAAACTTAGGAATTGAATACATGTTAGTAATTTATGAATGAAGAACACAAAGTGTTATCAATGAACCCTAGTCGGGGAACAACATTGGTACTTCGCCAATGATGATAGAGTCCGGTTAATAACATAAGTTGGTTAATAAGTCGGGATGAAGGGTAATAATTCGAATTAACTTTAGTAATGTTATTAAGTTAACAAAGACATAGAAGAGAAAGAAGTTGGTAGGAACAATGTGAATAATTGTTTGATAGCTAATTACAGTGTGCTATGTGAATATATCATGTAGATTCTGTAAAGGTTGTGGTCAGTCGATTAAGTTATTTGAAGACGCTGAAAGGCAAGTTTTCTTAACGCTTGTCTAAATTTCAAGTTAGTCAAGTTTTATGTGATTCATTGTGCTGAATTGCATGACGGGTTTTAAAGAAAGGGTCAATGCCAGATTTAACTCGGCTAGACTATTCGTAAGATATAGAATGATTTGTTTACATATCTTTCTATATAGAAATGTTAACGATATCCTATGCCAAGTAATTGGTACGGATGTGAAGATAAGGTTTGTCTATGAACAAACAAAAGTATTTTTCATTGATTATTCGATGGGCACATGAGTTTGCCAAAACTTAAACGTAAATACGTTTAACGAATGAGTGTTGATCAACATAGAGTACTATAGGCTGATCACCTAGAAGTGCTCATAAGTAATGCAGATGTACAACCTTAGTACTATGATATCCTTTTGGAGAATGAAAACAGAAAGCTACTGTTCATGGTCTATTGACCGGTTCAGAATTCCTAATCTACTCTATACTTTGGGAATTGATGTTAGGAAATGTTAAAGTATTATTGTTTCATAATACTTCATAACTATTTGTTCAGTTATGTATGAATTATTATATAATTCACGAATGTGGTATTACTGTTATCCTTTGATAAACTTACTGAGCTTGTTATGCTCACTTCTTACGTGAATTATATGATTGCAATTAAGGATGAACGTACTGAGAATTCTAAGAGAGATAAGGGCAAAGCTAAGATGGATACTTAGCCATCGTGTAATAGATTAGTATGTTTGTATGTATTATACATTATGAACAACGAACTATGTAATCGGTTTATGAACCTGGGAAGGATTATACTTTGATTGTAATAAGAAGATAGTAATTACATTCATTTTGTTGTATTTCAATAGAATGATTGTATAGTTATAAGTACCGTGTAGCACCAGATGTCGAGTTGGAAGATACCCGAATTTGGGGGCGTCACAAGTTGGTATCAAAGCATTAGGTTATAAAATTTAAGGGGGGAAAACCTTAGGATAATAACCTCGTAAGGAAGGTAAAGTCCGAAGAATGAAATTCAAGTTAATTGAATTAATAAGGTATTGAGAAAAATCAGTACCGAAAGATTTAAAAGATGGAAATTAATCTTAAATAAATTAAATGTGGTTTGTGCTTATACTATTGTGTATTATGTACTAATAAACGTGTTATGTGTTTTGTAGATGTCAAACGATAGCTTGATGTTTAGAGACATCGAAGTGATAAGTGAGGAGTCAATGAACCAAGTGGAGATATTACCAATTCCAGTGGCGGAGGTACCGTTAGTGGTTCTAGAAGACTCGGATAGTGAGGAATACATCTCTGAGGAGGAATACTCCGAGGAGACAATGGGAATAGCGTCGTATTTAAATATGATGATTGACGTGGAGGAGGAGATGGAGGTGATATTGATTAACACTGTGGTTCCTACTCAGGAGCTAACACCTCCGGATGCAATAAGATCATTGTATCTGGATATGTTGGATAGGAATGTACAACTGCGCACTGTAGTACAGACACAGAATGAGGAGATAACCGCCCTATATGAAGCGAAGGAATCTGCAGAGGCAGATTTTGAGTCAGAGCATGACGAGAAAGTGCTTATAACGGATAAGGCACGGGACTATATGGAAGAGGCCGTTAAGCTTCGAAAGAAACTGGTAGAGAAAGACCAGAAAATAGCTAAGATGTTGCACATCCATGAGTGCGCTTATGAAGATTTCAAGCTAAAAATTGCTTGTTATTCCATTGAGTCTGGGCAGACTCGACATACTATAAGTCGAGATATGGTGTCAATACTGGCAAATCAGAAATTTGAGAATGTCGTACGACAGTGTTAGTAGATCGTTATATCTTTTTGTATATAAGTAGTGACGTAAAACCCTCTTTTATATAATTAAAGGGTAGTCTTTTTGTAAATCCTAATATTTGTAGAAGTCAATCGCGGGATAGTATGTAATAGTTTTTTTGGCTAAGGGAACATGATGTAAATAGTTTTGACTATAAAAGCATATTAATACAATGAAGTTTTTATTTAAATGTGCTTGTTATGGTATGAGTGGTTATTTGAGAATGATAACCAAGCAGTTAAATAGATAATAACGAAACTTTATTTATTTAATCAGAATTATGCCGCCAAAAAGGAGACAACGTAACCAAGAGGTTGAGTCTCATAATGAAAATCAGGGGGGTCCTAATAACCCTATGCAAGAGTTTGTTAATTTATTAACGGCTGCATTTAATCAAGTTGGGGGAGGGATTCTTGAAGCTCCTGGGGTAGTAAGAACAACTACCTTCAAGGAATTTAAGAGTGTGGGTCCTCCTGAGTTCCGAGGAACGACGGATCCACTAGAGGCCCAGACATGGGTAAAAGAGATTGAAAAGGTGTTTGTGATAACAAACATAGTTGAGGCACAAAAGACTTCTTTTGCGACTTACATGATGAAGGGAGAAGCCAACTACTAGTGGGAGGCTCACCAAGGTGGGGCTAGGACAGAAGCTATTACGTGGGAACGGTTTAAGAAGGTGTTCTTCGAGAACTACTTCCCTACTAGCATGCAAGGTAGGATGGAGATTATGTTCTTAGAACTTAAGCAAGGGGATATGACAATTCCCTAGTATGCTGCCAAATTTAATGAATTGGCGAGATTTGCTCCACATCAGGTGGACACGGAAGAGAGGAAGGCGCAAGAAGTTTGAAAGCGGGGCTTAAAACCACAGTTCTCTGATGAGAATATCGGTTTTTAGAGTGCTTTCTCTGAGGACCATTCGGAAAAGGAGATAATAGCTGAAGGTGGTGGTGAGGCATTGTCTCAGTACCACAAAGAGCGGAAGAACAAGAGTAAGTTAGAAGGAGGTAGTAAGGCTGAAGTTGCCAGCGGAAGTGGCAACTTGCCTAAGAGAAAGAGCTTCAACCCTGGGAATACTAGGGTAAAACAGGGAGATCCTAAGCGTAGGACGGAGGCATGCAAGACATACGGAAAGACTCACATGGGAGTCTTCCTAAAGGGGAAATTAGTGTGCTATAACTGTAGGCAAGAGTGACATTTGTCACCCAACTATCCTAATTCTAAGAAGAACCATGGGTGTTTTGTCTGTGGGTCGTTAGATCACATGGCAAGAAATTGCCCGAAGAAAGGGTTAGAGGGAAATAAGGGTTCTGGTAGTGGCAAATTAGCCATTATTGGACCACCACCATCAGTGGCTAGACCCTCAGCTCGTACGTTTAATATGTCTGTCCAAGATACGGTTGCATTAATGGATGTGGTAGCAGGTATCATTCCGGTCAAAGAGTTAAATGCTTATGTGCTATTTGACTTGGGTACTACTTGTTCTTTTATAGCATGTGAATTTGCTAAGCAATTAGGTTTAATCCTTGAAAAGTTACCATTACCTTTAGACGTTAAGGTAGCCAACGAAGAGATAATCCCCATTGAACATATTCATAAGGATTGTTGCGTAGATATTAGAGGGAATAAGTTATCGGTAGATTTGGTACCGATAAAGTTAAAAGAATTCGATGTAATTCTTGGTATGGATTGGTTGGTTAACCATAAGGCGATAATAGATTGCCATAGGAAAAGTATAAACCTTTGGCTTTATAAGAAAACCAAGGTAGTGTTCTTCGGTAGTAAATCACCGAGACGCTCTTGTTGTATGTCGATGACACAAGCTGGGAAGATGTTGAGAAAAGGGTGTGTAGGTTATCTATGCCATGTTGTGGATACCCAAAGAGTGGGAACATCCTTGGACCAGATACCTATAGTGCAAGAGTTCGCGGATATGTTTCTGGAGGAATTACCGGGTATTCCACCGGATATGGAGGTCGAGTTTGTAATTGATCTGTTACCGGGTACGGCACCAATTTCAAGGGCACCATATCGGATGACGCCAGTTGAGATGAAGGAGTTAATGGTTCAATTGCAAGAACTATTAGATAGAAAGTACATTCAACCGAGTGTGTCTCCTTGGGGAGCACCGATATTGTTTGTAAACAAAAAGGATGGGTCGTTAAGACTTTTTATCAACTATCGAGAGTTGAACAAGTTAACGATTAAGAATAAATGCTCGTTTCCCATGATCGATGATCTATTTGATCAGTTGAAAGCAGCAAAATATTTTTCTAAGATAGATTTGGGCATGGGGTATCATCAGTTAAAGGTAAGGAAGGAGGATGTACCTAAGACGGTGTTCAGAACTCATTATGGTCATTACGAGTTTCTAGTGATGTCATTTGGGTTGACTAATGCGCCAGCCGCATTTATGGATATGATGAAAATAGTGTTCAAACAGTATTTAGACAAGTTCGTCGTAGTGTTCATTGATGATATTCTAGTCTATTCTAAGACGCCAGAAGATCATGTAGAACATTTAAGGATAGTGTTGGAAACACTATGGAAGGAAAAGTTGTATGCGAAATTCACAAAGTGTGAATTTTGGCTTGAACGAGTGTAGTTTCTAGGACATGTTATTGATAAAGATGACATTTTTGTGGATCCAGCAAAAGTAGAATTAGTTAATGAGTGGGAGCAACCGAAAACACCAACCGAGGTTCAGAGTTTTCTGGGGTTAGCGGGATACTATAGAAGGTTCATTCCGAACTTTTCTAAAATAGCTACTCCGTTGACGAATCTGACAAGAAAGTTGGTGAAGTATGTGTGGAATGAAAAATGTGAGAACAGTTTTCAGGAGTTAAAAAAGAGGTTAAGTGAGGCACCTGTATTGTCCTTACCAGACGATACAGGAAACTTTGTAGTGTATAGCGATGCTTCGCATAAAGGACTGGGTTGTGTGTTCATGCAGCATGGCAAGGTCATTGCGTATGCGTCACGTCAATTAAAGGATTATGAGAAGGCATATCCTCCTCATGATCTAGAATTGGCAGCTGTTGAGACACCCCCAAAACAGGTATACATCACCCATCTTGGGTCGCCACTTACATGGTACAAAATTCAAATACAACTTAATAATACAACTTTCGTGTAACATACGACAAAACATAAGCTGAGAGTTTAAACAGGAATATTGCCTTCTAGACAATATCCACTCTCAATGGAGTCCTCATTACATTTATTGTCACACTATTTAACAGAATAGTGAGGACTACTAATGCTATCATCCCAGATAAATCACTCGTTCCACTGACTCGTCCCAACTATATTCTCATTTCAAGAGAACAATGGTGAAAGAAAGGGTGAGCTCAACTAGCTCGAGAAGAAATATTATGACTAAGATAATGCAGAATAAATTATCATTAGTCTTCAACAATGTTAAACTGATAAAATACAATAGACATCAAGTTTAACTGCAGCGGAATAAGCAATCCATTAGAAGAGTCAAGTAAAGAATAAAATCTACTATCTTCTATGATTTAAAAAGTTTTCATCAATTTTTATCGCTGAGACTCAGCTTAATAAATAAACCACATCATCGAATCATCCCTGCAGTACGGGCCAAGGATATTCATTAAATCATCAATGGTCATGACTATAACGAATAATCCCTGGTCATAATCATACCAAGTCCATCTCTGCACGTAAGCCAAAGATATACATCAATAAAACTAATAATCAACAATCCATCTTTGTACGTAAGCCAAAGATATACAATTCAATAATCAACAGTCCATCTTTGCACGTAAGCCAAAGATAACTTTCATCACCATATAAGCATGAGGATGATGAAAATGATATAAGCATTAATCAAACGAAAACAAGGATAAATATTAAAGACATTAAATATATCCAAATATTATCCATCACTTAAATAACTCATAATCTAATATTGTTAATATTATAACAATATTTTAATCACTTTTTAAACTTATAAACAATTTATTTCAATTGTTTACACTTTACCACATAATGCATTTAATCATTCAAAAATGTCATACTCATAAGATTTCATCACCAATGATCAAATCCCTCATCAAAAATCTGCATATACCCTATATAGGATTCCCAAGCCATAAAATCCTATTTTCCAACTTTGTTACTTCACATAACATATTTAACTCATTTACTCATAACTAGATCATTTTCATGAAAAATACCAAATCAGTCCCAAAAATATTTCTTTTCTGGGATTTAGCAGAATATAGTCCCATATTGAACATATATTTTTCTCGAAATTTTTAAAATTCATTTATTATTTTTCAAAAAATCAATTTCTAATTAATTCCTTAAGAAATTAGCTACCTTAAGTTTAACTCCAAAAATTCCCAAATCTTGGCAGAATCTTACACATGTTAACGTGAGCTTCGAATCTAAATTTCATGGTCATCGGAGTTATAGAACTCCGGTTATAGCGTTTTTTGTCGAAAAAACCTAAACATTGAAATGGTCAGAACTTGCTCATTTTAAGTCAGAATGAGCTCATTTTTGGACCATATATTTCCATGTCCCAAAAGGTCAGAATTTTTCTCACAAATTAAGTGCCCGGAAATGCTCTTTTAAAAAATTGGGCAATAGCTTTTTCAAAATTGGCAGTTTTTGACTCCTTCGCTAAAATCAGTCCACACGAAAATTTGCAATACCTTTTCCAGTGATTCCACTTAGATAAGTTAGAAAACTCATAGATCTAACTCTAGAACTTGACCACACTCAAAAATTCGAAATATAACAGGAGATATGGTCAATTGAATTTCATGTTCCATAATAGAAGCTCATTTCTTCATTATTCTTCACCAAATCACTAAAGCTATAGAGCAATTATTATAGAGAGAAATTATAGAGAGAAAGAAGAAGAGAAGTCTGCTACCTCACTATTCCAGTATCCAGTCTTCTTTTGAGGTAAGGGGTATTATTTCTTTTGTATTCATTAAGAGAGATATTGTTATTCCATCCCTTATTATTCTGTTGGAATAACCTGTATATTCGAAGTACCATATACATGGTGAAATTCTTCTGTTATTTCATTCTTTATTATTATGTTGAATAACTTTGCTTATGCGGCAACCGCATACATTGTGAAATTCTTCTATTATTCCGTTCTTTATTATTCTATCTAATATCCTCATGCAATGCGCTTACACCGGACTGATTCCATTATTTATTATTCTATCGGGATATCCTCATACGTGCATTTACGCCTTTGACTGGTTCCATTATTTATTATTACGCCGTAATATCCCGCTTGCGCGCACGCGTGCACGACCGTTCCATTCTTTATTATTACATTTGAATAACTTTGTCCGTGTAGTCTATCGCACGCATGGTGAATCCTTCTGTTATTCCATTCTTTAGTATTCTGTTGGAATAACCTGTCTATGTGGATTACCACATGCATGGTGAATGATCCTTTGTATTAATTCCTTATTAAATTATGGAAATGATCTATTTACGTGGATTATGATGAAAGTCATAATAAAAGCATTGAATTGATAAAAATCATAGTTATATGTAGTATTAGTAAGTGTTATGATGAGTTATGTTGTTTGTTATGTGAAAACATGAAAGTTTCTTAAAAATCACAAAGTGTTAAAAATCAGATTTTGGTAAAAATGGAACATGAAATTCAATTGACCATATCTCCTATTATATTTCGAACTTTTGAGTGTGGTCCAATTCTAGAGTTAGATCTGAGAGTTTTCTAACTTATCCAAGTGGAATCACTAGAAAAGGAATTGTAGATTTTCGTGTGGACTGATTTTAGCAAAGGAGTCAAAAATTGAAAAATGCCAAAAAACTACTGCCCAGATATTTAAAAGGTCATTTTCAGCCACTAAATTTGTGAGAAAAATTCTGGCCTTTTGGGACATGAAAGTATATGGTGTAAGGTACCTCCTGTCCAAAAATGAGCTCATTCCGACTTAAAATGAGCAAGTTATGACCATTTCAATATTTAGGTGTTTTCGACGAAAAATGCTATAACCGGAGTTCTATAACTCTGATGACCATGGAATTTAAACTGGAAGCTCACGTTAACATGTGTAAGATCCTGACAAGATTTGGGAATTTCTGGAGTTAAACTTGAGGTAGCTAATTTCTTAAGGAATTAATTAGAAATTGATTTTTGAAAAATAGTAAATGAATTTTAAAAATTCCAAGAAAAATATATGTTCATTATGGGTCTATATTCTGCTAAATCACAGAAAAGAAATATTTTTGGGACTGATTTGGTATTTTTCATGAAAATGGTTTAGTTACGAACATATGAGTTAAATATGTGGTAAAAATTCTCAGTGGCCTGTAGTGCATTGATGGACAGTTTTTGGTATGATTATGACCAGGGATTATTCGGTATAGTCATGACCATTGATGATTTAATGAATATCCTTGGCCTGTAGTGCAGGGATGATTCGATGATGTGGTTTATTTATTAAGCTGAGTCTCAGTGATAAAAATTTATGAAAACTTTTTAAATCATAAATAATAGTAAATTTTATTCTCTACTTGACTCTTCTAATGGATTGCTTGTTCTGCTGAAGTTAAACTTGATGTCTATTGTATTTTATCAGTTTAACATTGTTGAAGACTAATGATAATTTATTCTGCATTATCTTAGTCATAATATTTCCTACTGGGCTAGTTGAGCTCACCCCTTTCTTTCACTATTCTCTTCAGGAAATGAGAACGTAGTCGGGACTAGTCAAGGAACGGAGTGATGGTCCAAATGATAGTATTAGTAGTCCTCACTTTTCTATTAAATAGTGTTATAATAAATGTAATGAGGACTCCTTTGAGTGTGGATATTGTCTAAATAACAATATTCTTATTAAAACTCTTAATTTATGTTTTGTCATATTTTACATGACAGCTGTATTATTAAGTTGTATTTGAATTTTTTACCATGTATCTGGCGTCTCAAGATGGGTGATGTATACCTATTTTGGGGGAGTCACAGTTGGTATCAAAGCTTAGGGATATGATACCTGACTAAGATGTGAGGCAAGAACTAGGAGGGGAGAGATGGGGAATTCCTTCGCTAGTATGACCTACCTAAGTTTATTTGGTATTTAAATTGGTCGGTCAGAGTATATGGATAATATGTGACATGTCAATTAACCCTTGTTTTGTTACAGTGTTTGCGAATGACATCTGAAAATATTGAGATAAGCAATGAAGCACATGAGACCGTTGAGTCACCAACGATCAATACCCAGGATAACGAGCAACAAAATGATAATAATCATACCAGTGGCAACGACCATCGGAACAATGATAACCATCGTGGGGGAAATTATCATGCCAAGAATGGTAACCACTTCAGTGGTAATCATGGCCAAGATAATAGAAGTGGAAATTTCAAGAAGAGAAGGTCATTTAGCTCGATTTTGTCGTATAGTGAAGTCAAGTCCAGCTGGGACGGTGGCACCAAGGGCGGATACGGACAAAACAAAGTCGGTGGTTTCAGAAAGAGCATTTTTTGTGACTTCGCAAAAAGCGAGTAATTCGAACGAAGTTAGCACGGGTAAGTTATTCATAAACTTTTGCAAAGTCTATACCTTATTAGATACCGGTTCTACCCATTCTTTTATCTCTCTTGTTTGTGCTCAACGTTTAAATTTGATCCCAGAGAAGTTAGACTTTGACTTATTGGTTGAAACTTCGTTAGTAGAAACCTTCATTACATGTGTTATCCAAGTCTTGGATGAGAGTCACAGTTTTGAATGACATTTTTATTGTTAATAAATTTCCTGACGTATTCTCTGAAGACTTCTTAGCCTACCCCTACAGCATGAAATCGAATTTTGTATTGAGCCCAGTACAAAACCCATTTCTAAAACCCTTAAATATTTCTTCAACCAAAATGAATGTATTATGCGCCAAAGATGTTGGCTCGAGCTGTTGAAGATTACGATCATACCATTCAATATCATTGTGGAAGAGAGAACGTGGTAGCTGACGCGTTGAGTAGAAGATCGTATGCGTTTACGAGTGCGATGTTGTTAACATAAAAAACCCATTTTGTATAACTTACAAATGATGAAGATAGAGTTAAAGACTCTAAGGACCCATGTGGTGATATCAAATATACGAGTAGAATCGACTTTAACCGATAAAGTAAAATTCGTGCAAGCTTCATACTTAGATCTGATGAATGTGAAGAAGAAGGTTCAAAAGGGTGTTATTCTAAAAGCAAGAATCGATGAAGAGAGGAAATCTCAACCCTTGATTTAATTGGCCCATTTGAAATCCTCGATCGAGTAGGAACTGTGGCCTATAGACTCGTTTTACCGCCAAGTATGTCGCGTGTTCATACCGTTTTTTTTCGTATCGATGTTACGTAAATATGTGGATGACCCGAACCACATTATTGAATTAGAACTAGATGAGATAGCAAAAGATTTAACGTATGAGGATATACGTGTTAAAATCTTGGATAAGAAGGATCGTATTCAACACTCAAAGGTCATACCTCAAGAGTTAGAATCTGAAGTGAAGTCTTGGTATCCTCATCATACTAGGTACGTACGTAAATTTCGAGGGAAAAATTTCATATGGAGGGGAGATTGTGAGACCCCAGATTTTATGAATAAAAATTTAAATTTCTCGAAATATTTTTTTTGAATATTATGGTGTGGATTTGATATAATGTCATAGTTGTGGGTAATATTTATAAATTTTGCAAAGTAAGCAAGTTGTTATATAATATTCGATTGGTAGGGGAATATTCTTTTTGTCGGGGAATATCCGTACGACGGCATAATCATTGGTGAACCCACAACGGAAGTATTGTCGCAGTAAGAAAATGACAAAATTATCTTTTATGAAAATAACGGCGGAAGTGTTACCGTTAAAACTGTTGAACTACCCGGTAGTAAAAGTACAATAATACGCGTGGTTGCATAGTAACACATGGTATTAGTTATTGATGCTTACGTGAGAAGTCACTTAGTTATACTCAATTATTGCTACAATAATTGTTGCATCATATCTCTCATATTATTGATTCAATTATTGTCACAGTATCATCTGCATTATATGATATAATATTAAATCAATAATTGAGACGACAAAGTTATTCATATTATTAAATTACAATATTTACAATGTCTAGAAGTTGTGTCAAGGAGAGGTTTGGTATCCTAATTGCGCGTCAATAAAGAGAAATCCTTATTGGAAAGCCCACTCTTTCCTGGGAATGACCTGGTTGTTAAATATTGTGAGTTATAATATTAGTGATGAATAAGTTCGTGTTGATTAAAGATGAATTTGATAGTTCCATTGTGTTAGGATTATTAGTGTTAGTGGAAATCGACATCTATTGCGATAATAATTGATGTCTGGGGGTTATATTAATAAATCGGGGAATTTATCAGATAAATGAGCAATTAATTGCTACTAATTCACATGCTCATATAACTATTTGTTCACATATGTGTACTATTGAATCACATTCTTATACTATTAGGGGAGTTGGTGCAAGATTGATAATACTTGCATGATTAAATTAAAGATGGAGGTACTATACCGTAATTCGTATTTTCACATGATTATAACTATTGAATCACATGATTGAACTATTGATTCACATTATTTACTATTAGGGGAGGTGGTGCAAGTTTGATAATACTTGCAGGACTAAATTAAAAATAAAGGAAAAGAGGAAGGTATTATACTGTAATATTCTGAGCCCCAAAATGTGCAATTATCGAAACTATATTTTCCTATAAATAGAAGCTCATTTCTTCATTATTCTTCACCAATTCACTAAAGCTATAGAGCAATTATTATAGAGAGAAATTATAGAGAGAAAGAAGAAGAGAAGTCTGCTACCTCACTATTCTAGTATCCAGTCTTCTTTTGAGGTAAGGGGTATTATTTCTTTCGTATTCATGAAGAGAGCTATTGTTATTCCATCCCTTATTATTCTATTGGAATAACTCAGATATGTCTGAGTACCACATACATGGTGAAATTCTTACATTATTCCATTCTTCATTATTATGTTGAATAACATGTTTATGCTGGCAATCTGCATACATGGTGAAATTCTTCTATTATTTCGTTCTTTATTATTCGTCGAAATATCCGTGTGCATTGCATTTACGCCTTTACCTAGTTCCATTATTTATTATTTAGTGAATATCATGTCTGCGTTTTACATCGGACTGGTTCCATTATTTATTATTCTCGTCGAAATATCACGCTTTAAGCGCTTACGCATGACCTGGTTCCATTCTTTATTATTCTGTTGGGAATAACCTGTTCGTGCATCCTATCGCACGCTTGGTGAATCCTTCTGTTATTCCATTCTTTATTATTCTGTTGGAATAACCTGTGTTTGTGGATTACCACATGCATGGTGAATGATCCTTTGTATTAATTCCTTATTAAATTGTGGAAATGATCTATTTACGTGGATTATGATGAAAGTCATAATAAAAATATTGGACTGATAAAAATCATGGGTATGTAGTATTAGTAAGTGTTATGATGAGTTATGTTGGTTGTTATGTGAAAACATGAAAGTTTCTTAGAAATCACAAAGGGTTGAAAATCAGATTTTGGTAAAAATGGAACATGAAATTCAATTGATCATATCTCCTATTATATTTCGAATTTTTGAGTGTGGTCAAGTTCTAGAGTTAGATGTGACGAACGAGAATTTTGTAATTAATTTTAATATTTATTGAATTAAATAAATATTTTTTGATGATTTAATTATTAGATTAAATAATTAATTGACGCAATTGTGGTAGATTAATTTAATTATATGTGTTACATTTATTAAATTAATGTAGAGAGTTTTTATTATCAAAGTATATGATTATGTGAGCTTATTGTATTAAAAGAAATATTTAATAAGCATATTGGTATTTTAATTAATTTAATTATTAATTAGAGAATTAATAATTTTACATTATTTATTAATGAGTTATTTAATTATGTGACTATGTGAATTTATGAGAAATTATTATATTTTATTTATAATAAATTAAATAAGATATGAGTTTATTTTATAAAGGAGTGTGACATTAATTAAACTATATGATAAAGATTTTATTTAATTAAATGAGATTAAGTCTTTTGAAGCTAGCCAAACAAGGCCCTAAGAGGAGTTGGTGCAGTTAACCCATGATTGGGCCAACTGACCACTCTGCGCTTAGTTATCTGATCATTATATACGACGTCTTCTTTTTTCTTTTTTTCATTTTTGCCTAAGTCTAAGAAATATTCAGAGAGAGTCGAGAATTTCCAAGAGAGAATTAAGACAACGTGAAAGAGAATTGAGAGTGAGGAAACTAAGCCTACTAATTATATCCTACAGGGGTAATCTCCTCCTTCCCAAATTCTATTTTACGTATTTAGTTTTCATAAAATGGGTTTCATAGTTTTGGCTTTCAAACCTCTCATTATGTCTCGTAATTGAGAAATTGTGCTATTATATGGATATATGTAATAATAAGAGTAGCATAACATGTTTTATATATATATATATATATATATATATATATATATATATATATATATATATATATTGCATGATTCCATATCATCAGTTTCATAGTATTACATCGTATATGATTTCTACAAAATTACAGAGTTTGGGTTTTGGCCTTAAGGCCTTATACGTGATTTTAGTATGTCAAACATAAATGTTTTCGTAAAATTTACACTCGTATAATGTTATGCATGTTGATACGAAGAGACCAAAGTTTAAATAAACGGATTCGGTGTTATAACGAATCCGTAGTGACAATTTTCATGTTTTATTTTCAAAACCTTCAAGAACATCAAGAACAGTGAAAGTAAATGTGTTGATTTTGCAAATTATGTGTTGTAACTTGTTAAAAATCATGCTAGATGGTTAAGTAATGATTATATATGTATTACAATGATTGGGTAAGTCTAAATTCGTGTAAAAAATAACTAATTGGAAGTTATGGCCATATTCATGTATAATTTTACGTGTGATTGATTTTGGCCTAATTTGGCCTTGTTATGTTCACGAACTGCAGAATCGCAAAACTGAGAAAATGAGCACAGGTAACCCAGCCCTTCTACGTATGCGTTACTAAACTAAACTACCTTTACCTACCATGTCAAAATAAATAAATAAATTAAAAAAAATTAAAAAATAATAATAATAAATAAATATTCGATGAAAATTATTATTAAAATATTTATAAAATAAATTAAATATTTTAATTGAGATATTATGGAATAAAATAAATATTCGATGAAAATTATTATTAAAATATTTATAAAAATAAATTAAATATTTTAATTGAGATATTATGGAATAAATTAAATATTCGATGAAAATTATTATGAAATAATTTATTCGAATGTAATAATAGTAAGAGAATGAAAATATTCTAATTTAATTAAGTAATTAAATTAGAAGGGTAATGATTTATTAAATAAAGTGGAGTTTATATTAAATAATTAAGTGAAAATGTAACTAATGAATGTCGTGAATACATATGGTATGTGTGTAGGATTTGTGGTGAACGGAAGTAGTAATCGTTTAGCCTACGCACGAGGCAAGTTTCCTAACCCTACTTGTCATTATTGTTCAAGTTTATTAATTACCTCGAGTAAATTATCATTATTATTATTCATGTTCAAATATTATATTAAAGATTGATTATCTTTTCAAAGCATGATTCAGTTATACAATAATTATCCTATTGTATACTTTCTGAGATTATTATTCAATTTGAAAATCATTATTATTGAACCTTATTAGACTAGCGAACCCTTATTGATTCGACTAGTCCATAGTTGATGAGCGTTCTAAATTTCCGAACCCTTGATGAATTGTCCAAACCAAACTTCCTTTGGTGCGGACTCGAATGTCAAACTGAGATGAACAACCTATGAAAGGATTTACTTATCGTTAATAAGTAAGATATTGTGCATGATTGTACTAAAATTTGATCCCCTAAGTACGCAGTAGAAAGGTCCATAGTCTTATAGTCATTAAAGGTTTCAAGTATAACCCTTGATAACCTAGGACATAGTTCAAGTCATATGACCCTCGAAATCTTTTGATTCTTGTTATTCATTCTTGATTCAAAAGTTGAGCTTTTATTCGGATGTCTTTGATTCACTCGAATGTTATTATCTTGTTATTTCATTGTTATACTTGTGGGCATTTGTGCTCACTCTTGCGTAATAATAACATTGCGATTAAGAACGAAAAGAACCGATTTAACCTTCTACTAGTAAAGGCAAGGGCAAGGTTAACAAGTGATGAAGACTTGTTGTTTTATATGATGATGTATTTGTTTAAGACTTAAGTTAATGATGTTGTTTAAGACTTAATTGTTTATGATTCATACGAGATGTTTAAGGTTAGAGTAACTTTGGGATTGTATTTATTATGTAGTTGATGTAACCCCATGGGGAGATTTATTATTATTTCTATCTATTGCATGGTTTGCATTTATTATGGGTAGATAGATAGATGATATTTGTACAGTGAACACCAAATCCTGTGGAATTGAAGTACCCGAATTTGGGGGTGTCACATTAGATCTGAGAGTTTTCTAACTTATCCAAGTGGAATCACTGGAAAAGGTGTTGTAGATTTTCGTGTGGACTGATTTTAGCAAAGGAGTCAATAATTGAAAAATGCCAAAAAGCTACTGCTAAGAAATTTAAAAGGGAATTTTTGGCCACTTAATTTGTGAAAATTTTTTTGGCCTTTTGAGACATGAAAGTATATGGTATAAGGTACCTCCTGTCCAAAAATGAACTCATTCTGACTTAAAATGAGCAAGTTATGACCATTTCAATATTTAGGTTTGTCCGACGAAAAAAGCTATAACCGGAGTTCTATAACTCTGATGACCATGAAATTAAAACTGGAAGCTCATGTTAATATGTGTAAGATCCTGCCAAGATTTGGGAATTTCTGGACTTAAACTTGATGTAGCTAATTTCTTAAGGAATTAATTAGAAATTGATTTTTGAAAAATAGTAAATGAATTTTAAAAATTCCAAGAAAAATATATGTTCATTATGGGTCTATATTCTGCTAAATCCCAGAAAAGAAATATTTTTGGGACTAATTTGGTATTTTTCATGAAATGGTTTAGTTACGAACATATGAGTTAAATATGTTATGTGAAGCAACAAAGTTGGAAAATAGGATTTTATGGCTTGAAAATCCTATATAGGGTATATGCAGATTTTTGATATAGGATTTGATCATTGGTGATGAAATCTTATGAGTATGGCATTTTGAATGATTAAATACATTATTTGGTAAAGTATAAACAATTGAAATAAATTGTTTATAAGTTTAAGAAGTGATTAAAATATTGTTATAATATTAATAATATTAGATTATGAGTTTATTAAGTGATTGATAATATTTGGATAAATTTAAAGCCCTTAATATTTATCCTTGTTTTAGTTTGATTAATGCTTATATCATTATCATCATTCTCATGTTTATATTGTGATAAAAGTCATCTTTAGCTTACGTGCATAGATGGACTTGGTGTGATTATGACCAGGGATTATTCGGTATAGACATGACCGTAATGTGACGAATGATGTGGTAATAATTCTCAGTGGCCTGTAGTGCATTGATGGACAGTTTTTGGTATGATTATGACCAGGGATTATTCGGTATAGTCATGACCATTGATGATTTAATGAATATCCTTGGCCCGTAGTGCAGGGATGATTCGATGATGTGGTTTATTTATTAAGCTGAGTCTCAGTGATAAAAATTGATGAAAACTTTTTAAATCATAGATGATAGTAGATTTTATTCTCTACTTGACTCTTCTAATGGATTTCTTGTTCCGCTGAAGTTAAACTTGATGTCTATTGTATTTTATCAGTTTAACATTGTTGAAGACTAATGATAATTTATTCTGTATTATCTTAGTCATAATATTTCTTACTGGCCTAGTTGAGCTCACCCCTTTCTTTCACTATTCTCTTCAGGAAATGAGAACGTAGCCGGGACTAGTCGGGGAACGGAGTGACGGTCCAGATGATAGTATTAGTAGTCCTCACTATTCTGCTAAATAGTGTGACAATAAATGTAATGAGGACTCCTTTGAGTGTGGATATTGTCTAAATAACAATATTCTTATTAAAACTCTCAGTTTATGTTGTGTCATATTTTACACGACAACTGTATTATTAAGTTGTATTTGAATTTTGTACCATGTATCTGATGACTCAAGATGGGTGATGTATACCTATTTTGGGGGCGTCACAGCACACGGTATTGATTATTGATGCTTACGTGAGAAGTCACTCAGTTTTGTTCAATTATTGCTTCAGTAATTGTTGCATATTATCTCACGTTAATTGATTCAATTATTTTTGATATTTTATATATTATTAAATCAATAATTGAGACAACGAAGTTATTAATATTATTATTTGCAATATTAACGATGTCTAGAAGTTCTGCCAAGGAGAGGTTTGGTCACCTAATTGCGCGCCAATAGGAAGAAATCCTTATTGGAAAGCCCCTTCTTTCCTGGGAACGACCTGGTCTATTAATTGTGTGAATTATAATAATGATGATGAAATTTTGTTTTATTAGTATTATTAATGTAATAAAACAGAAAATCTTTTTATATAAAACAGAATACTTTTATAAAGTTATTCGTTTTATTAGACTATAAATAGAATATATTCTATTCTATTATGCATAGTGTTTTGCATAGTAAAATCTTTTTATATAAAACAGAATACTTTTATAAAGTTATTTATTTTATTAAACTATAAATAGAATATATTATATTTTATTATGCATAGTGTTTACATAGTGCACAGTATAGTGTTTGCATAGTAAAATCTTTTATATAAAATGAATACTTTTATAAAGTTATTCGTTTTATTAGATTATAAATAGAATATATTATATTTTATTTAAAAGATTTTGTTTTATTAGAATATTTTATAGTAAACCAATCTGACCGTCTGCTTAAAAGTAAATCAATCTGACCGCTCGTAAATTAGTTACTATTTAGTCCATTCTCCTATAAATAGAAGCTCATTCCTTCATTATTTCTTAAGAATTCACCGAATCTCTGAGAGAGAGAAACTATAGAGAAAGAAGAAAAGTATTCTACCTACTTCTTCCTACTCCTATATCCAGTTTGTTCAAAGGTAAGGGGTATTATTTCTTTCTTTTGTCTTCATGAAGAGAACTTCTGTTATTCCATTCTTTATTATTATGTTGGAATAACCTGTCTATGCGAAGTACCACATTCTTGGTGAAATTCTTCTGTTATTTCATTCTTTATTATTATGTTGGAATAACCTGTCTATGCGAAGTACCGCATACATGGTGAAATTCTTCTGTTATTCCATTCTTTATTATTCTGTTGGAACATCCTGTCTGTGCGTTACGCAAGACCTAGTTCCGTTATTTATTATTTTGTTGGAACATCCTGTCGGTGCGAATTTCGCCTGACCTGGTTCCGTTATTTATTATTCTGTTGGAATATCCTGTCTGTGCATTTATGCATGACCTGGTTCCGTTATTTATTATTCTGTTGGAATAACCTGTCTGTGCGGTCTATCGCATGTCTGGTGATTTCTTTTGTTATTCCATTCTTTATTATACTAAGTTGGTTAAAGTTTTGACTTCCATACTCCATGAAATTAGTGGAATATCCTTGATATTTGTGCTTCATCCAGTATCTTTTCATGAAAATATTCTTCTGAGCATTCTTGAATTTTACTCTACAAAGAAGTATCATGTTGACAATTTGGACGTTATTAGTTCTTGGATAAATTAATTCTTGAACTTGTTTTATTGAATTCTTATATCATTGTCATCATCCTCATGTTTATATTATGTTGAAAGTCAGATGTGGTCTGTAGTTCATAGATGGACTTGGTATGATTATGACCAGGGATTAATCGATATAATCATAACCGTAATGTTACAAATGATGTGGTAAAAGTCCTCATTGGCCCGTAGGACATTGATGGACAGTTGTTGGCATGATCATGACCATTGATGAATACACGAATATCCTTGGCCTGTAGTGCATGGATAATTTGTGGTTGTGATACTAATGAATATCCTTGACCGTAGTGCAGGGATGATGTGGATTATTTATTAAACCGAGTCCCAAATGATAAAAGTGATGAAAAACCTTTTAAATCATAAAAGATAGTAGATTTTATTCTCTACTTGACTCTTTTAATGGATTGCTTGTTCCGCTGCAGTTAAACTTGATGTTTGTTATATTGTATCAGTTTAACACTGTTGAAGGCTAACGATAATTTATTTTGTATTATCTTAGTCATAATATTTTTTACTGGGCTAGTTGAGCTCACCCTTTTACTTTCATTGTTCTCTTCGGGAAATGAGAACGTAGCAGGGACTAATCGGGGAACGGAGTGACGGTCCAGATAATAGCATTAGTAGTCCTCACTATTCTGTTAAATAGTGTGATAATAAATGTAATGAGGACTCAATTGAGTGTGGATATTGTCTAGATGACAATATTTGTATTAAAACTCACACCATATGTTTTGTCGTATTTTACATGACTGTTGTATAATTCAGTTGTATTTGAATTTTGTACCATGTATTTGGCGACTCAAGATGGGTGATGTATACCTATTTTGGGGGCGTCACAAAAATACTGGTGAGAATCCGTAAAGTGTACTCAGCTTGCCGCACTGAAGATGTCTTGGGAGAAGTTCTAAGAATTATTCAATGACAAGTACTTTCCAGAAAGTATTCATCACATGAAGGAGGTGGAGTTTATCAAACTAGAGTAGAACAATATGACTGTGTCGCAATACGAAGCCAAGTTTGCGGAGTTATCTCGGTTTGCATCCCACTTGGTAGATAATGAAGAGCGAATGAAGTGAATGTTTCTGAGAGGTTTGAAACCCGAAATACATCAATACCTCATTTCTCACAAATTGTGTTTGTATACAGATATAGTGAATAGGGATCAGTTATTGGAGCGGGATTATGAGTCAGCTCAACCAAAAGAGAACGACCAACAACATGATAATAATCATACCGATGGCAACGGCCATCGGAACAATGATAACCATCTTGGAGGAAATTATCATGCCAGAAATGGTAACCACTTCGGTGGTAATCATGGCCAAGATAATAGAAGAAATGATTCAAGTTGAAATTTTGAGAAGAGAAGATTTAACGATGACGGAAAGACGTCGACAGCAGCACCAGCAACAAATTCTAGGGGAGGAGAACGACCGCCAGTTAGATGCTACAGATGCGAAGATGAGAGACATATAAGTCCAAACTGTTCACAGCTTTCCAAGGTATGTTTTAGTTGTGGAAAAGACGGTCACATAGCTCAATTTTTTCCTGTAGCGAAATCACGTCCAGCTAGGACAGTGGCACCAAAGGCGGATACGGACAAAACAAAGTCGGTAGTTTAAGGGAGAGTGTTTTTCGCGATGAGGACCCGAACGAAGTTATCACGAGTTAGTTAATCATAAATTCTTGCGAAATTTATACCTTATTAGATACCGGTTCTACCCATTCTTTTATCTCTCCTACTTGTGCTCAACGTTTGAACTTGACACCGGAGAAATTAGGTTTTAACCTATCTGTTGAGACTCCGTTAGGAGAAACTTTCATTATATCCACTATTTATAAATCTTGCTTGATCCAAGTTGGCGTCATCACATTACCTGTTGATCTTATCTCTTTAAAGATACTTGCCTTTGATGTGATTTTAGGAATCAACTGGTTAACTATTTATTATGCTAAAATTGATTATTTTCGTAAGGTTGTTAGTTCTAATATTCCTAACCAACCTATTATGCGAATTTAAGCAACCAAACCACTAAAGTTAAACACTTTCATATCAAGCCATAAAGTCATTCGTTTATTGAAAAATGGATGTCAAGCTTTCTTAGCCCATGCCATGGACTTGAACAAAAATACGTCAAATTTGAATAATATTTTTGTTGTTAATGAATTTCCTGACGTATTTCCTGAAGAACTTCTTGTCCTACCCCCAGAACGTGATATTAAATTTTGTATCGACTTTGAACCCGGTACAAAACCCATTTCAAAAACCCCATATCAAATGACTCCTATTGAACTTCAAGAGTTAAAAACCCAACTACAAGAGTTGGTACCCGAGCCTCTCGCTGGTGACTTCCTTTGTGGAAAGCACCGAAGCCAGACTCTCCGTAGGAGAAGCCATATTCGTACGGTGGTAAACTGATAGGTGTCATTGTGACATGTTATCCAAGATTGGGATATGAGTCACAGTTGAGAGCAATCTAAGTCAGTAATCGAAATACGTAGCTTTCTAGGCTTAGCTGGTTATTATCTGAGATATATGGAAGGATTTTCTCAAATCGCTACTCCATTAACTCAGCTGACACTAAAAGATATAAAATTCAAATGGAGCGAGGAATGTGAGAAGAGATTCTAAGAACTCAACATGCGAAAACGACGTTGGCTCGAGATATTGAAAGATTACGACCATACCATTCAATACCATCCTGGAAAAGCGAACGTGGTAGCTGACACATTAAGTAGAAGATCGTATGCGTTTACGAGTGCAATATTGTTAACACAAAGACCTATTTTGTACGACTTACAAAAGATGGAGATAGAGTTAAAGACTCCAAGAACCTACGTGAAGATAACGAATATACGATTAGGATCGACTTTAATCAATAAAGTTAAGTCTGCTCAAGCTACAGACCCGGAGCTGATAAATATGAAGACGAAAGTACAAGAATATGTTATTCTAGAAGCAGGATTCAATGAAGAGAGGAAATCTCAACCCTCGATTTATTGGTCCATTTAAAATCCTTGATCGAGAAGGAACTGTGGCCTATAGACTCGCTTTACCGTTGAGTATGTCGCGTGCTCATAATATTTTCACGTATCGATGTTACGTTAATATATGAAAGACCTGAATCCCATTATTGAATTAGAACCAGATGAGATAACCGAAGATTTAACATACGATGAGGTACCAGTCAAGATCTTGGATAGGAAGGAGCATGTCCTACGCACAAAGGTTATACCATAAGTTAAAGTTTTGTTGAAGAACCATTCTATTGAGGAAATGACCTAGAAGTTGGAATCGGAAATGAAAGCGAGGTATCCTCACCTTTTCGAAACACCAGGTACGTACGTCAATTTCGAGGACGAAATTTCATAAGGAGGGGAGGTTGTACGACACCAATTTTTTTTAAATAAAATGGAATTTCCTCTAATTATTATTTTGAATAATAAGATGTTAATTTGATATAATACTTTAGTTATGGATGAAATGTAAAAATTTTGAAAAATAAGCAAGTGGTTATAAAATATTCATTGTTGTCGGGAAATATTTATTTGGCTGTGGAATATTCTTGTTGTCGGGGAATATTCATACGACGGCGTAGCCATTTGTGGGCCCCATAATGGAAAACGGTCGGATGAAAAAAATGACAAGTTTGATTTTTTACAAATAACGGCGTAATTATTACTGTTAACACTGTTGGAATACCTGGTGGTTAAAATACGAATGTCGTGTGGTTTACATGAACAAAGACACGGTATATACACGATTTTTGAATTATTGATTCTTACGTAAGAAGGCACTACTCAATAATTGCTATAATAATTACTTTTTAATATTTTATTTTATTGATTCAATAATTACTACATTGATATTTTATATTATTATTGTTTCAATAATTGGCACTGCACAGTATTTTCCATTATCAGATCAATAATTCATATTATTTGAATAATATTATTAGATAGCATTATTGGCAATGTCTAAGATAGTTTTGTCTAGAAAAAGGATTTGGTCACCTAATTGCGCGCCAATAAGGAGAAATCCTTATCGGAAAGCCCTCTCTTTCCTGGGAACGACCTGGTTGTCATAATTGCGATTCTATAATATTATTTTTGAATAATTAATTATTGATTTATATGATAAGGAAATATTTATTTTATGTGGATATAAATGAAGGAATTAATACTGAGGTGTTTTGTGATGCCCCCAAAATAGGTATACATCACCCATTCTGAGTTGCCAAATACATGGTACAGAAACAACTATAACTTTATTAATACAATTGTCGTGCAAAATACGACAATACATTAACTGTGAGTTTAAATACAAATATTGTCTTCTAGACAATAACCACACTCAGATAAAGTCCTCATTACGATTATTGATGCACTATTTGACATAATAGTGAGGACTATTAAAACAATTATCTTGAACCATCACTCCATACCCCGGCTAGTTCCTACTAAATTCTCACTTTTTGAGAAGAAAAATAGAACAAAAAGGGAAAGGGTGAGGTCAACTAGCCCAGTAAAGATTATTATGACTAAGATAATGAACAACAATAATTGTAACGCCCCAGAAAATTTGAATTTTTGAGAATTAAATTTTTTATTTAATTATGTGGATTAAATGAATTTAATTAATTATTTATGGGAATAAGCTAATTGAAGGTCGTTTTATGACCTAGACATATCGAAACGTTGTAGTATTTTGGCTACGTGATAGAATTAAAGTGTTTGAATTTCTAAGACGAAAATAAAAACTTTCCGAGAAATTTTTCCAAAAAACACTATCCACGCATTTCTACTCCGGAATTATTTTTGAACTTTCGAGAAATACGTAATGATAGAATATCGAGGTGAGATGGAATATCAAATAATATTTCAGTTATAGAAAACGCAGTTTTTCGCCTGCGGACTTAAAACGTAACGGTTAAGGAAAGTGATTTCCGAGAAGGAAATAAAATGCGATTAATGAATTGAATGATAATTGTATAATACGTAGGTATTGTGCGAAGTAATGAATACGAGTATAATACGAGGTGTTATACGAGTATGAATGAAGCATAGTATGTCGTATATATAAATAAGTATACAAGTGAGAATACGAGATGAATACGTAAATTATACGTTATAAGGCTTTAAGTTAAATGAAATTGACTTATAGGATTGTATAGGTAATTGTAAAGTCCAATAGAGATTAATGAGTAAGCCCAAGCGCAAGCTAATTTTAAAGCCCAGAGATTTGTTAATGCAAGCCCAAAGTATAAGATGAGATTAATTGAATTTAAAGTCCAAAGTAAGGTTGATCCATGGGGCAACCCATGATCACATGGATAACCCAAAGTAGTGGCCAAGTAAAGTACTTGGTGGCTAAGTAAAAGTAATGAGTAAGTAAACTTAATGGTTAAGCAATGGATATGTCAAGTGGTGGCTAAGTTGTAACATTCCAGAAATTTTATTGTTATATTAAGTATTTATTGAAATATTTAAGTATTTAATGGATGTGTTTATTGTTAAATAAATAATTGTTAAAATTTGATTCAATTTGGTTAACTATTTGTTAAATAAATAATTAAGGAAATTAATTATTTTATGCTAATTTAATTTAATTATTAAGTTAGAGAGTTTGATTAATTGAATTATTATTCTTTTATTTGAATTTGTAATTAAAAGATGTGTTAGTTGATTAAATAAAGTTATAATTATATAGAAAATTATAATTTTGTGGTCTTGGTTTATGTGATGTAGTGATTTAATAAATGGTTATAAAGTGTGACAAATAACCTTTTATAAAGTAGTTATTAAAATAACTTAAAGGAGTTTTAATTTAGTTTTGCCAAATAAGGCCTAATGCATATTAAGTCTTTAATCTAATTGTGCTTTACCAAACAAGGTGTAAGGGTTAATGGCTTATTTTTAGTTAGTTAACCAAACAAGCCTTATGGCTTTTGATTTTCAAATCTATTATATCTGATATCAGTTATATTAATATTTATGTTATATAATTAGTACATATTATATTATATACGTTATTTTGTTAGTACGCTAGTTAGTGTTAGGAAGAAAAAACTCAGAGGAAGAAGAAGAAGAGAAGAAGAAGAAAAGTGAGAGAGAAAAGAAGAAAGGAAGAAAGGATAGAGAATTGGAAAAAGGAATTGGAGAAACGCTTGATAATCAAAAGGATAACTATCATCTTCTACAAGCAAGGTATTCTTCTACCCTTTTTAAGTTTTAAAATTTTAGTTTTCTCTTCTCCTATTTCTCTGTAAAATTCTTGTGATAGGATAAATTGTTGATTGTATGTGTATTTATATGATCAACTAGTGATTGTAAAACTATTTTTATAGGTTATATATGCTTATAGTCAATGAATTGATGTTATGAATGTGGTTTGTGAAGAAAAATATTTTACAGAGAGTTTATGTGAATGAATATGGGTTAATTTAAAGGTGAATTAAGGGCTAATTAGTTGTGTAGTTGATAAATTGGCTATTTAAATTGATAGAGTATGTATAAATATTGATAAAGATGCTTTGAATTAACTGTTTTGGTTGAAAAACAAAATTACAGTGTTGATTTTCATTAAAAACATCAAAAAGTGAGTTTTTATCAAAAATAGTGAAATTAGATGTTTTAAATTTGTTGTTTATGTTGTTGTATGGGTAGAATCATGTTAGGAGTTCTTGAATTATGTTTGCATGAAGTATTTGTATGAATTACATGTGAATTAGACTGTTAAAAACGAGCTTGTAGGCCAAAATTGGCTTTTTGTTATATTTATTCTTTGAAGTCATCAATAAATCTGCTAGCTTTGAGAAGTAATTGCCAAATGATTCATTTTTGCGCCATGTACAAACGACGGCCTTGTAGCTTTATTCTCGCACCGCACCATAGTATACATCGTATGCCATTAACGCGAGTTAAAGAGAATAATCTCGACAAATGCATACTTTTTTTGTACTCGAAATTTTAAGGAATTATTATGTGATGATAGTAGGACTGTAAAATGTTGATTTTAGTATTTTTATACTATGAATAAGTATGTTATTAAAGATTAACCTGTGTGCAACTTGATTATGTGATTAAAAAACCAATTTTTACATGATGAACGTACTTAGTTATGTTCGTAAGGTGGTAATGTGTAATTATGTCATGATGACATATGTTTATAGGATATTGTGGTTTGAATTGTTCGGCTTATCCCACGAGCAAGGAAAGTTTTCTAATCCTTTATCTTGTTGAACTAATTATGGTTTCCAATTCGATTACCTTATAAATAATGAAAGTTCTCTAATCTATTTTATTATTGAATCAATTATTGTTTCCAATATAATAATGCAAGGTTTCTAAACTTTGTTTTTGATATTGAACAAGTTATTCTTGTATTTAACTTGTTGTTTAGCATGCCCGAATATATTTGAATAGTTTATCGTTCATATTTCCATGCATGCTTAGTATTCAATTCTAAATAACCTTGGCTTAATATTGTTCAAGCAAGGCGTGTTATAGTTATTCAAGTTGTATGCTATTAGATTATTCCTAAAGCATGATTTTAATTTACCATGACTATTCAATTACGAGTATTCTATAATATGATGTTATTAGTATTAATTCAACTAGTCCTCTAGTTGATGATCATTGAACATCAAATTACCCTTGAAAGCGTATACAAACCAAACTCTCTTTGGTGCGGACATGTTCTCTAACTACTGAGATGAACAACCCTATTATTAGGGGATAACTTATGCGTAGCGTTAAATGTTTGTGCACAATACATGGTACGAAGGGCTGATCCCCTTAAGTACGAGGAGTCCTTATAGTCTTATGACTGTTAAAGTTGAAGTTGAAAGATTACTCGCAACTGTGGACATAATTCATGGTCTTATGACCCTTAGTTATGTTTATTCCATATTTTGGATTTCAGTTCCTGATTATCATTGTTAGAGTACCATCTAGTTTTGATGAGCCTACTCATTGTTAGATATTATTGTTATTCTTCTGTTGATTCATTATTTTATCCAGTGAGCAATTGTTGTGCTCACTCTGGCATATTTATAAACTCGTTGCAGCTAAAGTGGAGAAGGTAGATGAAGCTTCAACTAGCAAAGGAAAGGGAAAATTATACAAGTGATGCTGATTGGTACTTTTATTTATTGTGATGATCTTAGACTTCTTAATAATGATGTTATGTAATAATTTTAATTCCGCAATTGAATGATTGTATTTAAAGGTTAGACAACATAGGAGATTTTATTATGCAATCCTTTAATGGGAAAGGTTTTATTTATCCAATTTTATTGTGATTGGGTAGTTAGATATGAATATTTGATTAAGTGAACACCAAATCCTATGGGAATAAAGTACCTGGGTTTGGGGGTGCCACATAAGTAAAGTTCTTAGGCTTGGTGGCTAAGCAAGAGATAAGTTATGTGATGGTCAAGTAATTAATGTGATAGGCAAGCAAAGTGCTTATGTGTGGCGAACAAGTAAAAGTTGTGATCAACAAGCAAAGGATAAGCTATGTGCTTAACAAGTTAACTTAATGGCTAAGTATGGTGATGTAACTTATTTGGTGAGCAAGTAAACTTAGGGTTTAAGTAATGAATAGTATGGAGGTTTGGTAAGGAGGTGGAGTGGTCTTATGACCATTATACCCTAACTTAGACTTGCCTATAAATAGAGAGCTTGGATTTCATTTTTGGTGGTTATTCATTTCATCCAACAAGTTGAGAGCTTATTTGTTAGAGAAAATAAGCTAGAAAAGCTAGGAAGTTAGTCTTTCATATTTCATGAAGCAAGAAGGAGATCAAAGATTAACCAAGTGATATTCAAGGGTAAGCAATATTAAACCATGATTCTCTTTCTCTTCCATTATTAGAGAAGTGGGTAGTGGCAGAGCATATATGCTAAAGCATGATAATAATGATTAATTAATGGACTTAAGTCGTATAAGTTATGAATAAGTAATTCAAACTTAATTAAGTTATGAACTCATGAGGAACTTAGATGAACTTCTCATATGTTTACTTTAATAAGATGTATGATATTAAGAAGCAAGAATTGTGGTTAAAAGACTTAATCTATATAAGTCATGAGAAATGAAGTCATAAGTAGTTTATACTTTTATAAATTCTAAACTTATGAAGAACAAGTAATAACTTATCATGTAAATAAGTTAATGAAATTTGTATGTTAAGATGTTAGTATGATGGTTAGAATCCATTTGAAATAATGAACAAATCATAAGAAATGAAGTTAAGGCGAAATTTTTGATTTTGGACGATAATCGTCGAATTTGTGAAATTCTTGGAATGGAAGTCAAATTTTGATATTGAGCTTGGAAACATTGGTTTTCAATGGAGTCAAGTCATATTTGGCATTATAGAGTTGCGGACTCGAAAATGACCGGATTCCGACTTAGAACGAAGAAACGAGCGTTGAACGTTCACGAACGTTTATCATTTTTGTTAAAAATGAACTATTAGATGAATTTTTAGAAAACGAAGTCAAATAGATAAAATTCTTGCATGAACGCGTAGAGTATGTAATTTGTGAACCATAAGCTTTTGAACGAGCCAATTCGAACTTATAACGAGGAAGTTATGAGCCCGAGAATCTCACATAAAAAGTTATCTGTCAAAGTTTTCAGGTCTTGGAGTATGACGCGCGCCACGTCGAAGAAAAAATTATGTCAGCCAAGCAGCCGCCAAGATGAAGGGAGTGGACATTGCAGAGTCGTATTTATGATTTCCACTCGAAGGCATAATAACGCACATGACAATCATTATACACATGAGATCCGGCATCGAAATTGGCGCCGCAGCTCCACTAGCATTAAGGGATGCCGCGCCGCGGCGTCGGCAATGGATTTTTGTTGACCAAGTTGTTGTGAACCCAATGGGTTGCAAGACAAGTATGAGTCATATAGTTGGTTAATGAACATAATAAAACCTTTCCTAAATCACTTTTATAGTGATGACTTTAGGAATTTAATGTTGTTTAATGAATAATTAAATGAAGAACGTAAAGTATAAAAACGTGAACTGTATTTGATAATGATGATGACTATACGTTGAGAGTTACAACTAAAAGTTGTTAAGTAATACGTGAATGTAAATGGTATGTAATAAACTATACTTAACTAACGACGATCGAGTTTCGATTAATAACGTAAGAATGTTAGTAAGTCGTTAGGAAGGATGATTAACTCGAAACGAGTTCTATTAATGAAGTAAATCCACGTAAGACATAGAAGAGAAAGAAGTTGGTAAGAATAATGTAAAACATTATGGCAAGCCAGAACCAATAGTAACAAATCTAATATATAATTAGATGGAGATGAAGGGTAAGATTCATTAGGAACCATGTATGTTCATTCATAACCTAATGTGGTATGTTATGTGGTTATGTGTTGTAGAGACCGTAAAGATTGAAAGGAAAAGCTATTATACTGTAGCAGACGCTGAAGGCAAGTTTTTCTTAAAACGCTTGTCTAACCTTCGTGTTAGCCAAGTTTTCTGTGATTCATGTTATGAGGTGCATGAATTGTTTTACTAAAGGGTCGATGCCAGTTTGAACTCGGCTAGACTAATCTTGAAGAGTTGATTGATTTATTTACAAGTCTTTCAATATAGAATTGATAACGCTATCCTATGCCAATTGTTTGGTACGGATTCAAGGTAAGCCTGAGTATGAATAAACAAATGTATTTTTCATCGATTATTCGACGGGCATGCGAGGTTGCCAAAACTTAAACGTACATACGTTTAATGGATGTAGTGTTGATCAACATAGGGTACTATGGGCTGATCACCCAGAAGTGCTCGTAAGATATGTCGGACTTACGGACTTAGTGTCGGGTTGTCCTTTTCAAAGAAATTATGAACTGCTCATGGTCTTGAGCCAGAATTGATGTTTTATTGAATATTGTATTGTAAAACATTTTGAAGGAAAAGAAATGCTACTTTGAATTATTGATAGTACTTCGTAACTATTATCCAGTTACTGAAGATATAAGATTCCTATGTTTCAAGCATGTTGTTTAAGAGAAATTGTTGTACTTGATGAGCTTGTTATGCTCACTCTTACTTGAACCATATGAATGCAGCTAGGACCGAACGAACCGAGGGATCCAACAAGGATAAAGGCAAGATGAAGATGAATGATTAGTTTACTTTGTAATAAACTAGTAAGTTATATATATTATAGTATGATGAACAGAGAATGAAATGGTTTTAGAACCTGGGAAAGGGATGTAATATTAATAATGTAATAAGAATGTCGTTGATACACACATTTTGATGTCGTTTCAATAGAATGAATGTACAGTTATAAGTACCGTGTAGCACCATCTGTCGGGTTGGAAGATACCCGGATTTGGGGGCGTCACAGGTTGGTATCAAAGCATTAGGTTATAAAACTTAAGGGGGGGAGAACCTTAGGCTAATAACCTCGTTAAGGAAGAAAAGTTTGAAGGAACTAAACTCAAGCTTTACTTCAGTCGAATGATTTAATAAGGTATTGAGGAAACTCAGTAACGAAAGATCTAAAAGATGGAAAGTAACCCTAAATAAATTAAATGTGATTTGTGCTTATACTATTGTGTGTTAGGTACTAATCAACATATGTATTATTGTAGGATGTCAATCGATAGCTTGATGTATAGAGATATACACGCGGTGAGCAAAGAAACTGTGAACAGAATAGAGCCTGTACCTATGCCGGTGGCAGAGGTACCATTAGTGATTCTAGAAGAGATGGAGGCAGTGGAGTACTTTTCTGAGGAAGACTACTCCAAGGGAAATATGGATATAACATCATATCTTAATATGATGAGCAATGAGGAGGAAGTAATGGAGATAACGTCGGTTGGTATGGTGGTACCTACCTCAGAGTCATCGCCTCCAGATGCAATGAGAGCATTGTATCTGGCAGTGCTTGATAGGAATGTGCAACTGAGTACAGTTGTGCAAAATCAGAATGAAGAGATTAGTGCTCTTTATGTAGCAAAGGAGTCTGCAGAAGCAGATTTTGAGTCAAAGTATGATGAGAAGGTGCTCATGATAAATAAAGCTAGGGATTATATGAACGAAGTGGTAGAGCTTCACAAGAAGCTAATTAAGAGAGACCGGAAGATAGCACGGATGTCTTACATCCATGAGAGTGCTCATAAGGATTTTAAGCTTAAAGTTGCTTGTTATTCTATAGAGTCGGGGCAGACTCGACATAATATTAGTCGGGATTGTGAGACCCCAGATTTTATGAATAAAGATTTAAATTTCTCAAAATATTTTTTTTTAAATATTATGGTGTGGATTTAATATAATGTTATAGTTGTGGGTAATATTTATAAATTTTGCAAAGTATGCAAGTTGTTATAAAATATTCAATTGGTCGGGGAATATTCTTTTTGTCAGGGAATATTCGTATGATGGCACAATCATTGGTGGACCCCACGACGGAAGTATAGTCGTATTTAGAAAACGACAGAATTATCTTTTTATAAAATAACGGCGGAAGTGTTACCTTTAAAACTGTTGAACTACCCGGTAGTAAAAAAGTACAAAGAATGTCTGCGTGGTTGCATAAGTAGCACTTACGGTATTGGTTATTGATGCTTACGTAAAAGTCACTCGGTTATACTCAATTATTGCTACAATAATTGTTGCATCATATCTCTCATATTATTGATTCGATTATTGTCACAAAGATCATCTCGCATTATATGTTATATTATGAAATCAATAATTGAGACGACAAAGTTATTCATATTATTAAATTGCAATATTTACAATGTCTAGAAGTTCTATCAAGGAGAGGTTTGGTCATCTAATCGTGCGCCAATAAGGAGAAATCCTTATCGGAAAGCCCCTTCTTTCCTGGGAACAACCTGGTTGCTAAATATTGTGAGTTATAATATTAATTATGAATAAGTTCGTGTTGATTAAAGATGAATTTGATAGTTTCATTGTGTTGGGATTATTTGTGTCAGTAGAAATCGACATCTGTTACGATGATAATTGATGTCTGGAGGTTATATTGTTCAATCAGGTATTCGGGGAACTTTTTGTGTCGGAGTACTATTCACGAGTTACTATTCATGAGTTACTATTCATGAGTTACTATTCATGAGTAATAATTCATGAGTTACTATTCACCTGATTACTATTCACTCTAGTATTGTGCATTCGGGTATTTGGGTACAATATTATTCCATGAGGAGATGTGCTAATTTTTCAGACCGTTGGTTGAAGTTATAATAGTGAATCAATATGAACCGCTAGTGGAAAGTTATAATAGTGAATCAATATGGATCGCTGGTTTAAAAGTTTTAATAGTAAATCAGTATGGACCGTTGCTTTATGTTTTAAAAGTAAATCAATCTGGACCGTCCGTTTAAAAGTAAATTAATCTGGACCATTCAGGAATTAGTTACTATTCAATCCATCTTCTATAAATAGAAGCTCATTCCTTCATTATTTTTTACGAATTCACTGAAACTCTAGAGAGAGAAATTATAGAGAAAAAGAAGAAGAGTATTCTGCTACTTCACTACTTTGATATCCAGTGTCTTTTACGGTAAGGGGTGTTATTTCTTTTGTATTCAAGAAGAGAACTTCATTATTCCATTTCTTTATTGTTATGTTGGAATAACAGATCATGAGCTACCACCTTATACTTGTGACATTCTTCTATTATTCATCTTTATTATTCATTGGAACATCCTCATCTGTATGTTTTACACCTAATCGGTTCCGCTTTTTATTATTCTGTTGGAATATCATGTCTGTGTTTTTACACCTAACTGGTTCCGCTTTTAATTATTCATTTATTACATTTGAATATCACATGCATGCATGCTATCTATAGGATCCGGTTCTCGCTCTTTATTATTCTGTCTTTATTATTTTGTTGGAATAACCTGTCTATGCGAAGTACCACATGCATGGTGATTTCTGTTGTTATTCCATTACTTATTATTCTGTTGGAACATCCTGTCGGTGTGAATTTCACCTGACCTGGTTCCGTTATTAATATTATAATGGAATAACCTGTCTATGCGAAGTACCGCATGTATGGTGATTTCTTTTGTTATTCCATTCGTTATTATACTCAGTTGATTAAAATTTTGACTTCTATACTCCATGAAATTAGTGGAATATCCTTGATATTTGCGCTTCATCCAGTATCTTTTCATGGAAATATTCTTTTGAGCATTCTTGAAATTTTACTTTACAAAGAAGTATCATGTTGACAATTTGGACGTTATTGGTTCCTGGATAAACTAATTCTTGAACTTGTTTTATTGAATTCTTATATCATTGTCATCATCCTCATGTTTATATTCTTCAAAGTCATTTGTGGCCTGTAGTGCATAGATGGACTTGGTATGATTATGACCAGGGATTATTCGGTATAATCATGACCGTAATGTTACAAATGATGTGGTAAAAGTCTTCATTGGCCCGTAGTGCATTGATGGACAGTTGTTGGCATGATCATGACCATTGATGAATACACGAATATCCTTGGCCCGTAGTGCATGGATAATTTGTGGTCGTGACCCTAATGAATATCCTTGGCCGTAGTGCAGGGATGATGTGGATTATTTATTAAGCTGAGTCTCAGCGATAAAAGTGATGAAAACCTTTTTAAATCATAAAAGATAGTAGATTTTATTCTCTACTTGACTCTTTTAATGGATTGCTTATTCCGCTGTAGTTAAACTTGTTGTCTATTGTATTTTATTAGTTTAACATTGTTGAAGGCTAATGATAATTTACCCTGCATTATCTTAGTCATAATATTTCTTACTGGGCTAGTTGAGCTCACCCTTTCTTTCACTGTTCTATTCAGGAAATGAGAACGTAGCAGGGACTAGTCGGGGAACGGAGTGATGGTCTAGCAAGATGATAGTATTAGTAGTCCTCACTATTTTGTTAAATAGTGTGACAATAAATGTAATGAGGACTTATTCTAAGAGTGGATATTGTCTAGAAGACAATATTTGTATTAAAACTCACAGCTTTCTTGTTGTATATTAAAGATTATATTTGTATTCTGCACCATGTATCTAGCGACCCAAGAAGGGTGATGTATACCTATTTTGGGGGCGTCACAGGGATACTGTAGAAATGATTGCGAATGAGAAACACGAGGACGCTGTTATGCATTATTAGAAAGCTAGAGTTATAAATATCTGTGTAGTGACGTAAAACCCTCTTTTGTATAAAAGGGTAGTCTTTTTGTAAATCCCAACTTTTGAGAAGTTCAATTGTGGGATAGAAATGTAATAGCCTTTGGCTATGTAAGTAAAGTATAAATAGTTTCAGACTATGAAGAAGCATATGAATATAATGCAGTTTTCATTTAATATGCTTTGTTATGGTATGAGTTGTTATGAGATGAATAATAACGAAATAAGTAAATAGATAATAATGAAATTCTATTTAATCAAAAAATGTCGTCAAGGAGAAGACAACGTAATCATGAAGCGGAATCACGTAATGAAAATTAAGGGTGTTAAAACAACCCTATGCAAGAGTTCGTTAAGTTATTAACGGTTGCATTTAACTAAACCGGGGGTAGAGTACTCGTCGAACCTAGGTTAGCCAGAATGACTACCTTTAAAGAATTTAAAAGCGTAGGTCCGCTGGAGTTTAAAGGAACGACGGACCCAATATAGGCCCAGACATGGGTAAAGGAAATAGAGAAGGTGTTTGTTATTACAAACGTAGATGAGGCAGAAAAGATTTATTTTGCGACTTACATGATGAAAGGGGAAGCCAACATTTGGTGGGAGGCTCACCAGGGTGGGACTAGAATAGATGCAGTAACGTGGGAACAATTCAAGAAGGTTTTCTTCGAGAATTATTTCCCTACAAGCATATAAGGGAGGATGGAGATTACGTTCTTAGAACTTAAACTAGGGGACATGATGGTTCCCCATTACGCGACCAGATTCAATGAATTGACAAGGTTTGCTCCACACCAAGTGGACACTGAGGAGAGGAAGGTTCGTAGGTTTGAGCAGGGCCTGAAACCCTGGCTCTATAGTAGGATTTCTGTGTTCTAGAGTGTTTCCTGTGGGACCATTTTGGAAAAGGTGATTATAGCCGAGGGTGGTAGTGATGCGTTAACCCAATACCACAAAGAGAGAAAAGATGAGAGTAAGGAAGAGGGAGGAATTAAGGCAGAGAATGCCAGTGGTAGTGGCATCATGCCAAAAATAAAGAATTTTAACTTCGGGAATAATGGAGTGGGACAAGGGGATCCTAACCGTAAGATCGAAGTGTGTAAGACATTTAAACGTTAAGGTAGAGAATAGGGAAATAACTTTCGTTAATTATTCGTTGAAAAAGTTTCATGAATAAGGAATGTAAGAAGGTATCGGTAGATAAGTACCGATAAAGTTGAGAGAATTTGAAGTAATTCTCGGTATGAATGAGTTGATTAACTATAGAACTTTAATAAATTGTTAGAATAAAAGTATGAATCTTCGGTTTTCTAAGTAACCCAAGGTAGTATTTTACGATAATAAAATACCGCGACGCTCTTGTTGTCTAATCATGAAGCAAGTTAAGAGGATGTTAAGGAAGAGGATGAGTCATTATAGTTTTGTATCGACTATCATAATAGGAGTAAGTTAGCGGTTAAAAATAAATACCCATGGCCCAGGATCGATAATCTATTTGATCAATTGAAGAGGGAAAAGAATTTTTCTAAGATAGATTTGCGTACGAAGTATAGTCGGTTGAAAGTAAGAAAGAAGGAGGAGGTACCTAAGAAGACATTCAGAAATTGTTATAGTTATGATGAGTTTCTGGTTATGTCGTTTGGGTTAACTAATGTGCGGAAGTTAGACTTTCCGTAATGGGTGCCGAGCAAGTTGGTGGCAAATTGATAGGTACTCTTGTGAGGTGCTATTGTTGAAAGTACCATTAGCGTCACAGATGTTAGGTTTGTAATATTCATGAACGCAATCAAATTGCAAAAAATAAGCGAAAACGTGTAAAAATCAGAGTTTAAAAATTTTACAAACCATATACCCGGATCACCCTTTATGCACAATTATTAATTAAACGAAAAAAGATGAATAAGAAACATACCCTTGAAGATCCGAGCTTCCTCAGGTACAAGTTCACCTCTAATCCTTTTCGCGTTCAACTTGAATCCACCGGGTTTGGTTCCTTCCTTTGATCAACGTTAGCCACCCAAGTGTTTGGCCTCTAGAGGTGATCCACCAAAGAAAAAGAAGGATTCAAGAAGATGGGTGGTTGGCTAAACCCTAGTTTTTCTATCTCTATAGAAAATGAGCGTACTCTCCAACCATTGGAATTATCACGTAGTCTTAATATCTGATATAAGACTCCTCTTATAAAGATATCAAGTAACCCTATTAAAATAAGGTATTATTTAATTAAACCCTTTTTAATTAAAGGGGCTCCCTAATCTTATTAGGGATAATTAATTAAACTCCTTTAACTAATTTTTCTTCCTAATCTAATTAGGAATAAATGAGAGTACTTATATTAAATTAATTCCTAAACTCTTTTAGAAATTAAAATAATAATAATTGTAATAATATTAATAAGACTCCTCTTATTAATTTATATTTAATATTTCTAAAATATTAAATAATAAATATTAAGCTATTTAATTTATTCTATCACCATAGATTAAATTAAATATACTTAACATATTATTACGATTATGCCATTAACTTCTTGAATAATTATTCTTCCTTTTATGGTGTGCCCTTTTAGGTTCTCCATATTAAACCTAGGTTGTGAATAAATCAATTAGAACAATTCTAATCTTATTTAAATAAATAAATTAAACAATTAATTTATTTAAATAAATAATATTTATTCTACAATAGGGATAAGCCTCCCTAATGATCAACGACTTTCCGGATAATATAGATTTCAACATTAATCATAAAAGAACCTTTGAGTAAATAGTTACTGCATAATTCAATCCTTCCACCATACAATGTCCCAATTAAATATAAGACATGGAATTACCGTCAAGTCTTATTTTATTTAATTATATGTATTTCGACTCTTAAATGCACAACTCAAATAATGCAAATTAGAAACTCCTTTCTAATTTCATTACTATGCTAAGGACTCTTTGGGTTGTCATTTATCGAATCACATAGGACATTTCTCTTCTTTTAATAAGTGATAGATTCTTTATTGATCATACATTATCTCCATGTACAACTTATTATACCCAAGCATACCCTTTGATATACCCTAAGGGTCTTAAGGAATAAGTCAAAGTATAACTCATTATACACAAGATGCTATGATGATCTCAAGTCCAAGGATCACTTGTACTACTATCACTACAGAATTCCTATTGACAGTAGTAAAACTCCATTAGGTATTCCTTAGCGAGCCACGTTCAAAGGAACTTATTCTCTAATAAGCACCTACATACTTGCTTTAGTGTCTCACACAAATGATCATGAGATCAATCATCCTCATCCAATGAGCAAGCAACGACGATGTACCAATCTATCCGGATTCACTAATCCCCAATTTAGTAATCCAACGATTGGGAACTATTTTAGTTTTAAGCTTTCAAAGAATTTAGATCTCATTAGAATGATCATCATCATTATTCTAAAAGCATTACTTAAAACTATGGGTTTATCACATATTATAAAACAGCATCATGTAGATAATTAAAAGCCTTTAATAAATTAATACTTTTTATTAATAAATGAATAAGATTGTTACAAAGTATATGCTTTATCATCAAACATGATTGGCTTGTGTGCATACTACTTTCAACAGAGTGTTCAAATAATATTTGGATGAGGGTGTCGTAACGATCATTGATGATATTCTAGTCGAATTTAAAATGTCAGAAGATCACGCTGAACATTTAGAGATAGTGTGAGAAACACTACGGAGGGAGAAGTTGGATACGGAATTCACTACGTGTGAATTGTAGCTTAAAGAGATAAACAAAATCTGTTATTGAGAAGTAGGTTGGGAATGAGAAGGGAGAAAATAGTTTTCAGGAGCTAAAAGGAAGGTTAAGTAAGGCATCTGTATTGTCTTTATCAGATGATACGGGGGATTTTATAGTGTATCTCGATGTTTCACATAGAAGACGGGGTTGCATACTCATATAGCATGGCAATGTCATTACGTATGCATCACGCCAGTTAAAGAATTATGAAGAGGCCTATCCTACTTATGGTCTAGAATTGGCAGCTGTAGTTTTAGAATTAAAAATCGAAAGATAGTATTTATACGGGGAGAAGTGTGAGATATACACGGACTGTAAGAGTCTGAAATATATCTTCACACAGAAGAAGTTGAATATGAAGTAGAGAAGGTGATTAGAATGGATAAGAGGTTATGACTGTAATAGGTTATATCATACATGGAAGGTAAACGTAAAAGCCGACGCATTAAGTAGGAAGGGTAGGAAAAAACTATCGATGTTAACGACTTAGAGTGAGTTACTAACGGTGATGGCAAGAACGGAGCTAGAAGTTAAATTATGGAATGAAGAGGTAGAAATGTTATTCACAACGTAGACTCAATCCACGATAATGGAACGAGTTAATTAAGTAAAACTAGGTAACGTAGAGTGCAAGCGAATGAAGAAGGGGATACATGATAAAGAGACGATCAAGTATCATCTCGTTTGAAAGAGGAATTTGAGTTTTAGATACTTTCAAGTTAAAAGAAGGACTAATAAGAGGGAGATAGAGTAATGTGTAAGTAAATGTTTAGCTTCCAACTCATAGTATTGATAGGAAGTGACAAGTCATGTGAATTAAGATAATACCTTCGGTGAAGGTGAAATGGAGAAAACCCAATGCCAAGGGAGCATTGCGGGAATTTGAAATTTAAAATGATGAAAAAAATTTCTATAATGGTGGATGTAGTGTTAGCGTGATTCTGGGGACAGAATCCTTATAAGGGGGGAAGAGTGTAACGCCTTAGAAAATTTGGATTTTTGAGAATTAAATTTTTTATTTAATTATGTGGATTAAATGAATTTAATTAATTATTTATGGCAGTAAGCTAATTGAAGGTCGTTTTATGACCTAGACATATCGGAACGTCATAGTATTTTGGCTACGTGATAGAATTAAAGTGTTTGAATTTCCAAGACGAAAATAAAAACTTTTTGAGAAATTTTTTAAAAAAAACTATTCACGCATTTCTGCTCCGGAATTATTTTTGAACTTTCGAGAAATACGTAATGATAGAATATCGAGGTGAGATGGAATATCCAATAATATTTCAGTTATGGCAAACACAGTTTTTCACCTGCGGACTTAAAACCTAATAGTTAGGGAAAGTGATTTCCAAGAAGGAAATAAAATGTGATTAATGAATTGAATGATAATTATATAATACATAGGTATTGTGCGAAGTAATGAATATGAGTATAATATGAGGTGTTATACGAGTATGAATGAAGCATAGTATGTCGTATATATAAATAAGTATACGAGTGAGAATATGAGATGAATACGTTAATTATACGTTATAATGCTTTAAGTTAAATGAAATTAACTTATAGGATTGTATAGGAAATTTTAAAGTCTAATAGAGATTAATGTGTAAGCCCAAGTGAAAGCTAATGTTAAAGCCCAAAGATTTGTTAATGCAAGCCCAAAGTATAAGATGAGATTAATTGAATTTAAAGTCCAAAGTAAGGTTGATCCATGGGGCAACCCATGATCACATGGATAACCAAAAGTAGTGGCCAAGTAAAGTACTTGGTGGCTAAGTAAAAGTAATGAGCAAGTAAACTTAATGGGTAAGCAATGGATAAGTCAAGTGGTGGCTAAGTAAAGTGCTTAGGCTTGGTGGCTAAGCAAGAGATAAGTTATGTGATGGTCAAGTAATTAATGTGATAGGCAAGTAAAGTGCTTATGTGTGGTGAACAAGTAAAAGTTGTGATCAACAAGCAAAGGATAAGCTATGTGCTTAACAAGTTAACTTAATGGCTAAGTATGGTGATGTAACTTATTTGGTGAGCAAGTAAACTTAGGGTTTAAGTAATGAATAGTATGGAGGTTTAGTAAGGAGATGGAGTGGTCTTATGACGATTATACCCTAACTTAGACTTTCCTATAAATAGAGAGCTTGGATTTCATTTTTGGTTGTTGTTCATTTCATCCAACAAGTTGAGAGCTTATTTGTTAGAGATAATAAGCTAGAAAAGTTACGAAGTTAGTCTTTCATATTTCAAGAAGCAAGAAGGAGATCAAAGATTAACCAAGTGATATTCAAGGGTAAGCAATATTAAACCATGATTCTCTTTCTCTTCCATTGTTAGAGAAGTGGGTAGTGGTAGAGCATATATGCTAAAGCGTGATAAGAATGATTAATTAATGGACTTAAGCCGTATAAGTTATGAATAAGTAATTCAAACTTAATTAAGTTATGAACTCATGAGGAACTTAGATGAACTTCTCATATGTTTACTTTAATAAGATGTATGATAATAAGAAGCAAGAATGGTGGTTAAAAGACTTAATCTATATAACTCATGAGAAAGGAAGTCAGAAGTAGTTTATACTTTTATAAATTCAAAACTTATGAAGAATAAGTAATAACTTATCATGTAAATAAGTTAATGAAATATGTATGTTAAGATGTTAGTATGATGGGTAGAATCCATTTGAAATAATGAACAAATCATAAGAAATTAAGTTAAGGCGAAATTTACGAGTTTGGACGATAATCGTCAAATTTGTGAAATTCTTGGAATGGAAGTCGAATTTTGATATTGAGTTTGGAAACATTGGTTTTCAATGGAGACAAGTCATATTTGGCATTATAGAGTTGCAGACTCAAAAATGACTGGATTCCGACTTAGAACGAAGAAACGAGCGTTGAACGTTCACGAACGTTTATCGTTTTCGTTAAAAATAAACTAATAGCTGAATTTTTAGCAAACAAAGTCAAATAGCTAAAATTCTTGCATGAACGTATAGAGTATGTAATTTTTGAAACGTAGGCTTTTAAACGAGCCAATTCGGACTTATAACGAGGAAGTTATGAGCCCGGGAATCTCACATAAAAAGTTATCTGTCAAAGTTTTCTGGTGCTGAGGACTGGCGCCGCGGCGCCAGTCAAGGCAAATTATGTCGCGCCGCAGCGCCAAGATGAAGGGAGTGGACACTTCAGAGTCGCGCCGCAATGCCACTCTAAGGCATAATGCTCGCGTCGCAGTGCCATGCATAGTAGAGCCGGGTACTGGAAAGTGGCGCCGCAGCTCCACTAGTACAAAGGGATGCAACATCGCGGCGTTAGCTGTGGATTTTTGTTGACCAAGTTGTTGTGAACCCAATTGATTGCAAGAAAAGTATGAGTCATATAGTTAGTTAATGAACATAATAAAACATTTCCTAAATCACTTTTATAGTGATGACTTTAGGAATTTAATGTTGTTTAATGAATAATTAAACGAAGAACGTAAAGTATAAAAACGTGAATTTTATTTGATAATGATGACGACTATAACGTTGAGAGTTACAACTAAAAGTTCTTAAGTAATACGTGAACATAAACAGTATACAATAAAGTGTACTTAACTAACGACGATCGAGTTTTGATTAATAACGTAAGAATGTTAGTAAGTCGTTAAGAAGGATGATTAACTCGAAACGAGTTCTATTAATGAAGTAAATCCACGTAAGACATAGAAGAGAAAGAAGTTGGTAAGAATAATGTAAAATATTATGGCAAGCCAGAACCAATAGTAACAAATCTAATATATGATTAGATGGAGATGAAGGGTAAGATTCAGGAACCATGTATGTTCATTCATAACCTAATGTGGTATGTTATATGGTTATGTGTTGTAGAGACCGTAAAGATTGAAAGGAAAAGCTATTATACTGTAGCAGACGCTGAAGGCAAGTTTTTCTTAAAATGCTTGTCTAACCTTCGTGTTAGCCAAGTTTTCTGTGATTTATGTTATGAGGTGCATGAATTATTTTACTAAAGGGTCGATGTCAGTTTTAACTTGGCTAGACTAATCTTGAAGAGTTGATTGATTTATTTACAAGTCTTTCAATATAGAATTGATAACGTTATCCTACGCTAATTGTTTGGTACGGATTCAAGGTAAGCCTGAGTATGAATAAATAAATGTATTTTTCATCGATTATTCGATGGGCACGCGAGGTTGCCAAAACTTAAACGTACATACGTTTAATGGATGTAGTGTTGATCAACATAGGGTATTATGGGCTGATCACCCAGAAGTGCTCGTAAGATATTCCGGACTTACGGACTTATTGCCAGGTTGTCCTTTTCAAAGAAATTATGAACTGCTCATGGTCTTGAGCTTGAATTGATGTTTTACTAAATATTGTATTGTAAAACGTTTTGAAGGAAAAGAAATGCTATTTTGAATTATTGATAGTACTTCGTAACTATTATCCAATTACTGAAGTTATACGATTCCTATGTTTCAAGCATGTTGTTTAAGAGAAATTGTTATACTTGTTGAGCTTGTTATGCTCACTCTTGCTTGAACCATATGAATGCAGCTAGGACCGAACGAACCGAGGGATCCGACAAGGATAAAGGCAAGATGAAGATGAACGATTAGTTTACTATGTAATAAACTAGTAAGTTGTATATATTATAGTATGATGAACAGAGAATGTAATGGTTTTAGAACCTGGGAAAGGGATGAAATATTAATAATGTAATAAGAATGTCGTTGATACACAAATTTTGATGTCGTTTTAATAGAATTAATGTATAGTTATAAGTACCGTATAGCACCATCTATCGGATTGGAAGATACCTGGATTTGGGGGCGTCACAATAATCGTTACCCTTCAACAAATCAGATAAAATATAATGGACAACAAGTTTTAGATCAATATTCGCAGTGAAAATAACAATTCAGTAGAAGAGTTTAGTAGAGAATGAAATCTACTATCATTTATGAATTTAAGAGTCCATCATCAATATTTTATCCCTGTAACATCAATCAATATAAATCTTGAATCAAATATTCATCTTTGCACTACGGGCCAAAGATATTCATTTGTATCACCAGTTGGTCATGTTCATCTCAACACCTGTCCATTTTTGCACTACGGACTAAAGATATTCATCAGGTAATCATTCATCTTTGCACTACAGGCCAAAGATATTCTTCAAGTATCACCATTAAGGACTAAGAATGATGAAAAATATTTTAAAGAACGAATTCAGTAAGATAAAAGGACAAAGATTAGAGATTCTTACTTTAGATAATCCAAGTTTAAAAATACTCCATAATAAACCATAGTGGAGTAAAATTCAAGAATGAAGATCAAAAAAAGGATACAATCAAAGATATTAACCATAATAGACATCTGGGGCAAAGAAGAGAAAATTTAATTTTTTGGTGAATAGTGTCGTATACGTGAATAGTAACCCTAACACAAAAAGGTAAAAATTTCACAATAAAATTTATACCAATATTTTAGCATAATGATATTGAAAGAAATAATATCATTTACCAAGAAAATAACATCCCTTATCTCAAAAGAACAGTACTTCTGACCGGAATATCGGATGAAATGTTGAAAGAAACTTGCACTGAATAGCAACTCTCAAAGTATCTAAATACTCACAAAAAACGCTCGATAATATAGAGAGAGAAAGCTTATGTTTCTGGTGTGATTTTTAAATCTAACCTAAGCACCTATTTATAGGAAAATGCCAGAACGCTAAAGCAGACTAACCTGCTACTTGATGGCTTTACCTGTTACTATTCATTTCCACCACTTCAGAAATAAAATTTTAGCACATTTTTCACCAACCAAAAGTGGGGCCCACACATTCTAGAAATTTCCAAAATGTTTTACCATTTAAATAATAATCAGAAACTTCAATAATTCATAATAAATAGCCCTTTTATCAGAAAAATATGAATTTTATGTCCATTCCATAGGAAATCAAATTCTCTACAACTTTGTAGAATAAAGTTTTTCCAAATTCCAAACAGAAAATGCCCGAAATCCACATACGGGCGATTTTTAATACCTCCATTCCGACAAAATACTTATAAAACACCTCAGCATTAATTCCTTCATTTATATCCACACAAAATAAATATTTCCCTATCCATCATTTATTTCCACATAAAATAAATATTTCATTATCATATATATCAATAATTAATTATTCAAAAATAATATTACAGAATCACTATTATGACAACTAGGTCGTTCCTAGGAAAGAGGGGGCTTTCCGATAAGGATTTCTCCTTACTGGCGTGCAATTAGGTGACCAAACCCCTTTCCTAGACAGAACTTCCTTAGACATTGCCAATAATGCTATCTAATAATATTATTCAAATAATATTAATTATTGATCTGATAATGGGAAATATTGTGCAATGATAATTATTGAAACAACAATAATATAAAATATCAACGCAGCAATTATTGAATCAATAAAATAAAATATTGAACAGTAATTACTGTAACAATTATTGAGTAGTGTCTTCTTACATAAGAATCAATAATTCAAAAATATTGTGCAATGTTGTGTGCTACTGTGCGACCATGCCTATTATTGTATTTCAACAACCAGGTAATCCAACAGTATTAACTGTAACAATTACGCCGTTATTTCTAAAAACTCAAACTTGTCATTTTCTTTATCCTACCGTTTTCTGTTATGGGGCCTACAAATGGTTGCGCCGTCGTACGAATATTCCACGACCAAACGAATATTCCCCAACAAAAATAAATATTTTATAACCACTTGCTTATTTTGAAAAATTTGCACAATTCACCCATAACCAAAGCATTATATCAAATTAACTCCTTATTATTTCAAGATAATGAATAGAGGAAATTTAATTTTTATTTATTAAAAAGTTGAGGATGTCATCAATAAAGATAACAACGAATTGATCTAAATATTCCTTGAATACACGGTTCATCATATCCATGAACGCAGCAGGAGCATTAGTCAATCCAAAAGACATGACTAAGAATTCATAATGCACGCATCTTAGTTCTCAAGGCGCCTTTGGAATATCCTCGCTTTTAATCTTCAGCTGATGATATCCAGAACGAAGATTGATCTTTGAAAAGAATTGTACTCCTTGCAACTGGTCGAACAGGTCATCAATGCGAGGTAGCGGCTACCTATTCTTAATGGTGACATGGTTCAATTCTCGGTATTCAATACAAAGTCGCATACTCCCGTCTTTCTTCTTTACGAATAAAATAGGAGCACCCCAAGGAGATGTACTAGAACGAATGAATTTGATGTCTAACAACTCATGTAGTTGGACCTTTAACTCCTGAAGTTCAATAGGAGTCATTCGATATGGGGTTTTAGAAATGGGCTTTGTACCCGGTTATGGGTCAATAAAGAATTCAACTTCATGTTATGGGGGTAGACCAGGAAGTTCTTCAGGAAATACGTTAGGAAATTCACTAACAACAGAAATATTATTCAAATCTGACATGTTTTTGTTCAAGTCCATAACATGGTCTAAGAAATCTTGACATCCATTTTTAATAAACGAATGGCTTTATGGCTTGATATGACAGTGATTGACTTTAGTGGTTTGGTTGCTTGAATTCGCATAACAGGTTGGTTAGGAATAAGAAAACTAACAACCTTACGAAAACAATATATTTTGGCATGATGAGTAGTTAACCAATTAATCCCTAAAATCACATCAAATGCAAGTATCTTTAAAGTGATAAGATCAACAAGTAATGTGATTGTGCCAACTTGGATCAAGCAAGATTTATAAATAGTGGATGTAATGAAAGTTTTTCCTAACGGAGTTTCCACAGATAAGTCAAAGTTTAATTTCTCCGGAGTCAAGTTTAAACGTTGAGCACAAGTAGGAGAGATAAAAGAATAGGTAGAACCGGTATCTAGTAAGGTATAAACTTCGCAAGAGTTCAATATTAGCTTACATGTGATCACCTTGTTCGGGTTTCTCACATTTAGGCCAGTCATGACAAACGCTCTCCCTTGAACCACAGACTTTGTTTTTTCCATAATCGCCTTTGGTTTCGCCATCCCAGCTGGACTTGACTTTGCTATCGGACAAAATCGGGCTATATGACCATCTTTTCCACAACTGAAACACACCTTGGAAGGCTGTGAACAGTTTGGACTTATGTGTCCCTCCTCTTTGCATCTGTAGCATCTAACTGGCGGTCGTTCTACTCCCCTAGAATTTGTTGTTGGTGTTGGTGCTGCTGCTGATGTCTTCCCGTCATTGTTGAATCTCCTCTTTTTGAAATTTCCACTTGACTCACCTCTTCTATTATCATGGCCACGATTACCACCCGAGTGGTTACTTCTTTTGTCAGTATTTTTCCCTCCCCGTTGGTTATCATTGCTCTGATGACTATTGTCATCAGTATGACCTTGGTTGTGGTCCCTCGATTTGAACATACTCATTATCTCGCTCTAATAATTGAGTCCTGTTGATAACATCTGAATATAGAGAAAATTTGTGAGAGATAAGGTATTGACGAATTTCGGGTTTTAGACCTCTCAGAAACATCCGCGTCATACGTTCCTCATTCTCTACCAAATGAGGTGCAAACCTGGATAACTCCACGAACTTCGCCTCGTACTGGGACACCGTAATGTTGTTCTGTTCCACTCTAATAAACTCTACCTCCTTCATATGACGAATACTTTCAGGAAAGTACATGTCATTGAATAGTTTCTGAAATGTTTCCCAAGACATGTTGAGTGCGGAGGGCTGGGTACGCTTCACAGATTCCCACCAGTAATCTGCCTCACCACAGAATATAAAGGTGGCGAATGGAACCTTCTATTCTTCTGCGCATCCCAAGACATCGAATATCTTGGTAATTTGCTTGACCCACGTTTCCGCCTTAATCGGATCTGGTTTTCCCCAGAACTCTGGTGGTCCCAACTCCTTAAACTGCTTAGCTGTGACAAACCGCGCGTTGTTATCATTTCCACCCGTATTTTGTACACGAGTCTCCCTCGTCTGATTTTGCATGAACTGCAAAATGTTTCTAAACATCCCATCATTCATCATTTACTCAGTAGTGTTGTTTACAGGAGGAATATTGCCTTCCTGTTGCATGTTCTCCTGGTTGGTAATTAAAGGTGTCTTCACAGTCTCAAACACTCCATTGTTAACGTTCTCAGCTGCCATTCTCAAATACTGCCACAAAACAAGGGTTAATTAAAGAAAATGACATACCAAACAAAATAAATATTTCCATATCCATCATTTATATCCACATAAAATAAATATTTTCTTATCATATAAATTAATAATTAATTATTCATAAATAATATTACAGAATCACAATTATGACAACCAGGTCATTCCCAGGAAAGTGGGGGCTTTCCGATAAGGATTTCTCTTCTCAAAAGCGCAATTAGGTGGTCAAACCCTTTCTGAGACAAAGACTTCCTTGAACACCGCCAATAATGCTATCTAATAATATTATTCAAATAATATGAATTATTGATCTCATAATGGGAAATACTGTGCAATGACAATTATTTAAACAACAATAATATAAAATATCAATGCAAAGAATTTTTGAATCAATAAAATAAAATATTGAATAGTAATTATCAGTAATAATTATTGAGTATTGCCTTCTTACGTAAGAATCAATAATTCAAAATATTCTCGCAATACCGGTGTACTCGTGCGCAACCACGCCAGACATCGTATTTTAACCACTGTAATCTAACAATGTTAATTCGTAATAATTACGTCGTTATTTCTAAAATTTCAAACTTGTCGTTTTCTTCATCCGACTAGTTTTTACATTATGGGCCCACAAATTGTTGCTTGTACTGTCGCATTTAATATTCCCAAACGACAAAAATATTCCACGACCAAACGAATATTCCCTAACAAAAATAAATATTTTATAACCACTTGCTTATTTTGCAAAATTTGCATATTTCACTCATAACCAAAGCATTATATCAAATTAACTCCTTATTATTTCAAGATGATAAATAGAGGAAATTTAATTTTTATTTATTAAAAAGTTGGTGTCTTACATGTATTATCAGTATTTTGTCATAATGGGGGTGTTTTATCAGTATTTTGTCAGAATAGAGATATTAAAAATCATCTGTATGTAGATTTCGGACATTGTTGCTATTATCAGCAAGCAGAATTTGAGCTTTTATGACTTTTACTCAAAAACAACTTTGGTGGACACATATTCAGCTTCCATACTGCCGTTAGATGACAAAGAGAACTGGGATGTACCAGAAGAAGTAAGAAATATATGTTTAAAGCCATCAAACACAAGAAGACAAATGGGAAGACCAAAGATAGGGAGGTACAAACACGGATCTGAAAACAAGATTTAAAACAAATGCAGCAGGTGCCAAGAAAAAGGACATACAGGAAAACATGCAATAATCCACTGGTTTTAAGACCAAAAAAGGTCTGATATAGTACATACACAAAAAAGAGTGTAAATAGAAGAATATATAACTGTTTACTGTGAGTAACCATTAACCACATGGTTGGTAACATTTTTGATGGTGTACAGTAACCAAAATTATTATTGATTAATATTTTGATTTCTGATTCCATCATGAGTTGTCAATATAAAGCAAACATATACATTAAACAATTGGTAACTGTTTTGAAAATTTTTTATGTAAATTTGGTTACCCATCTAAAATAAAACGGTTGCCTCTATATTCATATTTAGTTACCGACTAGACCATTTCCAAATAACTTTTATAACTATGTAATTTTGAAGTATCCATCAACTAGATAAATGGGAACCTTCACATGTACATTAAGCACTTGATAACTGTTCTAATATAAGTTTTAAATTATTTGGTTACTAACAAAAACTAAAATGGTTACCCTTATATTCAGGTTTGGATACCAACTGCACCTCTCAAACTATTTTTATTTTAATATGAGATTATAAGTGACCATCATATATATAAATGGGAACTCTTAATTGGAGTTTCTTATTCCATCATGATGACAGGGTATAAATAAAACATATAAATTTAACACTTTATAAATTCCTAATACAAACTTATAATTATTTGGTTACTAATAAAAATAAAAATGCTTACCATATATGTAGGTTTGGATACCAACCTAACGTTTCTACTGAAATAGCTGATGGATATTGTTCTGAAACAATTTTATGTAAGTTTGGTTACTCACAAAAAATAAAATGGTTAACTCTATATGCAGATCAAGTTTTAATGGTAACCAAAACAGAAACATCATGTAATGAAACCCATTTTAGGCAATCCATGTATATTAAATAATAACATATTAACCAGGATAAAAAAAAACAAAATTAACCAAAATCCCACATTGATGGCATAATAATAGTAGCCAAAACCATAAGATAACAGTAACAAAAAAATAATAAAGAAGTAACCAAATAGTTATATAAAAGTAACTAGAACATTATTTAATGGTAACCAAAACATATATAACCTGTATATCCAGCCCAGTTTAGACAACCCATGTATACTCTCACATGTACATTTAACACTTGATATATGCCCTGATACAAGCTTATAACTATCTGGTTACTACGAAAAACTAAAATGGTTACCTTTCTATGCATGTTTGGTTACCAACTGCACCTTTCAAATAATGTATCATACACAACTTAGAAGTAACAAATATGAACCAATAAACAATGTCATATCGTTACTGGTAATATAATCAAATATGTAATCCCATCTACATAAGCTCCAATAAACATCACAGACTCACCAACCACAAAAAATAGTTATGGATATCCAACAAAAACCAAAATACGAAACACAATTCAGAAGGACGGGACAACGACAACCGAACTAATCAAAATCTGGCACAAATCTTCTTGAAAATTCTCTATCAGTCTCATATCCCTCTAACTGTTTGTTCCTAGCATGCATGTAAAGGTTTGTGCATAATTTCTTTCGACACTGCGAAATGGGGAATGGACTAGGAATTTCAGCAAACTTCTGGTGAATAACATGCTTAGCGAAACAAATTGTGAACATCCAACAATCACTATACAAACAGACAAAAGAAAACAAAAATTAAAACTAAAATAAACCTAGATGTAATAATTAAAGAAATGTAAATAATGTAAACCTTACCCCTCAACTTGTTCAGGAACCCCTCTGCAAATTCCAATTCAATTATATCATCTTCATCCTTGTTACGATACAGTTCACTACTAAAGTCAATATCACACCTATCCCTCCAAAAACCACTCTTACGCGGTATTATCGGTAGAATAAAGATATAGGGCTCACAGACATCCATAATTTTTGTCTACATTATCCTCCTATTTGGCTTCATAGAATTGTAAACTGTTAAACATCTCCGATGCACATCAAATGTCAGCAAAAACTAGTGATCCGGTGATAACATGTGAATGGGGAACAACACGTAGTTAACATTGATCCATGGTGTGTTCACATCCATGAACAACCCATGGATGTATTCACCAACATCACCCTACCCAGACAGGATACTCTTATCTACATTTTTACTTGTGTATTCCTCAAAAAGAGCAATCACCTTGCCATGAAACCAACAGTCTGTGGTTTTTGCCCTTATCTGAACACTGTCAGAGTGTTTGGCCAATTTACGAAAATAATATAATGCAATATTGATGTGTTGAACCAAAAAAAATCCATAAGATATTAAAAGTTGCTGAAAAATGTAATTCTGTAATGAAGGTAACCAGCACTGTTAACACTACTTACTAAACCAACTAAATAATGTAACCATAACTAGAACAACATAATTTGAAGAAGAAAAAAAGAAGGAGAAGAACTCACCTCGTCGTCTAACCACTGTCCAAGAGTCTTCAATTTGTAGAACCACATTTTTGAGGATATTGGGATAATCCCAAATATAAATGCAGGTTCAATTTTGTCATTCTTTCCTGGGAATTTTTTAGTCCTTCAATATAAAAACATATTAGTATACACGCTAATATTAACAATTACCATATTAGTATACACACTACCCAAATCAGACTTAAACAGTCAATAATTAACAATCTAATAAACAACTGAATTGTAAATAGTTACATGGTAACCAACAAATAATAATAAAATAACCATAATCAAATAGTAGCCAACATATAACAAAACAATAACCAAAACATAAAATAATAGTAACCAGACCACAATTTCAAGTAACCAAAACAGAAACATCGTGTAATCAACCATAATTTAAGCAACCTAAATGTACTAAACAAATACCTAATAATCAAATATAATATAATAGTAACAAACACTTTACTTCGATGGAACATTAACAGAAACCAAATATAGCATAATAGTAACCATAATATATACTATAGTAGTAAAAAAAACCTAATATGATAGTAAATCAAATAAAAACATCATGTAATCAAAATCAATTTAAGCAACCTGTATACCAAATAATTACATAGTAACCAAAAATATAATATAATAGTAACCAAAATCCCATTTTGAGTGCACAATAATGGTATCCAAATCATAATACAACAGTAACCATAACATGATAAAACAGTAACCAGAACACAACATAATAGTAACCAAAACATTTATTTAATATTAACAATATATTTCTATAGGAAAACAAATTTAATTATTTTATAAAAAACTATACCATTGTTAAACAATAAAAAACAAACCTTTTCCTGTTGTTTAGTCAAATTTTAAACCATTGATCAAACAATGCCTCTTCATATTTTGACGGGATGGCCATGCATACTTTTGGTAATGCAGAAAGACCTGCAAGTATTTGACTATCACCCACGACGGTAGACGATGAACCAGCTGATCCAAACTTTATCGTATTTGGAGACCAAAAAATGACACTCTTTGTAGGTTCACGGACCGGTCTACTACCGGGTTTATCGATGCTTTTCTCCAACTCATCACACTGAACTATGTCCTGAGTGGTCAGAACCATCTGATCAAGTGCAGACTTGCTTTCTGCCTTGCATTTATCCCCTTTTATCAATTGACAAAAAAGGTAAAAGATACAATTAAATTTTCAACCCAAACACATGCAATTAACTAATATATGCAATAACAAACTGACTAAACAATAGCCGACTGACTATAATGAACATATTATAATATTAACCAACACAAAATATAATGGTAACCAAATCATAATATAATAGTAACCAACACACAATGTTATAGTAACCAACCCACAGTATAATAGTAACTATAACATAAATAATAGTAACCAAATCATAATATAATTGTAACCAAAACCTAAACAACATGTGATAAAAGATGGCATGTCATTGTAACACTAACCTCATCAGCAACTTATACAACAAGCTCTTTCCCAGTATATTGGCTTAATATATCAAAAGATAGCATGTCATTGTTCTTACCAATCTTTGCAAAATAAAAATTAACCAATTAATCATTAAAACAAAACACATAATTGCTGAGTCAAAAGAGATTGTTTGTTTTCTCTAACTTCTTCTGTTCCTTCATGCATAATGAGCAGTGCTTCCTAAACCTCCTTTTGTGTTTTGCTGTTGCCCACGTTTTTAAACAGATCATCTTCTAAAGATTGGAACAAGATGTTTTTGGTCTTTTTGTCGAAATGGGACGACTCTCTTCTCGCTCTCTCATCCATTTTCCTTAACCTCGATCCAGACTCTATTTGGGTCATCTGTAGTTGGTGCAAGCTTTGTAGGAACATAGGGCCCATTCTGAATAGTTTCAAATAGATCTTCATCAATTGCATCCATATAAGCTTGCATCCTAACCTTCCAGTTAGCAAATTTTTCTTTGTTGCACATTGGTGGCTTGCTGCCTCCTCCAGTCTTTGATTCGCTTGGTAAGTGTGCCATTGGATCTACTCAAGCTTTGTAGGCTGTATTATAGAACCTGTTCTAATACCAATTATTAGTTCCCAGAGGCATGACAGATATCTAGAAGGGGGGGGGGTTGAATAGATAATTAAAACTTTTTCTTTTAACTAATTTAGGATGATGATAATCAGTGCACAGCAGAATGAGTATTTAATACGCCTTATGTTAGATATCTTGAGTTAATGAGAGTAAGGCAGTTATGACAGTTATAGCAGATATAGCAGTTATAACAGTTATAATGAACACAATAATTTTAAGTGGTTCAGAGCACTTAAAGCTCCTAATCCACTCTTCTACTCCTTTAGTAGGAAATCCACTAAGGATGTCTGTTACACTTCTTGAATCTCACAGATTCCTTCTGATCAAAGATAGCCTAGGTACTTCTTAGTTCACTCTTGAACTCTTCAAGTCCAAATTGACTTGGTTTCTCACACCACTTAGAACTCTTCAAGTCCTGCAGACTTGGTTCCCTTACTTCAGTTGATTGAAATGTTGTTTAGATAGTGATTGATGTTACTCAGTTGCTATTAAGCACAAGTTCGAAAGAACTGAGTAGCTGAGCAAGCTTCCCCCTTTTTCTCAAATCGTAGAGTTGAGCGTTGAGTGTTCTTGTGCGTTTTTACTCAATTCTTGTCTCTCTTTCTCATCTGTCTTTGATATATATATATGTGATCTTAAAATCTATCCGTTGAAGTCATCTGATGAGCCATTAAATGCGTTTGACATTTCTGAGCTTTGATGGAGACTTTTCTGCACATCTTCTGAATTGCACTCTGGCCCACTTACACAGCAGACTGCTTTCTCACCTAACACCTCAAAAGGTGTTTTCCTCTGCCCAATGGTCCTTTTCTTAGCTTCTTGAATACGTTTCTTTTGATCAATACTAAGGATATCTTTTGTACTGTTGGGACTGGTGAGAACTTCAACGTTCAAAACCCATTCCATATTTGTTGGAGTCTATCTTCAAATGAACGATAGGGCTTGATGTTTCTGACACAAGGCAGATGACACTCTAATATCCATATTGTAGTGTCTTGCCATATTGATGCTTGCTCTTAAGAGAACACTACGATTTCTCGTAAGAATTTACGCACTATGATCTTTTCACACGACGATCATCACTTGCTCATCTTGCAGACTCTGGGTTTCTGAAAGCATACTACAATCTCTAAGTTAGCTTCGTCAAACGTATGGACCACTCTACGATTTCCTAAAGAGGCCCTTGAAGTTAGATACACTATGATCATCTCAACACTACGATCCTGCCTTAGATTCTGCATTCTGTTGATCAGCCGGATAGACTACGATTCTCTTCAAAGACTATCTATTTCTTTCTAGCCATAGATCAACCTAACATATTTGATCTCTTTATCTATACAAGTGAACATTAAAGGCTAAGATCAACCTAACAATTTTGATCTATCACTAAGTCCTTGTACATATATTCCTCGGAGGACTTTACACATAATCATGAGCATTTACTTTAAACATCAAATCATAATATGCATTCTTCCAACAATCTCCCCCTATTTGATGTTGACATAACCAAGGAGATTTGTTGTCATGATTATTAAAAATGTATTTGCAGTAAAGTAAACATGACTTAGTATTTCAGTGAGCAGCTAAAATTTCTAGAGAATAAGCATGAATTTATTGATGTATGGAGACAGATATTACATTTAAGATTGACTACATCAATATAACTTGAAATTAAACTTATCTCTATTTCTTTGGCCTTTTGCTTCTTGGAGGATTTGCATATTCCTCAGCTCTCCTCTTTCTACTTGCTTCATCTTTTCTGGCCAAATCTTCCATCTCACTTGGGCTTAGTCTAGGATTGTGATCATGCCTATTCATGAATGCAGGATCTCTAATTGGCATTCTTAGGCCTTTTGTTATCACCACATGAGAACTGGTAGTTGTCCCTGGACTCCTTAATGGTTGAGCCATTAAAATTTCCTGTTGATCAGATAGTTGAGTCTGATGGCTGGATCGTGGAGTCTGCTGAGTGATTTGCCTTGTAGGAGGGTTCCTCAAGGCTTGAGTTTGGAATTGTCCTCCGCCTTGCCTCGCCTCCTCCTCGATCTCCTTTGCCTTTATTCTCCCCTTTATGTCAGCATCAAGGGTTCGAATGTCTTCGGAGAGGCGAGTCACTCCTTGGACAAGTTCGTGAAGTTAACTCTGAGTGTGAGCAATGTCTTCTCGATTTTCCATGATCAAAGCTTCAGATCGAGCTTCCCATTGTTGAAGAACGGCCAGTATGTTGTCAGTCTGTTGACCTTAGCTGACATAAAATTATTGGAACTCTCTTACTGCAGTTTACAGATTGAGGAAGCTCTCCATCATTAGTTTATTTTGGGCTTCTTGAGTGGTCTGTAAAACAAGAACAGCATCTTTATGTCTTTTGGCTTCTAGAAAATGAATGTCATCCCTGTCCTTTATGCTCTGAACCATTTCCTTGATGATTTCTTTCAGTGTTTTAGAGAGTTCAGAGCTTAGGGAGAGTGGAAGATTATTTGCAGCATTGATCATTGATGTTAATCTTAGCTGAATAAGAGCAGTATGATCTTTAAGACTTTCGTCGAGTTCCTTGACTACTTCCGCAGACATTGCTAACAGATCAGCCTTTGTGGCCAACTCTGAAAGAATTTCATCCAGTTGAGGAAATTTGGAGGAGGGAGGTGATGTGCCTTTGAATTTATCTTGCAAAGAGTAGAGGGCAAGATCAAAATTGAAGAATTCGTTATTGGATGAGGAGGGAATATCTGAGGGAGGAGCCTGGGTTTGGATGATTAATGTTGGTGGCTCTACGATTTGAGGTATAGATTCTACAATGGGGTTAGAGTCAGTGATCGTAGAGATGATAGGTTGTGGGAGCATTAGGGAGTTGATCTTATTTGGTTCCTCAATTACAGAATTTTGGGATTCTGCAACTGGAAATTGATTCAGTGGATGACGAATCACTTCCAACCATTGTGGGATTTCATAAAATTGATTGAATGAGGCTGATGGAAAATGATTAACTCTGAAAAGAGTTAGGATAGATAGTACCTCAAGTTTGTTCTTTGAGGAGGAATTGTTGGTGAGAAGCTTCTTGGCAAAATTGAATTTTCCTGGGAATCCATTGGCTAGTACTAAGATACCATGATATTCTTTGAAACTCTAGAACATGTGATCCCAAGAGTTCAGAATTTGAGCTCGGTGAAAGGGCATCATAGGAAGATATGCAAACAGTTGCTCATAGTTGGCTCTTCTATGCCCATCAATGCCTATAGCTATGATCTCAATCTCATCATCTTCTTCTCTGTTGTCGCTGGAGTATTCCATTATGTCAATGGCTTCATGACGTTCTTGCACTGGTTCTTCATTATCTCCCCCAGAAGTCCCTTTTTCTATTATGGAGTTGTCATGATCCTTCCCCTCAGCTTGATCATCCTTGTGTAAAGTTAATAGCTCCCCCTCAACTGGAGCATCCTTTGGCAGGAGATCTTCAGGCATCTCCCCTTCAGCAGGGGTAACTTCTATCATCAGATCTTTTGGTGTCTCCCCCTCAGCTGGTTCCTTTTCAGCAGATAGTTCTTTGTTTTCCCTCTTTAGAGCTTTCTCATTGACAAGAATATATTTCTTGACTAGTTTCCTTCTTGGCTTTTTAGGCTATGCCATAGACTCAGGACTTTCTTTAGTTTTGTCCTTTAGATCAGCCAAAATATTTGATGCAGTTGTTTCCTTGTTTGGTATGGGCTCTACGATTGGAAGAGACTCTACGATCAAAGAGACTAATAGCTTTTTGTTCTTGTGGTTGATCTTACTCATCTTCAGCAGTTGAGATATAGTTGCTCTATCTTCTTCTGCCTCAGCCTGCTATTCCTTTCTTCTTAGGATCCTTAGAGTCTCAAAATCTGAGGACTCTACAGGCTTGTTGGTAGAGGATCCATGAGGTTCTTCTATACTTCTGGCTTTTAATTTTCTTTTACCCTTGCTTTTTTTGACCAAAGCAATGGGTTCTTCCTTGCTAGCTTCTTCCTTTTCTTCCTCAGTTTCTCTGACAACAGACATATTTCTTGGCACTCCTGTTCCCTTTATCTCACCAGTTCGACCACTGGATTCAGACATCATCTTCACATTTTTAGCTAGATTTCTTTTCCAGTTCTCAAACAACTGCTAGGTCATTCAGTGATTTGGATTTATGGCTTCTCCTTCATCATACTCAATTAGGTCACCAAGAGCAACTTGTAGGATAATGCTGATAATTCGTCCGTAGAGCATCTTCTGTTAGGTCTTTATTTTCTTTGAGCTGGTTAACCCTTTTTCAATCCACTCAAGTAATAGAGCCCCATAGTTGAGTTGTATTTTGTTACATATGGCAGTCATGAGTTTGAGTTGTACCTCATTCACATAGTCATGACCTGAGCTCTTACAGCATATGCATTTTCTAACAATATCAGCTAGAAACTCATACCTCTGTGGAAACTCCTTTTTGTATCCTTTAACAAAGGGTGATTTCTTGTGATGTATCTTCTTGAGACCCTTATGCAAGTCTATGCCATCTAAGGAAGGATACCCTTCGGATTTGAGGCCTAGGGCTAGATTTATATCTTCAGCCTTTAGCCTGATTTGGACGTTCCTCACTTTTGCCGTGATAGTGTTATTTTCAAATACCACGTTATTGTAGAACTCTTTTACCAGCTTTGGGTAGATCAATGTGTCCGTGCCCAAGGCTTCTTCGAGACCTGCCTTCTTCAGTAGCGACAATGTCTTGTGAAATTGGGGTTCAGCTGATTTAAATTCGTCGAAACAGAGTCTGTAGCCGGAGACAACACTGGAAGCTGCCATTAATTTCTTTGTAGGAAGTGAGACTGACTGAGCTTGCTACTGATTTAGGGTTTTTGTTTGAGAGAGGAAGAGAGAGATGGTCTTTTGAACTTCATATTTCAAAAAAAAAAGACGATTTTAATTTGTACTTGAAACTTCCCTCTCTCTATTTTGCTTAGTGGGACAGGTGTCGAATTTTGCTTGGCTCTACGAGTTTTGACAGAGAGGGATTGTACTAAATTGCCCTTAACTTCTTTTGGGATGATGTATTCTTTAGTGGGACTACGATCGTTGAGATGGTCCTTGGAGTCATCGAGTCTGTTCTACCATCATTGAGTCTGTGTAGCCGTCGTCATGTCTGAGCTGTAAACGTAGAGTCTGAACTGTGATTATTGAGTCTGACTAGCAATTGTAGAGTCTGATCAAGTTCTCGTTATGAACCTTTGGTTTAGCATTCTTTTTGGTTTAAGGTAGCTCAGGAAGGGCCAACCTCTTGAATGAAACAAGGGTTAGGTTTGTCCCTGAGGCACTTATCAGAGAGAATGCTTTGATTTATGCTTGATCATCATAAGGTGCTCCTTTGGTTTTGTTGATGTAGCTCTGCTATCGTTGAGTCTGTATTACTATCGTTGATTCTGTTCAGCGAGTTCATTGAGTTTTATGACACTTTGGCTCTACGATCGTGGACTTCCTTTGATCATGTCTTTGATTTCGAACATAGCCCTTAAATCTGTATGTTTAGCATAAACTAGAGCACAATATTTAAGGTTTGTAAGTTAAGCATGCCTAGTTCATTTATCAATTTGTTGAATCTGGATTCATCTAGAGGTTTTATAAAATCATCAGCAAATTGATTTTCAGTAGGGATATATTGTAAAGATATATTTCCATTTTGTACATGATCCCTAATGAAGTGATATCTTATTTCTATATGCTTAGTCCTAGAATGCATGACAGGATTATGAGTTATAGCAATTGCACTTGTGTTATCACAATGAATAGGTATGGATTTGAATTCAAACCCATAATCTGCTAGTTGATTTTTCATCCATAGGATCTGAGCACAGCAACTGCCAGCAGCAATGTACTCAGCTTCTGCAGTTGAGGTAGATACTGAGTTTTGCTTCTTGCTAAACCAGGACACAAGTCTGTTACCTAGTAGTTGACAAGTGCCACTGGTACTTTTTCTATCTATTTTTAGCCCGCAAAAATCAAAGATCTGTAGAATATCCTGTTAGCTTCAATGAGGATTCCTTGGGATACCAAAGCCCCAAGTGGGGTGTACCTTTGAGGTACCTGAAAATCCTCTTTACAGCAGTTAAATGAGATTCTTTAGGACAAGCCTGAAATCTAGCACAGATGCATGTTGCAAACATTATATCTGGTCTACTTGTAGTAAGATATAAAAGAGAGCCTATCATACCTCTATATTGAGTTATATCAATACTTTTACCTTTTCCATCTTTGTCAAGCTTGGTTGCAGGAGCAATTGGGGTTTTCATGAGAGAAGTCGATTCATTCCACCATACTTCTTGAGTAAGTCTTTAATGTACTTGGCTTGGTTTATGAAAATTCCTTCATCAGTCTGCTTTACTTGTAGTCCAAGAAAGAAGTTCAGCTCACCCATCATGCTCATTTCGAATTTGCTCTGCATAAGCTGGGAGAATCTCTTGAATAACTTTTCATCAGTAGAACCAAATATGATATCATCAACATAGATTTGAACTAATAGGACTTTATCTATCTTTATGCTTTCTAAGGAATAGTGTGGTATCTACTCTACCTCTAGTGAACCCATTTTTAATAAGAAAATTAGTCAGTGTTTCATACCATGCTCTAGGTGCTTGTTTAAGACCATATAAGGCTTTGTCTAATCTAAAGATATAATTAGAAAGAGATGGATTGATGAAACCTGGAGGCTACTCTATATAGACTTCTTCTTGAAGTTCACCATTCAAGAATGCACTTTTGACATCCATCTGGAAGACTTTGAACTTCATGTGAGCAACAAAGGCAAGGAATATTCTGATGGCTTCTAGTCTGGCAACAGGTGCAAATGTCTCATCATAGTCAATGCCTTCTTCCTGAGAGTAGCCCTTGGCTACTAGTCTAGCCTTATTCCTGGTTATCACCCCATCTTCATCCATCTTTTTTCTAAAGACCCACTTGGTTCCAATTACAGGATGGTTCTTTGGTCTTGGAACCAATCTCCAAACTTTGCTTCTCTGGAACTGATTAAGTTCTTCCTGCATGGCCTCTATCCAGCTAGAATTTCCATAGCATCCTCTATCTTCTTCGGTTCTATTTGAGATAGGAAGCTTAGATAGAAGCATTCATTTTGAGTAGCAGCTCTTATTTTGACTCTTGCATTCGGATCTCCAATGATTAGATCTTGAGTGTGATCTCTTGACCATTTGCTTCCTGTTGGAACATCCGTTCTTATGCCTTCTTGTCTTAGATCCTCAAGATCTATTTCTTCTTCTTAATGTGGAGGCTCATTGTCTGGCACAGGCCTCTCTACGATCTTATTCCCTTGCTCAACGATTTCGCTGTCTGGTACTACGATCGTAGTATTGAGCTCGATGACTTCATTCATAGTGTCTTCACTGTTGGTCATAGTGTCTTGGAGCACTATTTTGTCTAAGTCTATTTCATCAACGATGATGTGAATCGAGACTTCTATACTCAGTGTCTTCTTGTTGAACACTCTGTAAGCCTTGCTGTCTGTTGCATATCTAAGAAAGATTCCTTCGTCTGATTTTGGTTGAAACTTTGTCAAGTACTTCTTTCCATTGTTGAGTATGTAGCATGCACAGCCGAACACATAAAAGTAGCTGACATTTGGCTTTCTTCCTTTCCAAAATTCATAAGGAGTCTTCTTAATCGTAGAGTGTATGAGTGATTTGTTCTGAGTATAACATGCAGTGTTGACCACTTCTTCCCAGAAGTACTCTTGTAGATGAGCTGCAGCTAGTAGAGTCCTTCCAGCCTCTATTAATGTCATGTTCTTTCTCTCAGCAACTCCATTTTGTTAGGGAGTTCATGGAGCTGAGAAGTTGTGACTAATCCCATTGTCTGTGCAGAACTGATCCATTTCTGAGAAATTGAATTCTCTGCCATGATCACTTCTTATGGCCTTAATTTTCTCTCCTTTCTCATTCATCACCAGCTTGAACATCTTGATCAGTTGGGGGCTTGTTTCATCTTTTGAGGTTAGAAAGAATACCCATATAAATCTGGTGTAGTCGTCAACTACGACCAGTGAGTATCTCTTTACCCCAAGGCTCGTCATTGGAATTGGCCCAAAAAGATCCATATGTAGTAATTGCAGGGGCATGTCAATTGAGTTGATGGTTTTGCTCTTAAATGAGCTTCTGGTCTGTTTCCCAAGTTGACAGGCATTGCAGGGCCTTTCTTTAACGAAGTTGAATGTGGGTAGGCCTGCAACTAGATCTTTTGAAGCTAATTTGGACATGTTTTTGAAGTTAAGATGAAATAATCTTCGATGCCATAGCCAGCTCATTTCTTCAGATACTTTAGCCAGAAAGCATATTGTCTCATCTGAGCTTAGTTGTCCAAGATTTACTATGTAGACATTTCCTTCTCTTGTTCCGGTTAGCTTTACTGCAGATGTCTTCAGGTCTCGGACTTGACATTGATTGTTGATGAATGTTACTTGATGACCCTTGTCACAGAGTTGGCTAATGCTTAGAAGGTTGTGCTGTCCTTCCACATAGGTCACTCTACTGAAAGATACTGCACCATTTCCAGCTGAACCATAGCCTCTTGTCTTGCCAGTGCCATTATCTCCAAAGATGACCGAGGGACCCTCCTTCTCTATGTAGTTAGATAGAAGGGCTTTATTCCCAGTCATGTGTCTTGAACATCCACTATCCAGATACCAGGTTGTGTTCGTGGAGCTCCTTTCCTGAGATAACGTTAAGCCTTCATTTTGGTACCCATATTTGCATGGGTCCTACTATGTTAGTACCCTTGGGGACCCAAATCTGCTTAATTTTGGGTCTCACGTGCATGGAATTATAATGACAATTCACAGCCTTGTGACCAACTATGTGGCATTCAAAGCATTTGATATGATGCATGTTAGAGTATGTGTGAAAGTTCTTCCTCCATTTGGACTTTTTTGGGTTATTGGTCATCCTCTTGCTAGGCTGATATTCCCTTTTCCATGTGTTCTCTTGTTTCATTAATCAAGAAGAGTATATCTTACTTCTACTGTATCTTCCTGGTTGGTTCGTAGAGTTGATTTTATTAGACTCTACGATCCTTCGAGGTTGATGAGTAGTAGTTAGATTACTTTCTCTTTTCTGAAACCTAGACCTGCAAGAGATCCCTTACTCCTGGGAATATGAATTGAATCAGTCGGGCAGGGTTTGACAGGCTCATCACACTGTGAGGATTTCACAAATATAATGCCCCTACTTAACCTTGAAGCATCACTCATGCTATTTTCCTTTACTTTTTCTACACATGGCTCTGAGGTAGATTCCCCAAAGCCTAGCCCTATTCTATCAGAGACACTTCTCTGATTGGAGATTAAGGAGTCCATGGATGAAGAAGATTTATTCCATGTAGAGATGGTCTTTTCTAGATCCTCAATTTTTGAGGTTAAACTAGACTCTCGTTTTGCACTGAGCTCATTTGTTTGTCTCAAGAGATTATTCTCAACTTCAAGCTCAAAGAAAGAATTAGTACTGAGAAGGGGTGTTTCCAGTTCTTCTTGAACCTTTTCTTTCTCCTTTTGAAGAAGTGAATAATCCTTAGACAGAACTCTAAACCACTTCATGTATTGGTGTAGATCAGATGTTATGCCATGTAATGCGCCTCTAAGATCATCAATATCTACATCGAGAGTTAAAGTCAAATACCTCGTCGATACTTACTTCGTGTATGTTAGAGTTCTGTTTGTCCCTTGGATTTTTGGCCATCAAGCAGAGATTTGCTATTTGAGGATCTTCATCATCCCTGCATTCGTGAGTTAAGTCATTGTTCGAGTCACTCCACGATCCTCCAACTACAAGTCCTTTTTTTTTTTCTTCTACGGCCCTTTGTTGCCTCTCAGATTCTTTCTTTGAATGAGATTTCTTCTTGAGTTCTTCTCTGAGAGGTTTGTTGCAATTTGCAATGAAGTGGCCCGGTTTCTTGCAATTGTAGCATAGGTCATTTATTTGCTCCTGGCTGCTGTAGTTGTTGACTTTCTTCGGTTTGTTGGTTTTGCCTCGTCGCATGAACCTTCTTAGTCTTTTCACTAGCATTGCAAGGTCCTCATCATCATCTTCATCGTAGTCAGAATCAACTTCAGTGCTGACTTTGGAGGCGTTATCTATTGCTTTAAGGGCAACACCTTTATCCTTCTTTCTTCCTTCAGACAACGTTTCTGCTCGCTGTGTCAGCTCCAGTTAGTACGTGAGGAGGTTGCCATATAACTATTGAACAGTCATTTCATGTAGATTCTTTGATTCTCTGATGGCAATGGTTTTGGCATCCCACTTGCTTGGTAAAGCTCTCATGAACATTATGATAAGATCTTTATTTGGATATACCTTTCCATAGGCTCGTAGAGAGTTAAGCAGTACATTAAATCTTTTGTAAGTGGCAGTAACGTTTTCTCCTTGAATGTGAGCGAACATCTCATATTGCTGAGTCAAAAGAGATTGTTTGTTTTCTCTAACTTCTTCTGTTCCTTCATGCATAATGAGCAGTGCTTCCTAAACCTCCTTTGGTGTTTTGCTGTTGACCACGTTTTCAAACAGATCATCTTTTAAAGATTGGAACAAGATGTTTTTGGTCTTATTGTCGAGCTGGACAGCTCTCTTCTCGTTCTCTGTCCATTCTTCCTTAACCTTAATCTGTACTCTATTTGGGTCATCTGTAGTTGGTGCAAGCTTTGTAGGAACATAGGGCCCATTCTGAATAGTTTCAAATAGATCTTCATCAATTGCATCCATATAAGCTTGCATCCTAACCTTCCAGTTAGCAAATTTTTCTTTGTTGTACATTGGTGGCTTGCTGCCTCCTCCAGTCTTTGATTCGCTTGGTAAGTGTGCCATTGGATCTACTCAAGCTTTGTAGGCTGTATTATAGAACCTGTTCTAATACCAATTGTTAGTTCCCGGAGGCACGACAGATATCTAGAAGGGGGGGTTGAATAGATAATTAAAACTTTTTCTTTTAACTAATTTAGGATGATGATAATCAGTGCACAACGGAATGAGTATTTAATACGCCTTATGTTAGATATCTTGAGTTAATGAGAGTAAGGCAGTTATGACAGTTATAGCAGATATAGCAGTTATAGTAATTATAATGAACACAATAATTTTAAGTGGTTCAGAGCACTTAAAGCTCCTAATCCACTCTTCTACTCCTTTAGTAGGAAATCCACTAAGGATGTCTGTTACATTTCTTGAATCTCACAGATTCCATATAGACCAGCAGTCTAGGTACTTCTTAGTTCACTCTTGAACTCTTCAAGTCCAGCTGACTTGGCTTCTCACAGTTCACTTAGAACTCTTCAAGTCCTGCAGACTTGGTTCTCTTACTTCAGTTGATTGAAATGTTGTTTAGATAGTGATTGATGTTACTCAGTTGCTATTAAGCACAAGTTCAAAAGAACTGAGTAGCTGAGCAAGCTTCCCCCTTTTTCTCAAATCGTAGAGTTGAGCGTTGAGTGTTCTTGTGCATTTTTACTCAATTCTTGTCTCTCTTTCTCATCTGTCTTTGATATGTATATATGTGATCTTGAAATCTATCCGTTGAAGTCATCTGATGAGCCATTAAATGCGTTTGACATTTCTGAGCTTTGATGGAGACTTTTCTGCACATCTTCTGAATTGCACTCTGGCCCACTTACACAGCAGACTGCTTTCTCACCTAACACATCAAAAGGTGTTTTCCTCTGCTCAATGGTCCTTTTCTTAGCTTCTTGAATACGTTTCTTTTGATCAATACTAAGGATATCTTTTGTACTGTTGGGACTGGTGAGAACTTCAACGTTCAAAACCCATTCCATATTTGTTGGAGTCTATCTTCAAATGAACGATAGGGCTTGATGTTTCTGACATAAGGCAGATGACACTCTACTATCCATATCGTAGTGTCTTTCCATATTGATGCTTGCTCTTAAGAGAACACTACGATTTCTTGCAAGAATTTACGCACTACAATCTTTTCACACGACGATCATCACTTGCTCATCTTGCAGACTCTGGGTTTCTGAAAGCATACTACGATCTCTAAGTTAGCTTCGCCAAACGTATGGACCACTCTACGATTTCCTGAAGATGCTCTTCAAGGCAGATACACTACGATCATCTCAGCACTACGATCCTGACTTAGATTCTGCATTCTGTTGATTAGCCGGATAGACTACAATTCTCTTCAAAGCCTATCTATTTCTTTCTAGCCATAGATCAACCTAACATATTTGATCTCTTTATCTATACAAGTGAACATTAAAGGCTAAGATCAACCTAACAATTTTGATCTATCACTAAGTCCTTGTACATATATTCCTCGAAGGACTTTACACATAATCATGAGCATTTAATTTAAACATCAAATCATAATATGCATTCTTCCAACACATTGTACAATCAAAATAAAAAAATCAGTACATAAAAAATCATAAAATATAATCAGTAACCAAATACATATGTAAAGGTAACCAACTGTATAGTTATTAGTAACCTGCATATAATATTATCAATAACCAACTATATATGTAAAGGTAACCAACTACATTGTTATTAGTAAACTGCATAAAATATAATCAGTCCCAACTGTGTATATTCAAGTAACCAACTACATTGTTATTAGTAACATGCATATAATATAATCAGTAACCAAATGTGTATATAAAGGTAACCAACTATATTGTTAATAGTAACTTGTACAAAATATAATCAGTAACCAACTCTATAACTAAAGGTAACCAACTACATTCTTATTAGTAACATGCATACCTGTCCAGAACCAAATACTAGATCGTTCAACTTGTCATTTGTGGGTGGCTTCACTAAGTCCTTCCATCTAAATAATTAAACATCCGAAGGATGCTCGTCATTACATAATGTCGAAATGGTTTCAAACAAGAAAACTTGGAATACATAAGGAAGCCCATTCAACTTGTACAATTTGGTATAATGCTCCTTATAGAAATTGTATATCCAATCACTATTCTTTCCCTTCTTCAAACCCCCCTTCAAAGCATTGGATAAAGAGTACTTTGTCTGCTCAAATGCGACTTTTCCCCAAGAATAACTACTAACATCGCCAAAACATAAAAAATTAATCATTGCCCCATCCACATAGTTATCAGAAACAGTGGATAGTATGAAATTAAACACCAACATAATCATTGACATCCTAACAGCCTCATCATCATCATTATCAAAAACTGTCTCCCGATATACCCTCCCTATACTACGCGTCACATCCCCGTCTCCAAATAACTTTTCCACCAGAAGATTCTCCATACCTTTGTATGCAGATATGTCATCCTCACCTTGCATCTCAAACCAGAAATCAGACAAAACTCTTGCAAACCAAACCTGATCCTTTTCTCCCCGAACATAAACCACATTTCACTGTCAACCCTTTGGTGAACCTCCCTCACAAGAGCATGATGAAGAATCTGGGAATACATTTTGTGTTCACCAAAATCAAGAAAATTACTAAAACATGATGCCTTAAACTTGTCCAACTAACTTTGATTCAGTTTCTTCATAATAATACTGGGGAATTCCATGTCACACCAATATATAATTTTTCCAGTGAAATTTCTGTTGTGTTGCTTATAATAAAGATCCCATATCTGCAAATAAACAAAATCAGATTTAAACATTCATTGGTAACCAATATAAACAATATTTTATACCCTAAACAATTATGTAGTAACCACCAAATAATATCATAATAACCAAAACATAATATAACAATTACACAGTAACCAACATCCCATATTGAGGGCACAATAATAGTTATCAAATCATAATATAACAGTAACCATAACATAATAAAACAGTAACCAAACAGTTATATTATATAATATAATGGTAACCTAAACAGAAACAACATGTAGTCAAGCCCAGTTTAGGCAAGCCATGTATACCAAACAATTGAATAGTAACCATAAATAACAAAATATAAAAAAACTATAATCCCATATTGATGGCTCACTAATAGTAGTCAAATCATAATATAACAGTAACCATAACATAATAAAACAGTAACCAAACATTTATATAATAGTAACCAAAACAGAATTTAATGGTAATCAAAACAAAAACATATAGTCAAACCCATTTTAGACAAGCCATATATACTACACAATTACATAGAAACCATAACAAAATATAAAAGTAACCAAAATCCCACATTAAGGGCACAATAATATTAGTAAAATCATACGATAATACTAACCAAAACATACTAAAGAAGTAACCGAACAATTATATGATAGTAACCAAAATATATTTTAATGGTAACCAATACATAAACAACATGTATACTAAACAAATACATAGTAACCAGAACAATATACAAAAGTAACCAAAATCCCAAATTGAGGGAACAATAATGGTAGCCAAATCATAAGCTAATAGTAACCAATACATAATAAATAAGTAACTAAACAATCATATGATACTAACAGTAACAAAATTAAAATTAGCACACAACAAATTATTCTCTTACAATCTAAATTACATAGTAACCATAACATATTTTAATGGTAACAAATACATATTTTAATGGTAACCAATACATAAACAACATGTAGACCAAAACATATTTTAATGGTAACCAATACATAAACAACATATAGACCAAACCCAGTTTAATCAACCCATGTATACTAAACAAATACATAGTAACCAGAACAACATAAAAAAGTAACCAAAATCCCAAATTGAGGTAACAATAATGGTAGCCAAATCATAAAGTAACAGTAACCAATACATAATAAATAAGTAACCAAACAATAATATGATACTAACAATAACATAATTTAAATTAGCACACCTTTAGAATTTTTTTCTATGGAGATTATTTTCTGGCTATGAACTTGATCTTCAGTTTTAATTACAGAGACATCAAAATCAGACTCCAAATATGCACTTCAGTAGGCTTTATACCACCATGTATCACCACCCTTTTATCCTTCTTACTAGATTTATCACCTACATTCTTCCCCTTTCTCTCCATAGCAAACTTCTTCAAATCCTTAACAAAATCACCCTCCGTGATTCTTTTCCTCTTTCCATCATTCTTCCTTGTATAAACCATTCTATACAAAACATAAATACAACACAAACCCAAACAATCAAAACTCCATTCTGTTAGTAAACTACTTTAATAAATAATACATTAAACTATTAAGCCATTACTCACCTGTAACGATCAATCGATAACAACTATAATAGATTTTAAAAACTCCTTCACTGCAACCAGAAACGATAATAAACAGAAAAAAATAAACCACGCAGCAGAGATACCGAGTAAGTACGATAATAACGAACAACTGAACCAACATTGATCATGAAAATGAAGAACAAATCACCAGTAACGATCAATGGAGAAGAAGAAAGCACTAACAGAAGAAAGAAATAAGGGTTTCAGTATGCAGAACAAGGGTTTTTAACTGAAGAATCCCAAACAATAATAAATGGCGTTTATCACGCGTTTCAAAAAATACGGGAACAATATTTTAAGTGGGACACTGATTTGCCATGTCAGCCCATTAATACTAATCCCCTAAATTAAGGAATCCTAATTGCACTAATATTGTAAATAAATATGCGAAAGTGTATTACTTTTGTAATTATTTTATCTATGCACTATTATTGTAATTATTTCTAAAAATGTACTAAAATATGTAATTAATCCTTTTATTTATATATAATTTGTTAAAAATTAGCATTTTGTATATATATAATTTTGTACTTATTTAGGTTATTTCATTATAAATTTATAATATTTGCAATATAATATGTTGCTAGTAATATAAGTGTAACATGTTATTTGATTTTGAATTAAAAATAGTTGTACAAAATAATATAAAAAAAATTAGAAAATTTTAATTTAAAAAAAAGAAGTGAACGGGGACGGGGGCAGGGTAGGTACGAGATGTTATTTTTGGGGCGGGTCGAGTTCGGGGGATAACTCTATATTGGCAGGACGAGTATAGAGAAGGGTCTCTCGAACAATACCCGCCCCGTCGCCAGACCTAATATGTGAATAAATTATGTGAAATATATATATATATATAGATATTATTATCTTATATATTAAATAGTAAAATATGACAATGTCTCAAAATTTTGATTTTAAAGTGTGACGCCCCCAAAATAGGTATACATCACCCATTCTGAGTCGCCAAATACATGGTACAGAAAACAACTACAACTTTATTATTACAATTGTCGTGCAAAATACAACAACACATAAACTGTGAGTTTAAATACAAATATTGTCTTCTAGACAATATCCACACTCAAATAAGTCCTCATTACACTTATTGATACACTATTTTACAAAATAGTGAGGACTATTATAACAACTGCCTTTGACCATCACTCCATACCCCAGCTAGTTCCTGCTAAATTCTCACCTCTTGAGAAGAAAAATGGAACAAAAAGGAAAAGGGTGAGCTCAACTAGCCCAGTAAAGAATATTATGACTAAGATAATATACAATAAATTATCCTTAGTCTTCAATGGGGAAAATCTAATAGAATATAATAGACAACAAGTTTTAGATCAACAACTGCAGCGGAAACAATAATTCATTAGAAGAGTTAAGTAGAGAATGAAATCTACTATCATCTATGAATTTAAAAGTTCATCATCAATATTTTATCCCTGTAACATCAATCAATATACATCTTAAATCAAATATTCATCTTTGTACTACGAACCAAAGATATTCATTTGTATCACCAGTTGGTCATGTTCATCTCAACACATGTTCATCTTTGCACTACGGGCCAAAGATATTCATCAGGTAATATTTCATCTTTGCACTACAGGCCAAAGATATTCATCAAGTATCACCATTAAGGACTGAAGATAATAAAAAACATTTTAGAGAACGAATCCAGTGAGATAAAAGGACAAAGATTAGAGATTCGTACTTTAGTAATTCAAGTTTAAAAATACTCCATAATAAACTATAATGGAGTAAAATTCAAGAATAAAGATCAAAACATGGATACAATCAAAGATAGTAACCATAATAGACATCTGGGATGAAAAAGAGAAAATTTCATTTTTTTTGAATAGAATAGTGTTTATTTCGTGAATAGTCCAGATATCGTGAATAGTGTTGTATACGTGAATAGTAACCCTGACACAAAAAGGTAGAAATTCCACAATAAAATTCATATCAATATTTCGACAAAATGATATTGAAGAAGATAATATCATTTACGAAGAAAATAACATCCCTTACCTCAAAATAACAGTACTTCTAATCAGAATATTGGATATAAAGCCGAAGGAAACTTGCACTGAATAACAACTCTCAAAGTATCTAAATACTCACAAAATACACTCGATAATATAAAGAGAGAAAACTTATTTCTGGTGTGATTTTCAGTTTTAACTAAGCACCCTATTTATAGGAAAATGCTAGAACGTTAAAGGAGACTAAATTAATAAAATAATAATATTATTTTCTTCCATCTACGCATGTCATTTTGGAAAGCCATCATCCCATCACATTTGAAAATTTTCCAGCACATGTTTTCTACACCAACCTAAAGTGGGGCCAACCCATAATTTTAATAAAAATATTTAATATCCGAAACTTCAACAATTCATAATAAATAGCCCTTTTATCAGAAAAATAAGAATTTTATGTCCATTCCATATGAAATTGAATTCTCTACAACTTTGTAGCTTTAAGTTTTACCAAATTCTAAATAAAAAATATTTAAAATCCACAAAAGGATGATTTTTAACACCTTTTAAAATTCATAACAAATCATGCGTTAATTTTTAACGGTTCAAAATTTGTGGACATATACTCAACTTATATATGTATAACATATCCAAAAATCACCACGATCCAATGGTCGGATTAAAATTATAACTCACGCAATAGAGCTTTAAGAACACTGATTTGATTTTTAATACCTCCATTCCGACAAAAATCACTACAACAAAAACACTTATCAGCGACCGCATATGGTCGCAGATGAGTATCCGCGACCGACTGCGGTCGCTGATAGTAGTCGCAGATTATCTAGTCGCTGGATGGACTTCAGCGACCAACAATAGTGACCGACTTCTCAGCGACCGCAGTTAGCGACCGAATCCATCGCTATTATGACTTATGCTGAGTCATTTGTCAGCTGTAACGTGGGACACGTGTCAGTGACCGGCAATAGCAATCGATTCGGTCGCTAGTTTCAAAGTAGCTATTAGCGATTGCGTTTCAGTTTTAACGACCGCATGCGGTCGCTGATCTTTTTTTTTTCTTTTTTAATATTTTTCCTGTTTTATTAATTTCCCAAAAATAACCTGCTTTGTAACTGTTTTCTATCCCAACACACAGCAATATATATAATCATCCATCCATGATAACTACCATATGATAAACATTCATCCATGATAACTACTATATGATAAACATCCATCGTAAACCAACATAATACAATCGTAAAAATCCATATAATATAATCGTAAACCAATACAATTGTCCAAAGAATCAATCTAAAAGAGTACAAGGCTTTAAAAATCTAAAAAACAAGTCTAGCAAAGCTTTAAGAATCTAACATATATGACTGGTCTAGCTCTTTATGGATCATCCAAATTAGTACCCTATAATTAACAAAAGAATAAAACATATATGTTATGTACATGTGTTGATACTGCTATGACTTGGGAATTAAAAGTTAAATAATAGACAATGTAGTGAAACATATAAGTAAGACAAAGGACAAGAATAATATCGATATATATACACGTCGCCACCACGATGTTGCCTTCTACTTGCTACATTACCTCCGCCAACTCATCGGGACTAAGAGAATGCAGATGCCTACCAAAGATAATCTGAAGAAGATCACGATTCTGGCAGATCGCTCTCATACAGTCAGCAGGAGTATGATAGGCTGGATGACCTGATGACGTCTGTGTAGACTGGGTAGCACAGCTGCCTGTGCCATTGATGGTCGGGCATCGTTTTTGTCCTTGGCCTTTAACATAGTTTTTCTTCACGACGAACGCCCTCTCCCATAATTCTTGATCAATCGACGGACGCGGGGTGCCTTCAGGATAGCGATCGTTCATTAAGCCCTTATAAGTGTCCTATCAGAAGGTCAACAATTAAATAGTTAAAAATAAATTAAAAAAATGCTAAAAAGGTCGTCACAATTTATAAACAACATATTAGTATAAAGTTAACTTATTACCGCTTATCCGAATAAAGATCGAGGCGGATCCATCACGGGTGGCCATATACACATCCAACTAATTGATAGGTTGACCTTGAGACTCAGACTCCTACAGTTCATGTTCTCATATTAATATGTAAACATATGATATTTTAGCTATAAAACATGACTGTAAACATAAAAACAAATAACTAAGCCAATAAGCTTGCTATACATACGTACCCTAGTAGCAATATGTTGCAACTGTGATATACTGTCGCCCTTGTACGTGCCTTTTACCTTTTCGCCTTTAGATACACCTGAGGATCTGTTCAAGGCGGTAGTCTTGCGTCTTTTGACCCAGCTCTCAGCTCTCCACTGGTCACACATCTGCACCCATATGGGATGTGCGCACCACCAAGGACTATGCTCATGCATATACTGCTCACCCTGTCCTGGATGGTCAATCTCAGCATTGTGCAGGACTTTTTGTCGTTCCTCGTTCAGATTATCTTTAGTTTGGATGGTGCACTTCTGCTAGAACAGTGTCTGAATAACTGATGCTTGTGCGTCGTCCCATCTATACCACTTCTACAAATAAAACAATAATAATAATAATATTAAAACTGTTATATTATATTACCATAATCCAACATTACTAAACAATATTATTTGATTAACTATGTATTATCTATCAGAGTGATAAAAAATATACCAAATTCAAATTAAATCGCATCCTTATGGGCGAGAGGTGTGCTCGTCCATGTAATCACTGGCGTAGGCCAGTTCTGTAAGCATAATTGTGAAATGAACTTCACAATTTTACTATCTTAAAAATCACTACAATATACAATAATTTACAGTCATATATATTTTTAACAATGGAAATATTAAACCCTTATATATACACGATGTTTAACTTACGTGCTTTCTGGAGGAGGACGGATCTGTATAAGAATGCGATCATCGGGATTAGCCGGGGCCTTCTAAGACATGATTAGGGCCCACCCCACTGCGGCTTTCGTCTTGCGAGTTCGAAGACATCTATAAATAAAAAATTTAGGATGTTAGTATGAGTTATAAATGAAAGGTACAAAAACGCATCAAGCCAGTCAAACCAGAAAGGCTTTTGACCTTTTCATAGATAAAACGACTTTGTATGCTCCATACAATACGGACAAGCCAACTTCTCATGTGTACTCCATCCAACTAACATACCATAAGTTGGGAAGTCACTTATAGTCCACATAACCGCTGCCCTAAGGTTGAAATTTATTTTCGTTGCAACATCCCAAGTATGTACTCCATCCTCCCACAATACCTTCAACTCATCTATAAGAGGTCTCAAGTAAACATCTAAGTTCTTTCCTGGACTCTTAGGACCAGGAACCACGAGTGAAAGAAACAAGTATAGTTGTTTCATACACATCCAAGGAGGCAAGTTGTACGGAGTAACAATCATAGGCCAACATGAGTATGGAACAGCTGAGTTGCCAAACGGATTGAAACCATCGGTGGACAATCCAAGCCTCGCATTTCTAGGTTCCAATGCAAACCCGGGATGTGCTAAGTTGAAATCTTTCTAAGCCTGCCCATCTGTGGGATAATTTAGTTCTCCATCTTTAGCTGGAGATTTTGCATGCCAACTCATATGTTCAGCTGTTCTTGAAGACATGTACAATCTTTTTAGCCGATGTGTTATTGGAAAATACCTTAGAATCTTAAACGGTATACTTGATTTTTTTATAGTCACACTCTCTTTATTAGGCTTAAACCGATCATGACTGCAAAATGTGCACCTTGTCATCTGTTCATTTTCCTTATAAAACAACATGCAATCGTTGGGACATGCATTGATCTTTTGGTATCCAAGACCCAACTTCTTCACCATTTTCTTACAAAAGTAATAGTTACCAGGTAATTTTTCACCGTCAGGCAACATACTCTTAATAGCCTTCAAGAGCGACTCAAAACACTCATGGCTCATGTTGGGATCAGCCTTGATGTTAAGTAAACGTTGCCACTGCAGACAATGTAATGTGTTTGGTGCAACCATGCCACAATGGCTCGCTACCCTCGTCTAACAACTTAAAAAAGTCTTTAACATCAGAATTCATAGGTTTCTCTCTGCCTTGTTCCCAATCAAAATCTGGCCCTGCAATATCATGAACAATTTCATTCATACGATGAGTACTACTACCCGAATTGTGTACTTCTGTGATGCCACCATCTCTTCTCTACCCATATATTAATACTAATAAAACACCTCAACATTAATTCCTTCAATTATATCCATATAAAATATATCCATCATTTATATCCACATAAAATAAATATTTCCTTATCATATAAATCAATAAATAATTATTCACAAATAATATTACAGAATCACAATAATGACAACCAGGCCGTTCTCAGGAAAGAGGGTGCTTTCCAATAAGGATTTCTCCTTACTGGCGCGCAATATAGGTGACCAAGCCTCTTATTGATAGAACTGTCTAGACATTGCCAATAATGCTATCTAATAATATTATTCAAATAATATGAATTATTGATCTGATAATGAGAAATACTGTGCAGTGATAATTATTGAAATAACAATAATATAAAATATCAACGCAAAGAATTATTGAATCAATAAAATAAAATATTAAACAAGAATTATCGTAATAATTATTGAGTAGTGTCTTTCACGTAAGAATCAATAATTCAAAAATCATGCGCAATACCGCAGCTACTCACAATGCCCACGCCAGACATCGTATTTTAACCACCGTGTATTCCAACAAAGTTAGTTAATCTGTGTAATAATTACGCCGTTATTTATAAAAACTCATACTTGTCGTTTTCTTCATCCGACCGTTTTCCATTATGAGGCCCACAAATGGCTGCGTCGTCGTACGAACATTCTCCGACAGCAAGAATATTCCACGACCAAACGAATATTCCCCGACAAAATAAATATTTTATAACCACTTGCTTATTTTATAAAATTTGCACATTTCACCCATAACCAAAATATTATATCAAATTAACTCCTTATTATTTCAAGATAATGAATAGAGGAAATTCAATTTTATTTATAATAAGTTGGGGTCTTACATAATGTATCTGAAATGATATGTTATGAAATAAAATATTATTAAAATATTCATTGTCACATTATTTGAAATCCATTTGAGTCATTGAGAGACTAATAAAATATTCAATCTCATATATATTATTTAAATAGTAAGACATGTATATATATATATATATATATATATATATATATATATATATATATATATATATATATCTGATTCTTATCTTAAAATTCACTCGAACTCACCCTCCTTTAGCGACGGACTGACGACGATTCGATCATCTGGGTCATACAACCGTCGCCTATACTTTTACCGACGCTTATATATTGTCCGTCGTTAAAAGTATAGACGACGGTTGTATAGTATGAACCGAACCTTCGCTGGTCCATTGCTAAGAGGGTGAGCTTTAAATGAAATGAGTTGGATAAGGATGAAACTTAAAATCCTGACTCTCTCTCTCTCTCTATATATATATATATATATATATATATATATATATATATATACGCATTATTTATGCATTTTAAATATTGATTTACATTTAATTTAATGTATTTTTTTTTTTTTTGAGAAGCTACACTATTATAATATAATAAATTTAGTGATATATTTCAAACTAGGGGTTTGGGGGAGTTTGGGGAAGGGACTGACGCATCAGAATATAATAGTTAGTTTAATTACCTACTAACACAAAAGTAAATAAATTCTTGCGTATAAGAGAATATAGAGTATATTCTCCAAGAGAAAAAACACAATAGGATTGATAATAATTATCAAAAGAATACTTTTAACCCAAATTAAAAAAGAAAATAATGAAATATTAAAAAATTAAAAATAATCTGAAATTTGATCAAACTTTGGCTGACGATAAAACCACTTTAAATAGTTTTTTCAGGCTTAAAACAATATATAGATCATATACCTCTAAAGGATAAAAAATTACGTCTATTTAAAGTTTACCCTACAAAAACTCTTATCTTAGCTCGCAAATCAACTTCCAATTCCGGAACAACTTCCAAATTCTGTTTTGCATCAGGGACGAAGAGAAAAATTAGGGAGAAATTTAGGGAAATTTACATTTTTAATCTTTTGAAGCTTGTTGAAATGTATACTAATGTCTCTTCTTGTATATTAATGTTTTTTGAAGTTTGAAGTTTGACCTTTTATTAAATGATAGATTCGAACGTGTGATTTGCATTCTAAAAAAAATAAATAAACCTTTACTAGTTCGCTGTCAAGTTTAAAATATTTTACAGTTCATTGTTCATATTATGTAAGTTACACCCAACCATTCAATGATGTATTTGGTAAAAAGACAGAGAGTTGGAAGTAGTTATTTACAAAATTTAGAATATATAGCCTCTTTGTTCTAAAAGATAAATACTAATATTATTTTTTTAAAATTAATTAAATATATTTTATTTTAAATTTAATATTAATTAATTTAGTTTAAATAGTTCATTTATAAAAATTATAATCTATCTAAAAATATTATCGTTAAATTTTTTAAAAAAAAACTAAATTGATAAATTATATTAATCTAAAATTTTAAAAATATCTCAAATTAAATTTAAAAATCAAACTTAATCCTATATTTAACACCCGGGATATTTAACACGCCGGGAGGGGGGGGGGAGGGAGGGGGAGGGTGTTTAAGTATCGACAGACGACAGTCCATTGCCCGTAAATAAGTTGTTTACGTCCGACAACAACTGCTCGAATTAAAATTACCAAAAAACAAGTGTTTAAGCTGTATGCTTGTCCACAATCTCAACACACACTATAATTAACATTGTATATACTTTTATGGCTTAAATACATCTTAAATCATTAATTTTTTTCATTTTAGAACTTAAATTTCAATATTTCTATTTAAAGACACATATAACTTTAATATCCCTAAATTTTTATAAATAAAATATTTCCGACCACCAATGTATATATAATAACTGATTATTATTTTGATAAATTTACTCTTAAATATATTTTGAAATACAAAAATTATAGGCACGTGAAATGTAAACGATACATACTCTTAAAAAAATTTTTGTTTTTACTTTTATTTGTATATATAAGCATGACTTTTTCGGTAAGAAATATTAAATTTGGTGGCCAGAAAATTTTATTTATAAAAATTCAATGACATGAAGGTTTAATGTTTTAAAATTGAAATATTAGGTTTTAAGTTCTAAAATGCAAAAAAGTTAAAGATTTAAAGTGTATTTAAGTCTATTTTTATTGGACAACTCTAGCTAGGGTTACAAATTTTTGAAGTAGATTTCATATATAGTGGAATATCAACTAATTATAATTTGATATATCATTTTGTATTTTATTTTTGTATCTAATCTCTTGTTACCAAATCGTTATTTCCTATATATAACTGGTGCTAAAATTTGTGGTCAAACTTGAAGGTATTTACTATTTACCTAGCTAGGTTGAATAATGAGTTTTTAATAGAAGTTACTGCAGAGACAATGGTTAACTTTAAAGCTATATGTTGAATATATTCAAAGGGTTCACTGTCATTTCCATGTGAGTTTTGGCCAACTAATAAACTCAGTGTAGTTTCCATATTAGGGAACCTTAAAATTATGACCACTGTTGAAAGAATCCATAATTGGCAAAAACTCATGAGGAGGCTGGTGAACTTGTCAGATCATTCTGCAGAGATGGTTATACGTCAACAACAGCCATTTTGTCCTTGCTTTTATAAGCTAAGAGTACCATGGAGGACTACTTTTTTGTTTGATTTTACAGAAATGACATCACTTCATGCATGTCCCAAAATCCTTTTTGTTCCTACCTCTCTACATTTAATTTTGAGATCATAGTGATAAAACAATGGGAAAATTTGATCATGGTTCCATACAGTTTGAAATTGGCAGTTAATTTGGATAGTTAATAGAACAAGTTGAATTGAATAAGAGAATTATATTTCGAATGACTTTCATTATTCAAGTATTTTTGAACTATAAATCCCAACTCTACAAATATTTTTTTATAGGTTTGTCCAAATAGACGACCAAATATAAACAGCGTGAAATCCGTATATGGTAAAAACATGCAGCATAGATAAATTAAGAGGCAATTTTTGTGTTAAAAAGTATTTAAAATTTCATTAGAAAAAGAAAATAAGGAAATAAGGACTCATTTTATGCACGGAGAAAACTCATGTATGAGAACATGCATGGAATCACCATGCATGGGTATGACTAGTGACCACTATCAGCATACATTTTTAAATTCCCCTCCCCCTAGTAAAATTCTCTTTGTTTTACATAAAAAATTGTTTCAGACTTTCCTAAACAAATATAAACAAGTATAAAAAGTAAAAGTCATCAAGTAAATGAGACACTCATTTTAGTACGGATGAATTTTTACAACCATATTTGTACAAACAACACTACTATCTTTTATGACCGGGAGCAACATATATATAATATACTAATCAAAACACATGAGAAAACATGTATTGAGACTTAAACATATATATATATATATATATATATATATATATATATATATATATATATATATATATATATGTATGTATGTATGTGTATGTGTTTGTGTATACGTGTGACTTTGACAAAAAGAAGGGGCCAGAAAGAAGCTCAGAACAACTTTACAAGGTAAACAAGCTGTGAAGCTCAACCTTTCTTCTCTCCCACCTTAATTTCCTCTTCTTTTTTCTCCATCTCTAGCTAGTTTAAGAATTATATACAAAATTCAGTTTCCAATTCTGATGCATTTACACATAATTAATTTTGACAAAAATTCTAACCTACATATATACATATCTGTTTGTTCTTGTGTTTTTTTAGACGAAAAATTAATTAATAATTGTTATATTCCCTTAATTTATCCAGAAAATTATTTTGTATACACATTTATAGGTTAAGTTGATTATTATGGGAAGAGGAAAGATAGATGTGAAGAGGATCGAGAACAACACTAGCAGACAGGTCACATTTTCGAAGCGCCGAGCCGGACTTTTCAAGAAGACACATGAACTTTCAGTTCTGTGTGATGCTCAGATCGGACTCATAATCTTTTCAAACAAAGGGAAGCTTTTTGAATACACTTCTCACCCTCTCAGGTCAATATATATTTTTTGTTCCATTTCTTTAATATTTTTCCACATTTTTTTTGGTTTAAATTAATTAATTATCTTTTTCTTGATTTTGGGGCTTCATGGAATTCTCTGTCATCTTTCACCTCAGTCCAATTCTGCTGTTACAGTGTTTGTCTAATCAGTTGTTACATTGAAATTACATTAAAAACAAAACATGAGATGAAACGACAAATGAGATCTCAAATAGATTTGAATTCTTTTCTCGTTGGATGATCACATGCACTGATGAGTACTTATAATATTCCCTGATTTATGATGAGGCGGCCAGCAGACAGATCAAATTTCAGTCAGCCACTTGCCTCCTTGATCTAGTTTTTCAAGCTTATGTGAAATTAGGGTTTTTGAATTTTTTTGTTACTAAAAAACTTTTCTTCTTGAATTAGATGCAAGTTTTAAGCAGTTGTGTTGCAAATTTATTCATCTCATTGGTTGATCTATACTTCTACAATGAAATTAATTATAATTTTACTAATTATAGAATTATAAAAAAATCAGATACCATATTTCCATAAAATATAAACTCATGTTACAGTTTTGCATTTTAGACTATTTTATGATTATGTTCTAGCTCATAGATCATCTGATCATACATATATGTATATATGTTCTTGTGTTGCAACAGCATGGGGCAAATAATAGAAAGGTATCTGAAGACTTCCGGCAATACTATACCCCAGCATGATAACCGGGTTTGAATAAATTTATTAATTACACCTCATTATTTAATTTCCAGTTACAATTTTAACTAATAATTATACTCTTTTCCCTTTTCAATTATTTCTTCTTTAATTTTCTCTAAAAATTGTTAGGAGCAAATACACAACGAATTGACCCGAATTAGGAAGGATACCCTTAACCTTCAATTGAGCCTCCAACGCTACAAAGGAGATGACTTAAGCTCTGTACAACTTGAGGATTTGGGTACACTTGAAGAGCAGCTTGAGCATTCCATTAACAAGGTCCGCTCAAGAAAGGTAAATCTTATTCTTTTAAGTTTGACTTTTTAAAATTGATATGATTACTTTAAAATTTGAAAATAATAATAATAATTAAATCTTGTAATTAGTAGTATCATTTAGATGATTTATAATTTTTATAATTATATTATCTAAAATTAAAAGAATTCATATCAATTTAAAATTTAAAAAATATCTCAAAATGACTTCCAAAAGTCATTATATTAACCCTATATTTTTAAACGTTGGTGTGTGTATAGTTGGAATTTAGATTGTAGTTTTTAAATTATTGAAAAAAATTATCTACTGAAATATATTTGATGGTTCAATTTTTAAATTATGTTGCTTCAATCTTGTAACACAAGTTAATTAAAATAACATTTTACATTACATAACGTACAACTTATAATCATATTACTTACTTTTTAAAATCAACTTAACTTAAGGCTTCTTTTTTTTGACGTCCAATTGTGAGCACAACAATAGTTTGGGATTCGAATCCCCCGCCCCGTGGTTGTATCACCTTGTGATAACAAGAATTTAAAAGGATCAAACAAAAAAAAAATTAAGATATTTTTAAACTTAAGATTGACATTGATTTTTGTAATTTTAATCAATATATACAATGTTGAATATTATAAATATTAATTAAAAAATATTACTCATTGTAAGATTTATTATTTCATAATTTTTAATAAATCATCTCAAATTAAATTTAAAAATATTTTAAATTGACTTTTAAAAATCAACAAAATTATGTTATATTTTGAAAAGGAGAGTATAATTTTTCCCTCTATTGATTTCATTATAATTGATATGAGTTAATTCACATTATTTAAATTTGTATTGCTGTGCATTCAGTTTCAGTTACTCCAGCAGCAGCTGGACAATCTGCAGAGGACGGTATATATATATATATATATATATATATATATATATAGCTTTACTTTAATTTCTCTTTTTCTTCTCTATCCTCTTACTTTTACTTGTATGTGGATTTTAATTTGGTACAAATTTATGTGTTAGGAAAAACTGCTGGAGAAGGAAAACCAAGAGATGTATCATTGGGTGAGTTTAATTAATCGATAAAATGAAAAGGAATTATTTTTAGGCACCTTAGATACAGTACTACTACTACCTTCGTCCAAAAATTAAAGAATGAGAGTTTTAGTTTAACTTCTTCACTCTTATTTATGGGGTGCAAATTGTCAAAGCAAAATGACATATTAAGAGCAATAATTGTCGCTTAATATGTTAAAAGTCGTTAAGATAATAATAAAAGTGATGTTAAATATATATTTATTTTGAAAATATTAATTTTTTTCTTGGACAATATCAACCACCTTATTTATGCATATTAACTAATTCATGGATATAAAAGTGTTTCATGATACTCTCGCTGCTCCAAAATTATAAATATAATTTCATTTTTGAGGTCAAACGACGATATATTAAATTTCAAATTTAGTATTCCTAATAAAATTTAGAATAAAATTTATTTGTGATTAATAGTTTTTGTTATACACTATGCATACAATTATAATAATTATATCAACTAAAATTAAATAGAATCGCATCAATTTGAAGTTCAATAGTTTGGTTTGATTTCAAAAGTCAAATTATATATTTACTTCTGGAAATAGTATTACAAAAGTATAAATTAATGGTTCAATTTCATGCATCAATATTATACAAAAGTGTTTATATAATGATATTACAGTAGTATAAATGGTTCAATTTCATTCATCATCAAACAAACATATCCAACCGATGTTTTAGTGTTTTACTAACACTTTAACCCTACATATTTTACACAAATTAGTTAATGGGAAATCAAATTCAGAGGCAACAAGCAGAAATGGAGCAACAAAACCAACAGGCAATGACTGAACTGAAGCTACTAGGGGAGTCACAAATGTTGGATGAGTTTCCATTCTATGGAGAAGAGCAGCCTAGTGGTGTACTTAAACTTGCAAATCTCCTTCCTCCTCAGCCTCAGGCCACCGCCTACCCATACCGCCTCCAGCCTACTCAGCCAAACCTCCAGGAATCGCAGCATCATCCTTACATATGGTACCAACTATATATTAATTTCACCATAATCTTAAACCTTTTTTATTGTTTTTTCTTCCCGCATTTTAGAACTTAATCTCCAGTATTTCATTTTAAGACGTTAAACGTTAGTGTCACTATATTTTTATAAATAAAATCTTTTAGTTATCGGCGTGTATTAATTAATCGGAGTGAGAGTATTTTGGATAATTTTACTATTCAATATCAAAATTTTGAAAATATACAAAATTTAGGCACATGATCAGTGTGTGTGATGAAGGGACAAAATGAGGAAAAATTGGAGCAAAAATAAACTACATGTACGCTTTTAAGACTAAATTATTTATACTTTTATTAAGGAACATTAAGATTCAATGTCTTAAAATTAAAATAGTACTGCTTAAGTTTTAAAATTCAAAAAACTTAAATGTTTAAAGTGTATTTAAGTCTTTGTCCTAAAAATTTGTGACCAATAAATAATTATCAAATATATATATATATATATATATATATATATATATATATATATATATATATATTCAAAGTGTTTCTTGGATAATCTTAATATGGGTAACGAAAAGTTGAAATTCAAATGGAATTAAACTCTAATTTTGGGCTAGAGGGACTATAATAACCTAAGCTAAGGAAAAAGTTTTTTCTTTTTTTAATTATTATATATTATTCCAAAGAGTTTTATTATAATCAAACTTTTATTTCTTTGAATGGCTCCCTTCAGATTAATGTTGTTGTGTCTATGTATTTGCATTTTGCAGAGATTATATATGGTTCATGAAGAGAGGCCTTGGTACATGGAAATTAAGAGAAGGAAATGTGTTGAATTGTTTTCTTTATATATAGCAGGATAAAAAAGAGAAACTGAATTTCAGATTTCTATCATTTTAATATGCTTGTTGTGTGCTTGAAGACTTATATATAAATCATAATTGATAACCATATTTATTAAATTAATACAGACCATAATTCAAATTTATCCATGTTATTTCAATTTTATTTATTTCATATTATAAGTGTGATCCGTTGTCATCAATTAACAATTTGTAAACCTAGATTAGTATTTGTATTCTTGTTTTATATTGTTTTCCTAAAACAGATTAATTTTACTATTGTTTGCAAAAATGAAAGGAAAAAAAAGGATAGTTAACTGAATGATAATTAAGCAAAAAATTTTGTTTTATTTTTAAAATTTTAAAGTTAAGAGGTTATAGTTACGGATTACATTTTTCATTGTCGTCTTATATATATTGTACTGTATACATGACAATATAATGCAAAAATGAAAAAGCAAAATAAAAATAAAGTAAAGCTCTGACACCAAGGCCTTAACCTTGACTTTGGTCTTGATCAATATGGCTTTTTGAGGGGGCGTTTCTTCGGTCTTGTTCATTTTCTGGACACAAATACCTTAACTTTGAAGTCTAAGATATATATATATATATATCCGGATTAAGATATATATCACTGTTTTTTATTTCGCGCCACCTCCTTTAATGAGAAGATGATTGACGGTTGATTAATACAACCATCGTCTATACTTTTAGCGACGGTATATGATGTCCGTCGCTAAAAGTATAGACGACTCATTGTATGACCGAAACCGTCACGGCTCTGGTCGTTAAAGGAGGGTGAACACGCGAAGTAAAGAGAAGAAGTGATACACTGATCTTTGCTCTCTCTCTCTCTCTCTCTCTCTCTCTCTATATATATATATATATATATATATATATGGACAATGCAGATTTGATCAAGTCCGGTCTCACGGACCTGATCAAATCCGGACCTTTTTTTTTAAACAACTAAAAAAATAAAATAAAATTATGGAACTTGAATTTTTACATAATACAGTATTTTGTGTATGATTTGGTTACATATAACAAAACATGTCAAGTTCCATAATTTTTTAATTTTTTTTTAGTTGTTTAAAAAAAAAGCAAAAAAAAAAAAAGAAGGTCCGGATTTTAAACCTGTCTGGGCTCCCGGACAGGATCCAGCCTCATGGACAATGATCCATAACATCTATTTGTTATGAATTAAAAAGTGACATATAACATCTTAACCTTCCATTAGAAATATAAACGGCCCAGATTATCTCCATCCGCTAGTAATTCTAGCGGACATATTTAAAACATTTTTAGGTCGATAATGCCCCTAATTGCCCCTAATTAGCCGAGTAGCCAGTAAAAATAAAACACTCCGTCTGCTAGAATTACTGGCGAACACATATTACATGTGAAAACGACTTTGATCAACCGTAATTTGAAAAGGTAACAAACTCACATAGCCTTCTTTGTAGCTTTTTCTCATGAACATTAGCTCCAAATAGACTGTAGATCGGCAATTAGGAGTGCAAATTTGGACTTGTGCGTAAAAATATCCTTGGATGTGAAAACGATTTGGGGGGAAAAGGTAACAAAACTCAGGATAGCATCATCTGCAACTATTTGGGGGCATGAACCGTATTTCTCAATCGACTATATATCGGCAACAAGTTGTGTTCGCCAGAAACCTTGTGCATTAAAAATTTGTAATCAACACCAAAAAAATAGCATTTAATAGGTAAGTTTGTTTCTTTCTCTCCCAAATATAAAGTTGGTGTGATTTTCCATGATTTCCCATGAACCCTAGTTCGCAATTGAATGTTGATAGGTGTTGGTCGATTTCGCAATCAATGAATACGTGCAAGTATACACGGTCAACAAGTAATAAAGTGAAAGTAGAGTATCGTTCCCACGAGAAATTATTTAATAAAAATTATCAAATACTAACTCTTAACCAAATAAATTTTATTTAAACAACTGCAAATTATGATTTTTCTAATTAAGAAAACTAAATTAACTAATTAAACTGAATTTCTTTATAAATGAATTCAAATAAATAAAGATTAAGACTACAATATCCCCAATTATGAACTATAAACTAATTATCCACTTATCCCAATTATTATGCCTACTGAATTGTTAACATGAATTCTCAAATGCCAAAAGTCCTTTTCCAAGTGATCAATTGACTTTTATTTAATCCAGATTAATCTTGCTATATTCCTATGCAAAATAATTGAATTAAACTCCTTCAATTCCAATTCCTTATGTGTTACATGCGGTGAACAGATATTTCCATTCAATTCACAAACCTAATTATTCACCATGCAAATAACTAAGTCACATGTTATCATGCCCAGTTCTAACCCTAGAATTCCTCTTTCAATTCTTTCTAAAGTAACAAGGTAATTACTGGCCAAATAATTAATCAATAAATACAAGGCAAGATAAACAACTCACTTTGACAAAAATAATTGGAATAAATCGAATAACTAATTTATAGACATCAAAGGTTCAATTGGTAGTCTTAATAAAAGAGTTAGTTCATAATTAATGAATTAAAACCAAGAATCCACAACTGAATAGACATTAAAAGATAAAAGTATGATAAGAGAATAGAATTTGTTGTCAGCAAATCTGATGCTCCCCTCTTGCTCTTGCTCTTGCTCTTGATCTCCAGTGTTTTTCAATTTGCTTCAATCTCCAATGACTAATTAAGAACTAGGGTTTATATTCTAATCTAATGGAGTGTTTTATCTAGTCTAATCTATGTAATCTCCCTTTATTTTATGCCTTACATCATGTATTTATAGGTTACAAGTCCAATTTTTAGCTTAGGAACAAACCCAATCCAATTTGGAGTTAAAAAGGTGTCAAAAGCGTCCAAGCCTCACCAAACACTTCCCAGGTTCCAAATATTGGGCACGCAAGCCTCAAAGATCGCTCCCCAGTTCTTGGCCAGTGGGCATAGGCTCAAATGGGCGCCACAAGCGCCGCCCCATTTTCGGAAATTTTCTACTTCGACGTCCTTTGGGAAAATGGCCATAACTTCTTCGTCCGAACTCCGATTTCGATGATTCAAGATGTTCTGGAAAGAGGAGAAGTATATCTACAACTTTATTTCTTTAAGTTTTTCAAAATAAGGTCCGAAGAAATAATCAAATTGGCTCTGAAGTGACTGCTGTGTAAATGGCAAGCCGACAACGCAAATCTAGCCACCCCGAACGTCGATCCAGGTAACTTTTGTCCCAATTCCTACAAAACAACGTTAAACATGCATGTATAGACACAAACACTTAAAATCAATCAAAAGATTAAGCTCAAACACACTCAATTATGAGTATAAAACTCACTCATCAAATACCCCCAAACGTAAACCTTTGCTTGTCCTCAAGCAAAAACACAAAAGTACAAAAAATAAACAAACTAACTCAACTACATGAATGCATATGCATGATCTACTTTCTAATATACCTACGAACCCAGTAATAAATCAGTATGATATATAGCAACAGGCCTCAAAGATACCAATGATACTCAAACAATATAGCCAATCAAGTCAAAATCCATAACTCTAACCAATTAGTCAATCCAAACCTGTCATCACCCATGTTGTGCGTGTGTGCTTGTTAACCATTCTAACCAACCACAGTTCAAGATAATCATATAACAAACTTCTTAGAAGGAAAATTTCAGTTCCAATTCAATTACTTTTGTGAACATGACAACTCCGGTTAAAACTAAGCAATTACCAAGTCTAAGGGTAAATACAGGATTTATTTCTACTTTTATTCAATCACGAGGGCATTTTTGCTCTTTCTCGTGTTTTATTCATTTTTTTTTCTCATGGATGTGCAATGTCTTATTCCCTTAGGCTTTTCAGTGCTACCTTAACGAGCTTTCGACCAATGACTCCCCAACCATTAAGACCTTAGGGCGCTAGGTGTAAAGACAATCCCCTCGGGCTTACTTACTCAAGTAACAAAGGCCACAAAACTAGACAAGTATGCCACGATGTTTATTCTCTTTTTTTTTCTTTTTCTGGATTTCTTATTCTTTTTTTTTTTCTTTTCATCATTTCTTTTTTTTCTTTTTTTTTCTTTTTGTAATATATATATCCCATAGATTCCCCCAAACTCAAGCTTTTATGTCATTCCAACCTTCACTGCCAGTTCGCTAATTTCTTTAAATTTTAACCAAGATTTTCCCTCAGAAACAAATTATGAAATCCTTGAATCAAGTGGATTAAAATAGTTAAACTTTAAGTGCTAACCGGTTACATAAGTTTAAGACAGGCTCAGATTATCATCATGATTAAAATTAGAACTCATCATCAATTATCAACACTGTTCAAGTTAACATGCAAAACCAATCTTATCATAGGCCGAGCTAAGACCACACTAACCTATCACACAGATTCATGCAAAAAAATGAAATTATACTACATGAACACATATTAATGCAACAAATATATGAATATACAAATAACTACCATGTATTATATGCAACCTAAAAAAAACACAATGCTAACACATAAAAAAACGAACTACTATGCAGATAACTAACTATATGCAATACGACACTTAAATACCCCCAAAGTTAAACTAGACATTGTCCTCAAGGGCTAAAATATAAAAAAGTAAAGCAGAGGACTTTCCTAAAAATATAGTAATCTTCCTCCTTGTCCACTAAGTTTGGAGAATAGGCTAAGCACATGGAACAAATTGGGCACCACACTTGAATTTGACTTGAATAACCTATAAAACCATGATAGAAGTAGTTTTATTAAATTCTAAATAAATGCAAATTCAAAACTACTAATATAAAACCTAATAAAAACTAAAAATAAAAATTAAACTTGGGTTGCCTCCCAATAAGTGCTTGTTTTATAGTCTCAGCCTGACTTCTTCAATTCTCTATCCAATTCTCCTACGAAAATTGAGGAACCCTCCATCCATCAGTAGCAATGTCTCTTTTGGGAGGTTCCCATTAGTAATGACCCTTGAATGAAAGTCACTTAGCATGCTCTTTGTATATATGTTCCCCATTAAAAACGTCCAAAAACTAGGTGTTTCCTCCATTATGTCGATGATCAGATTAGGGAATTGAAGCTTAATAAACATAATGGAATCTTCCTCTATCTTCTCCTTTTCATTCCACCATGACTCCACAACTGTACTAGCTCTTATGTCACAAAAAGCTTTGCTAACGACATGACTGCCAATTGGGCATGGTTTTGCAAAATTGCCCGGATTATTGAACTTTGGTGGAGGAGGCACATGGGATACTAATGAAATCGGTTCATCTTCGTTGAATCTTACAGTTAAATCTTCGGCGATCTCCTTTTCTTGGTTCCCAATTGTTTTCTCTCTTTCAACATCTATATTATTTGGCACATCCGATTGTAGATTTGGTTCGGGCTCATCATCAGTCTCGTCATCCATGTCATAGAGCCAAGTGTATTAAGGACAAATGTTCGAGGCATTGGTTAGTTGTTCCATTTGGTTCGTTAAATTTTGACTCAATATCTCTTGATTAATCCTCCGCTCCTCACCTGAAGCTATGAACTTGGACAAAGCTTCCTCCCAATTTGAATGTTCTTCCTGTTGTAGTGGAGGTGGACACAAGAAATCCGGTGGGTATGTTGGACTTGGAGCATAAAATTGATCTTGATGAGTATGGCTCCATGAAACACCTTGGCTTTTCACATTCATATCTACTTGACTCAATATCTTGTCTTGTGCCTCGGTTTTTTTTGTCAGTAGCTCTAATGAATTTTTCCAAGGCTTCATCCCAACCTGGTTTCCCTTCTGGTTGTTGTTGAGTCTGATTTTGAAATCCGGATGTGTTTTGTTGTCTAGGTGCTTGAGCTTGATTGTTACTCCATGAAAAATTTGGGTGATACCCCCAATCTTGATAATAGTTGTTAGGATAGACATAATTATTGGGGTAATCACCACTATACTGTACCCGCTCGAAACTGATGGCGCACTGATGACTCATATGATTTCCAGCACAATAATCACAAGTAACCGCCACACTTTGACGACGTTGAGCTTCAAAAGCGTCTAACCTCCTCGAAATTGTCTCAATCTGTAATGATAATGCAGAAAGTGTCGCGAGTCTATAAATCTCTGCTCCCCTTGGCTGAGTCATTCTTGCCATCCTTCGACTCTGTTGGGCTGCGATAACCTCCAATGTCTTCGAAGTTGCCTCAATTTGTATTGGCTTTATAGAAGATGTATTAAGTCCATCAATCCCTATTTCCTTTGGTTGAGTCATGTACATGTATGGCCATAGATATGCAAAGTCATCCATGATACCTGAAAAGAGAGAAATATAGGAAGAGAATTAAAAATAAAAATAAAAATGTTTAAATTAAGACTAATTTGATTGAAATTAATATTGGTAAAAAATTATTAAATTAATTCCCTAAGAATTCAACGCCAAAAAAACTTGTTGATCGATTTCATGATCAATGAATACGTGCAAGTATACACGGTCAACAAGTAATAAAGTGAAAGTAGAGTATCGTTCTCACGAGGAATTATTTAATAAAAATTACCAAATACTAACTCTTAACCAAATAAATTTTATTTAAACAACTGCAAATTGTGATTTTTTTAATTAAGAAAACTAAATTAACTAATTAAACTGAATTGCTTTATAAATGAATTCAAATAAATAAAGGTTAAGACTACAATATCCCCAATTATGAACTATAAACCAATTATCCACTTATCCAAATTATTATGCCTACTGAATTGTTAACAAGAATTCTCAAATGCCAAAAGTCCTTTTCCAAGTGATCAATTGACTTTTATTTAATCCAGATTAATCTTGCTATATTCCTATGCAAAACAATTGAATTAAACTCCTTCAATTCCAATTCCTTATGTGTGAGACCCCAGATTTTATTAATAAAGATTTAAATTTTGTCGAAATAATTTTTTAATATTATGGTGTGAATTTGAGATAATATTATAGTTGTGGGTAGTATTTATAAATTTTGCAAAGTATGCAAGTGGTTATATTATATTCGATTGGTCAGGAATATTCGGTTTAGCGGGGAATATTCGTACAACTACTCAATCATTGGTGGACCCTAATGTAAAATTATTGTCGGATTGAGAAAACGACAAAAATATTTTATTGAAATAACGGCGGAAGTTTTACCGTAGTTCTTGTTGAACTACTCGGTAGTAAAAGTACGATGTCGTGTGGTTTGTATAAGTAGCACACGGTATTGATTATTGATGCTTATGTGAGAAGTCACTCGGTTTGATTCCATTATTATTCGATTAATAATATGAATTATTATAATGATAATGACGTTTTTGTTTTATTCAGTATTATTAACGTAATAAAATGCGAAACATCTTTTTATATAAAATAGAATACTTTATTAAAGTTATTCTATAAATAGAATATATTATATTTTATTATGCATAGTGTTGCATAGTGTTTTGCATAGTATTGCATAGTGTTTGCATAGTAAAATATTTTTATATAAATAGAATATATTATATTTTATTTAAAAGATTTTTCTTTAAATATGGACCGTCAGATTAAAGTAAATCAATCTGGACCGTTCATGGATTAGTTACTATGCATTCCATTTTCCTATAAATAGAAGCTCATTCCTTCATTTTTTTCTTACGAATTCATTGAAACTCTAGAGAGAGAAATTATAGAGAGAAGCTATAGAGAGAAAATTATAGAAAGAAGAAGAGTATTCTGCTACTTCACTACTTCTATATTCAGTTCTTTTACGGTAAGGGTTATTATTTGTTGTACCCGTAAGGGGTGTTATTCTTTCTTATTCATGAAGAGAACTTCTGTTATTCCATTCATTATTATTACATTGGAATAACTTTTGTAAAAGTGGCATACCCTATACATAACTCATGTGTACGTGGCATACCTATACTTGGTGAAATCCTTATATTATTCCATTCTTATTTATTACATTGGAATAACTTTGTATCTGCTGAATCCCCTATACTTGGTGATCTTCTTCATTATTCCATTCTTTATTATTCTGTTGGAATATCACATGCGTGTGTTGTACAATCGGACCGGTTCCATTGTTTATTATTCCGCATTTAATATTCTGCCGGAATATCCTCATGCATAACTTTTACGGGACTGGTTCCATTACTTATTATTCCAGTATTTACGATTCCGTTGGAACATCCTCGTCAAGCTTTTACTGGGACTGTTTAAAATCTTTATTATTACTGTTGGAATAACTCATCTATGTGGATTACCACATGCATGGTGAATGATCCTTTATATTCATTCCTTATTAAATTATGAAAATAATATATGTCTAAGTGGATTACCGCATGGCGGTGAAAATACATTGTAGTTTCATATATTCTTTATTATCTTTTGTTGGTTATTGGTTTTACAATTGTATGTTTTTGACCTATAGTGAAAAGATGATATGTGGTGACTATCTTTGGCTTACGTGCAAAGATGATTTGTTGTTTGATAGCTTTGACCGTAGTGCGAAGATGGATGGTGTATGACATGATCATGACCACTAGTGATACTAACGAATATCCTTGGCCAGTAGTGCATGGATAATTCAATGATGTGATTGGCGGGATCATGACCATTAGCTAACATTGAATGTCTTTGGTAGTAGTGCAATCGACATACAATTGATTGGTATGAACATGACCATTGGTTTTATAGTTGAATATCTTTGGCCGTAGTGCGAAGATAGACAATCGATTGAGTATGATCATTGTTATTACATTTGAATATCTTCAGCCTTTGGGGTAAGGATATTGAGTAAACGTTCTATTAAGCCTTTGTGGCAAGAAGGAACTGTTAATTCACATTATTATAAATAGGAATTGTGAATTTAACTAACATTTTTAGTGGTTCAGGTGAAGACAAGTGTTGAAAGTTCAATTTGTCTTAACTATAACAAAGAACTGTTGATGAGTATTACAGGAATAAATATCAACGATGGACTTTTAAATCATAGAAGATTATATATTTTATTCTCTACTTGACTCTTCTAATGGATTGCTTGTTCCGCTGCAGTTAAACTTGATATTTGTTATATTGTATCGGTTTAACATCATTGAAGGCTAACGATAATTTATTCTTCATTATCTTAGTCATAATATTTCTTCTTGGGCTAGTTGAGCTCACCCTTTCTTTCACTTTTTCTCTTGAGAAAAATGAACATATTTGGAGACGAGTCGGGAACTGAGTAATGGTCCGCAGGATAGCATTAGTAGTCCTCACTATTCGTGAAATAGTGTGATAATAGTTGTAATGAGGACTCCTTTTGAGTTTGTATAATATCTAGTAGACAATATTTGTATTCAAACTCACAGTTTATGTCGTATTGTACACGACAGTTATATTAGTAAGTTGTATTTGAATTTATGTACCATGTAAGTGGCGACCCAAGATGGGTGACGTATACCTAATTTTGGGGGCGTCACATTATGTGTTACATGCGGTGAACAAATATTTCCATTCAATTCACAAACCTAATATTCACCATGCAAATAACTAAGTCACATATTATCATGCCCAGTTCTAACCCTAGAATTCCTCTTTCAATTCCTTCTAGAGTAACAAGGTAATTACTGGCCAAATAATTAATCAATAAATACAAGGCAAGATAAACAACTCACTTTGATACAAATAATTGGAATAAATTGAATAACTAATTTATATACATCAAAGGTTCAATTGGTAGTCTTAATAAAAGAGTTAGTTCATAATTAATGAATTAAAACCAAGAATCCACAACTGAATAGACATTAAAAGATAAAAGTATGATAAGAGAAGAGAATAGAATCTGTTGTCAGCAAATCTGATGCTCCCCTCTTGCTCTTGCTCTTGATCTCCAGTGTTCTTCAATTTGCTTCAATCTCCAATTACTAATTAAGAACTAGAGTTTATATTCTAATCTAAAGGAGTGTTTTATCTAGTCTAATCTATGTAATCTCCCTTTATTTTATGCCTTACATCATGTATTTATAGGTTACAAGTCCAATTTTTAGCTTAGGAACAAACCCAATCCAATTTGGAGTTAAAAAGGTGTCAAAAGTGTCCAATCCTCACCAAAAACTTCCCCAAACCCAAATACTGGGCACTGACCTCAAGAAGATCGCTCCCCAGCCGCCCTTGGCGGCTGGTATAAACTGAAATGGGCGCCCCGGAGCTGGCCCCATTTTCGGAAATTTTCTGCTTTGATGTCCTTTGGAAAAATGGCCATAACTTCTTCGTCCGAACTCCGATTTCGATGATTCAAGATGTTCAGGAAAGAGGAGAAGTAGATATAAAACTTTCATTCTTTGAGTTTTTCAAAATAAGGTTTGGAGAAATACTCAAATTGGCTCTGAAGTGACTGCTGTGTAAATGGCAAGCCGACAACGCAAATCTAGCCACCCCGAACGTCGATCCAAGTAACTTTTGTCCCAATTCCTACAAAACAACGTAAAACATGCATGAATAGACACAAACACTTAAAATCAACCAAAAGATTAAGCTCAAACGCACTCAATTATGAGTATAAAACTCACTAATCAATAGGTAACAAATTGATTTTTGTTTTGTAAAGAAGGTTTTGATAATAACAAAGGGAATCAGGTTTTTGATTGACCTTAACTTTTCCTTGGTATCATAACCAAGGTATTGCTTTATATTTTTGTATCAGTTCAACTTCTTATAAACATCACCTGACGTCTTTGTGATGCTCTTTTTAAAAGTATGAGCTAATATCTAGCTTTGTGGTGTGCCTTAAGTTACTTTGCTAGAAATAAATTGAATTTGGTCATAAATCAATAAGTGGTTGTTCCATGCCCACATTTTCACTTGGGTTGAGTATAAAAACAAGTTCAGTTGCTGGAAATTTGTGGTGTGTAGGTTCAAGAATATAAAATATATTTAGTCAATGGAAACTTGTGATAATTTGTTGTTTGTTGATTTAGGAATAATATTTGTTGCTGTGAGTGGGAACTGGTGATAACTACTGATGTGTAGATTCAAAATCATGCTAAGAAAACTGAGAGTTAGCTTTATCAGTTATTGTCACACAAAAGTTACTTAGCGTATGTAATTGTTAAAGTTTAGTTGTCTTCTTCTAATATGTAATTGCTAAAGTTTTCCCCCAAAAAAAGTTCATACGCTTATTTTCTCATAGAATGCTTTAAGAAATATCATATGCTTATTGAATATTGTATGTTAGACAATATTATAAAATCTTTGAAGTTGAAGTTGTTTGTGTTAATGTGACAAATATATTATGTTGCACGAGATATTGTTGTTGTAGATGGTTTGTTTCATTATGTACTTCTTTCTTTGGGTAATACTATGAACTTATTACTAGTAAGTTTTCCTATGCTAATATAAAGTTTGTTGGTTTGTAGGCTTATAAGATCTATGTGATTTCAAGTATACTTAAAGATATGGATATTAATCCCAGACCTTTTAATCCTATTTTGTTATGGGATTAAGAAAATCATGTATCGTCAGACTTATGGCAAAATATTGTAAGTTTTTTATTGTATAACAACTCTAAGTTTCTTAAAGTTTTGTTAGAAATATTCATGTTTTGACAATTAATGAGATTGTGTTGTTTGACTTGTAGGATAGAGGGGCGTGTTAGAAATTTGTCAAATGTCTGTAAAATATACTGAATGGAAGTTGACTGAATAACAAGAATATCTACTAGAACAATTAGGTTTTGGTATATTTTGTCATCAAGTTGTAGTATCAAAAATTGATGCATCTCTTGTATCTGCTCTAGTTGAACGTTGGAGAAGTGAAACAAATACGTTTCACTTAAATTGTGGAGAGATTAGCATAAGTTTAGAGGATGTGGAATTTTTATTCGGGGTGCCTATATTAGGAAAACTTTTGACTTGCGGAGAACTAGACCATCCCAAAAGCTATTGTGTAAGGGTTTTTGGGCAACAACTTGTAGTAGATGATTGGGACCAATGCTATAAATAGGGGGCATAAGTTTGCCTTGATTAAGACATAGATGTGAACAAGTATCTGATGATGCTACTTCAAATGATTTGGTAAAACACACTAAGGCATATTTGTTGTATTTATGTGGCGTTATTTTGTTTCCAACCAAGAGTAAAAATGTTGTGCATCCGAGATATTTGTTGTTATTGAAAAGATTAGAAGACATTGTTACATATGCTTGGGGGCTGCAGTTTTAGGGCATTTGTATAGGGGTTTGCATGATGCTACTCAAAAAAAAGCAAAAAAATTTACAGGATGTGCAACCCTTCTTATGATGTGGGCTCATGAAAGGTTCAACATTGGTCGTCCTACCCCTAGGCCTATGTCTCAAAAGTTGATACCTAGGGCATTATCATGAGCATACTCTTCTTTTGATCCTAATTCAAAACATTATCAGCGCCAAAAAAATCCACATCACCATCTTGTGTTTTACCTAGGAGAGTTTGATAATATGTTGGAAATAGATGTTGTGTGGCGTCCATATCAGATATTTGATAGACGTTTGGCTTGGGACTTTTTTGAGCCAAGGTTAGGTGGAGCCGCTCGTGTTCCTTTGATACATTACGACATTGTTGAGTTTCAAATGCCTGACAGATTTATGAGGCAATTTGGATATTTGTAGTCGTATCCATCTAATGCTGAAAATATGGTGGAATTGAAGGAGGAACATAAATTATTTGAGAGAATAAATTATAAAAATCATAGGGCCAATTATATTCGATTGTGGCAGGTGTACATAGAGAGTTTAGAAGGGCATGTGTTGGAGGCTTTACATCATATATCTACAGATGATTATATGAAATGGTACAGAGAAGTTACTCGGAGACGGATACACCATCCTCAACCCTTTAAGCGTCAAGGGGAAGATTATGAACCACAGGCATTCATCAAACAATATGTGGCTGTAAACACTATAAGTTATTTAATTTATAATATTTATTAATGTTATTGTGTTTTAAATTTATGTCCTTGTTTTACTAAAATAAATTTTGTTTTTTTATTCTAGATTGAGACTACAAAAGCTATATTAAAGAAGTTTTTGTCAATTGAATTGCCAGCTGAGTTAAGAACCATGTATGAGACATGGTTCAATACACTACACCAGCCGTTCATGAATGATTACAAAGGGGTTCCAACCAAACAAAATCCAATGTAACCTCAAGTTGGACAAATAGAGATTCATATGACGGGACCCCAACCTACAATTCAAGAGACTCAACATATCGTTGGCCTTTCTACTCAACATAGTAGGAAATTGCTAGTTAGAAGGAGAGAGTGGAAAAAGCACACTCACTTGGTAAAGTACTTAAAGATTGAGAAAATCACTTGGTTAAATCACCATTGGTTTAGTCCAACTCACTACCCATTATACTTTCCTCATATCCATCTAGATGGTATATACTAATTAGAGTTTAAGGATGTGACATGTCTGAGACCCAATGTAAGACCCCAACTTATTATTAATGAAATTTAATTTTCTCTATTTATTATTTTGAAATAGTAAGGGTTGATTTGATTAATGTGGATAGTTATGGGTAAAATACACAAATATTTCAAAATAAGCAAGTGGTTATAAAATATTCATTGTTATCGGGGAATATTCGTTTGGTCGTGGAATATTCGTATTGTCAGGGAATATTCGTACGACGACGCAGCCATGTGTGGGCCCCATAACGAAAAGTGATTGGATGAAGAAAACGACAAATATAAGTTGTTTAAAAATAACGGCGTAGTTGTTACCATTAATACTATTAAAATACTCGGTGGTTAACACACCGTAGCACACGGTATTGCACCAATTATTGATTCTTACGTAAGAAGGCACTACTCAATAATGGTTACGATAATTCTTGATCGTTATTTTATTTTATTGATTTAATAATTCTTTGCGTTGATATTTTATATTCTTTGTTGTTTGATAATTGTCATTACGCAATTATTTTTCATTATCGAGCGCAATAATTCATATTATCTGAATAATATTATTAGATAACATTATTGGCAATGTCTAGAAAGTTACATCTCTAAGGAGAGGTTTGGTCACCTAATTGCGCGCCAAGAAGGAGAAATTCTTATTGAAAGCCCCTCTTTCCTGAACCTGCACTGGTTGTCAATATTGTGATTACAGAATATTATTTGTGAATAATTAATTATTGATTCATATGATGAGAAAAATATTGATTTTATGTGGATATAGATGGAGAAAATTTTAATGTGACAATTGTTGAAAATTGAAATTTTATCTTTTTCGATAAAATAATTCATTTAAATATATTATTATATTTTAATAATATAATAATGGTGATATTTTTACAACGAATGTGGGATATATGAGTATACGAGGAGGAAGAGTATTTTTGTTGCAATAAATGTTTAAAACATGTTAAACATGTCGGTGGACCCCATTTATTGACTGAAATTTGATTATAGCCTGTAAAATCGTCCGTTTATGGATTTTGGTCAATTTTTATTTGGAATTTGGAAAAACTTTCTTCTGCAAAGTTGTAGAGAATTGAATTTCCTATAAAAAATCGCGAGATTCGAATTTTCTGACAAATGGGCTATTTATTGTGAATTATTGAGGTTCCGAAGCTCTGAAATAATTGATTTTTGGAAGTTTAAATTATTTTAAATTAGAAAAACATTTTTTCTTACTTTTCCTAGAAGGTGGCATGTGCTTATTGAGCTGAAATCAGATTTCAAGAGTGGCATAGGAATTTTGATATATATAATAATATTAAATTAAATTTTCGCTTTGGTGTTACAGCAATTTCCTATAAATAGGGTGCTTAGGTTAGAATTGAAAATTACACGAAATGAAGTTTTCTCTCTCTATATTATCGGCGCATTCTTGTGAGTATTTTGAGTATACTTTGAGTATTGCTATACTGGTTGCAAGTTCAAGTCATAGCCTTTATATCAGTGTTTCAACTAAAATCTTGTCTTTGTGAGGTAAGAGATATTATTTTTTTTCAGTAATGATATTATTTCTTCAATATCATTATGTTGAAATATTGATCGATGTTTTTTTTATCAAATTTGGAACTTTTGGTGTCGGAGTTACTATTCACGTATCGACACTATTCACGATACTGATCTTATTCACGAATACTTGTGACTATTCATCGAAAAATGAAAAATTTTCTTTTCGTCTAAAATATCTATTCGGATACTAGCTTTGATTGTATCCATGTTTTGATCATTCTTGAATTTTACACCACTATGATTATTTTTGAGGTATTTTTGACGTGGATAAAACAAAGTACGAATCCTTAATCCTTAATCCTTGTTATTTTGTTTCACCGGATTCGTTTTTAAAAATATTTTCATCATCCTCGGTCTTAAATGATGATATTATTGAATATCTTTGGCACAGTAGTGCAAAGATGAATGATTTACGAAGAATATCTTTGGCTGTAGTGCAAAGATAAATGATTTCTGAAGAATATCTTTGGCCAGTAGTCTGAAGATGAGCAGTATTTAGATGAACATGACCAATCGATGAATATCTTTGGCAGTAGTGCAAAGATGAATATTTGATTCCAGGATATATATTGATTGATGTTACAGGGGATAAAAGATAGACGATGAACTTTTAAATTCATACATAGAAGATAGTAGTTTGCATTCTCTACTTAACTCTTCTAATGAATTATTATTTCATTGCGAATATTGATTTAAAATTTGTTGTCTATTGTATTCTATTAGATTTTTCCTGTTGAAGACTAACGATAATTTGTTGTATATTATCTTAGTCATAATAATATTCTTTATTGGGGCTAGTTGAGCTCACCCTTTTTTCCTTTTTGTTCCATTTTTCTTCTTCTGGAGGCGAGAATATAAGCGAAGTACGAGTCGGGGTATGGAATGAAAGTTCTAGAGAGAGTTATTTAGTAGTCCTCACCATTTTTGTAAAATAATGTATCAATAAATGTGATGAGGATTTATCTGAGTATAGATATTGTCTAGAAGATAATATTTGTATCCAAACTCACAGTTTTATTGTTGTAATAATAAAGTTGTAGTTGTTTCTGTACCATGTATTGACAACTCAGAATGAGTGATGTATACCTATTTTGGGGGCGTCACACCCAATGGTTGGTTATGGGCACATGTATTGGATGAATATTTATTGTTTTTGAGAAACAGAGAAGCTAAGATGAGGAGTGAAGGTATTCAACGATGGGCTCTATTTTATTTCATGTCAACGTACTTTGCGGGGTTGGGCACCCAACACTTATCGAGTGCCGGAGTAAGCAATGCAACCACACTCAAATTTTTAAGAAGTTACATCAATCCTTCAGTTGGTGCTCTAATACATGAGTGTCATTACATATTCGTTCCATTCATCAACGAAAGCAACAATGATTTCTGCCTATTTATTTGGAGTGTCAACAAGCGGAAAGTAATTCTATTTGACCCACTTTGTGATGACAAACCATCAATGCCATTGTCACAATTATATCAAAACTTCTTTGCGATTCTGGTGAGTTCATCAATATATTACTTTTTTCATGTCATCACACAGACATATATTATAAATTGGGAATTAAATGATTGTTTTGTGGTTTATAGGTGGAGTTAGTTCCTTTGTTGCTTCGTCTGGAAAATCCTAAAGCAAAGTGGCCAAAATCGAAGCCGAAAGTTAAATTCTGTGTGAATAGGTTGAGACAGTGGAATTCAGACGATTGTGGTGTTTATGTTGCAAAGTATGTAGATTTCATTTTGCACCGGATAGACATTATGAAGGAACCGAGGTGGACTCCAAACGAGGCTTATAACTTTAGATTTAGATTAGCACATGAACTTAGGATGTGCAAAGCTAGGGACATTCCTAAAAAATATCTTTGTAACGACCAATCTTTAGATTCTGATTCAAATGAAGACTAGTAAATGTATATTTGACTAACTTTCGTAATACATTGTTTTATTAACTCGGGTGAATAGTTTCAAAATGATTCCATTATTGTACTGATGTTGTTGTTGTTGTCTACTGATATATTTTTAAGACTATACGGTTATCACTTTACCATTTCATTAATTAAGAAAGTCTCAGAAACATCTAAGAGCCTGGGTGCAATTGGCTTTGTTCTTGTTGTAGAAAATGTTTCCCCAGGAACTAAATTTGATCATGTTCGTGTTGGTCTTCCAAGAATCCTGATCATAGATGTTAGTAAGTCAATGGTAAATATCACAATCCTTCTTCTCTATTGGTGTTATGTGTTGAAAATTGTCTACAATGAGGGCATATATACTTCTCAAGTTGTGGTTATTAGGAGGAGTATAAGTTTAAGGCCCATAATTTGTTCGTGATTTGAAAATTTGATGGAAGATGTGTGTGTATATATCCTTTTCCAATAGTCAAATAATTATTTAATCTTCAAGGGGAATTTAGAAAAGTATGTTTGTTTCGCTTCTTCTTGATGACGAGAAGCTTTGTTTGGAAATATCATATGCTTTTTGGTTGAAAATGTGTCCAAGAGCAAATAATGTCTCGCGACCACATCCACATGGTACCAAATATTGACATGTGCACGCATAGGTATTTTTGAACAAATATCTGATGGGACTTTTCTTTACTTTCTTTTTATTTTTTGAAAAATAAAACAGTCAATTTATTCTACTTTATTCTATTCTTGAAAAAATAATTGCATTTTTATAGCTTGTGTGAGATGCCATGAATTTTTAAAATTTTATTGACACTGATAAATCATAGATAATCCTAATTGATCACACAAGTCAATTTATGAACTTTTAAATAGGGTTATGATCAATATCAATAATTTATATAATAATTAATTTTGAAAACCTATAAACTATATAAAATGAGATGAAATAGGCAACCTGATTTGAGTGGTGACGTAAAAAAACAAGAAAAAAGAAGGATAGACAAATAAATTTTTTGTGTAGTATCTAATTTTTTATTTTTGTCTGCGTAAATAAATATACTTAGATGTATATATAGGAGTAGAATTGGGATAATGGTTGCGTTGTTTTGAATTTGTAGATGAAGGTGTTTCTTTGCTCTGTCTGGCCTGCTCATTAATGCCTTAAAAAGCATGTGCTTTCTTTCCCATGTTCCTCCTGACACTAGCAATGATATTCTGTCTATCCTAGGATTCCAATTGGGTTTTTACCCTGCTAAGTTTCTTGGTGTTCCTTTGATCACAACCAAACTTAGTCTTGCGGACTACCAACCTCTCTTTGAAAAGATTAAATCCAGAATTTCTTCGTGGACTAACATATTCCTCTCTTATGCTCGTAGACTGTAATTGATCAAATCAATTATCCACTCTATCCAAGCCTATTGGTCTGCTCATTTTATTATCCCTGCCTCTGCTATAAATGACATGAAATCTGCCATGTCCAGATTCCTCTAGAAAGGGCCATCTATGGGAAAATTTGGCGCTAAAGTTGCTTGGAGCACAATTTCTCTTACTTTTGCTGAAGGGGGGCTGGCTATTAAGAATCTTGAAGATTGGAACAAGTCTCAGATCATGATGCATGTCTGGCAGATCATTACTCCCTCCTCCTCTTCTTACTGGGCTAAGTGGGTTCGTGTTGTCCATCTTAAAAACAAATTGTTCTGGATTCTTCCTATTCCCTTGGATTGTTCTTGGATTTGGAGGAAAGTTCTCAAACTTCGTACTATTGCATGCATGCACATTTCCTTTTCTATTAGTAATGGTGCTTGTACTAGTCTTTGGTTTGACCCATGTGTTAGGAATAAGCATGTGAATGATATTCCTATTTATGTATGATTTGATTATGATATAAATGAATGAATATGCAAGTATGCTTCCATTAAGAAAAGATGTAAAGACTTTTGATAGATAATAGGAACATATGTACAAGGACTTATAATGAATTGATCAAATATGTTAGGTTGATCCTACATAAGCAAAACAGCTTTGTAAAGTCCTTAAAAAGAAATGATGTACAAGGACTATACATATAGAAAGATCAAGCTTGTTAGGTTAACCTTATAATGTAATAGATAGGCTTGTCTGATCGTCGAGCACTGCACCAAAAATTGTAGTCTTCCAGGAGAGTCAAGGAAAACTCGAGAGCTATCAAGGCAGAATCGTAGTTTGCAAGATAGTAGATCTCGAAGTTCGTAGACTGCCAGGAGAGACGAGGAAGGATCGTAGTGTGTCGAGAAGAACATCCTCAGAGCCATAGTCTGTTGAGGATGTCACGTTCAGAATCATAGAGACAGCCTGTCTACGAGCCGACCGAGCATTTGCCGAAGCTAAGTTAAGAATCGGAGACCACACTCGGAGTCGTAGAGTCTATTGATCACATCAGAGGCAGAGATCGTAGTCGAGCAAGATCAGATGAAGACAACAAGCATAAAGACAGAAATCGTAGAGTGTCAAGATTTGAACTCTGAGTCATAGTGTCTGCAGAACCAAAGATGAATCGTAGAGTGCAGAACTAAGGCTTCAACAGAGGTGCTCACAACACCAAGGCAGAATTGTAGAGTAAACACGATTCTCAACAAACGAGCAGTCCTAGAATATCCAAAGCATGAAACCTCTGGTCTGAGCTGCAAAGGTACATTCCTCCTGAAGGAAACTAGAGAGCACTCAACAAATGGCTTGCAAGCTAACAGAAGATCTAAGCACAAATCCAATCAACATCTAGATTGAGTTGTGAAGCCATTCAAGATGAAGTCTTCCACAAGTTGATCAGAAGAAGACTTCAGTAAAAGTATCTGACTATGGAAAGTCAGCAAGAGCAGTAGCTGTCAAGAGAGTAGAAGAGAACGATCTTAGGATTAACCAGGATTGTAGTGTTTGCCAAAAAAAGTAGGAACTGATGAAGTGTACACAGAGATATTGATCAACTTATGAAGAACAAGGCTAAAGTGATTAAGTATTGAGTTAGTCTATTGATGATAAGTGAATGGGAGATCACAAGGAGAAAGTGAGTTGGGCATGCCAAAAATCTGAAGTGCCTTTCTATTCAGAAGAGGACAGAATAAGGAGTCAAGCTATCAGTTCCTGAGATCAGTCGAAGCAAACAGAAGTGTTGAAGCACTGCACAAGAGAAGGAAGAGGTGTTCTACATTGAAGATCTAATGAACACTCTTCAGGATCGTGGTATTGACTCAACCCGTCAATGAGCAACATTCAACAAGACACACTACGATCAGGTCCAAGAACATCTGCATCAGAATCGATATCGTAGAGTTCGGTCATCTAAAGATTGAAGCATTGTCAACGGTTCAATCTGAAGACTGATATTCGAACATTGCTTGTTGAGAGCATCGATGCAAAAGGACAGCTTCTAACATTCTAATCAAGAAGTCAGAAAGAAGAAATAAAGTTGACTACCTACCCGAAACATCAAACTGACATCTCTGACGGGGTAGGTGAAACAGTAGACTGCAGTGTCAGAAAGTCAAAAAGGGGATGCCATGTCACATCTGCAATCTACACCAAATAACTCGAGATCTCCGAAGCAATTCAAATATCTTTCAACGTCTATATCCCAACGGGAAGATTGCGAAGGAGTATATATCAGCCAGAGCTTCAAAGATCAAAAGTTGCTGAAGTTGCAGAATCGTTGAGTTGTTGGAATGCTATTGTTGACTCTATGAGTTCCACCAGAGCTAAACAGAACAAGTCTCAGTGACAGTGAGACTACAAAGGTGGAAGTGAAGCAGCCTTGAAGAAGGACTCGAACAAACTAAAGCTTCACTCAACAAAGACGAGAATTCCACTGAAGATGGCAGCTAAGCTGAGAGCCGAGAAGGCCAAGAAGATAGCATTTAGAAAAGTGACAGAGAACAAAGAAGATCCGGAGAGCCACTCTACGAATCACAATGAACCGAAAGCTGAAACAGAACAAGTGCAGAACCATGTCTGCAAACCAGACAAGAAGGGTTCAGGGAATGCTAAGTGCCAGACGAAGTCTACCAAAAGCTCAAACACTTAGCAAACCCAAATGGTGATGGTGCACAACTGACATCGAATGAAGATGAGCAGAACATAATGAAGATCAGCTGCACTAAAGAAGATGTGGTCCAGACTTGAAGCAGAATGCAAAGAGGACCACACCAAGCTGCTAAGTACAGAAGATTTTCAAGCTTAAAGACATCTTAGCAGCTTAGCACCAACAACAAAAACAACAACTACAACAAGTAGTTAGGGCCTGAGGGGTCCTTGTTCGGAGGGACTAAATGAAGTTCCAAGCCTACTGGGCTTGAAGAGTTCTTAGGGAACTAGAGGAGTTCCAAGCCTGTTGGGCTTGAAGAGTTCATAGTGAACAAAATTTCCAAGGCTGCTGGCCTTGAAGGAATCTTAGTGATTCACGGTGCTACCCTTCCTTAGTGGAAATCCTGCTAGTTAAAAGCAGAAGAGTGGATTAGGAGCTTGAGTCTCTGAACCACTTAAAATCCCTTGTGTCATTTACTTTCTGTCATTTACTTACTATCATTTATATTATGTACCTAACTGCTATAATTGCTATGTATGTATTAACTGCTTACAACTGAACTAACTCTACGAACAATGTATATATGTTCATGATTATATTAATGAAGGGGATCTTTTACTTTTTCTGCTGTGCTTGAAAAGATTCTTATATTTGTTGTGACACCCCCAAATCCGGGTTACCTAACCCCCGAGTTTGGTGCTCACGATCCACAATATAACTAACATCTAACTACCCATTCATTGTGAAAGTAGTATGCACACAAGCCAATCATGTTTGCTGATAAAATATATCCTTTGTAACAATCTTATTCATTTATTAATAAAAAAATATTAATTTATTAAAGGCTTTTAATTATCTACATGATGCTGTTTTATAATATTTGATAAACCCATAGTTTTAAGCAATATTTTTAGAATAATGATGATGATCATTCTAATGAGATCTAAATTCTTAGAAAGCTTAAAACTAAAATAGTTCCCAATCGTTGGATTACTAAATTGGGGATTAGTGAATCCAGATAGATTGGTACATACGTTGTTTGCTCATTGGATGAGGCTGATTGATCTCATAATCATTTATGTGGAGACACTAAAGCAAGTATATAGGTGCTTATTAGAGAATAAGTTCACTGAACGTGACTCGCTAAGGAATACTAATGGAGTTTTACTTGTGTGTCAATAGGAATTCCTATAGTGATAGTAGTACAAGTGATCCTTGATCTTGAGATCATCATAGTATCTGGTGTATGATGTGTAAGACCCCGAAATTTTTAAATAAAAAGGAATTTCCTTTATTTAATATTTTGAAATAGTAAGGGTTGATTTGATTAATGTGGATAGTTAAGGGTTAAATATGCAAATATTTCAAATTAAGCAAGTGGTTATAAAATATTCATTATCGTCGGGGAATATTCGTTTGGTCGTGGAATATTAAATCTTTGTCGAGGGAATATTAAATGCGACGAAGCCTTGATCATGTGTGGGCCCCATAACGAAAAGTGATTGGATGAAGAAAGCGACAAATATAAGTTATTTTTAAATAACGAGCGTAGTTTTCTGAATTATCTTTTGTTGGAATACCCGGTGGTTAAAACACACTAATCTGCGTTGTTGAGCAGTGAAGCACATGGTATTGCACCAATTATTGATTCTTACGTGAAGAAGGCACTTACTCAATAATGGTTACGAATTAATTCTTGTTGATATTTTATTGAGTTAATAATTCTTTGCGTTGATATTTTATATTCTTTGTTGTTTGATAATTGTCATTACACGATTATCTTTCATTATCGAGCGATAATTCATATTATCTGAATAATATTATTAGATAACATTATTAGGCAATGTCTAGAAAGTTACATATCTAAGGAGAGGTTTTGTGAGACCCAGTTTTTATTAATAAAGATTTAAATTTGGTGAAATAATTTTTTAATATTATGGTGTGAATTTGAGATAATATTATATTATTGTGTGGTAGTATTTATAAATTTTGCAAAGTATGCAAGTGGTTATATTATATTCGATTGGTGGGAATATTCGGTTTAGCGAGGGAATATTCGCAATGACTCAATCATTGGTGGACCCTAGCGAAATTATTGTCGGATTGAAAAAGCGACAAAAAAATATTTTATTGAAATAACGGCGGAAGTTTTACTGGTAGTTCTTGTTGAACTACTTTCGGTAGTAAAAAAATGCGATAATAAGTGTGGTTGCATAGTAGCACACGGTATTGATTATTGATGCTTATGTGAGAAGTCACTCAGTTTGATTCCATTATTGTCGATTAATAATATGAATTATTATAGCGATAATGACGTTTTGTTTTATTAATTATTATTAACGTAATAAAAGCGAAACATCTTTTTATATAAAATAGAATACTTTATTAAAGTTATTACATAAATAGAATATATTATATTTTATTATGCATAGTGTTGCATAGTATTTTGCATAGTGTTTTGCATAGTATTGCATAGTGTTTGCATAGTAAAATGTTTTTATATAAATAGAATATATTATATTTTATTTAAAAGATTTTTCTTTAAATATGGACCGTCAGTTAAAAGTAAATCAATCTGGATAGTTCATGGATTAGATTATTATGCATTCCATTTTCCTATAAATAGAAGCTCATTCCTTCATTATTTTCTTACGAATTCATTGAAACTACAGAGAGAAATTATAGAGAAAGCTATAGAGAAAAAGTTATAGAAAGAAGAAGAGTATTACCTTTACTTCACTACTTCTATATTCGAGTTCTTTTTTCACGGTGAGGGTGTTATTCTTTCTTCTTGAAGAGAACTTACATTATTCCATTCATTATCATTACATTGGAATAACTTTTGTAAAAGTGGCATACCTATACATAACTTTTGTATCTGTGGCATACCTATACTTGGTGAAATCCTTATGTTATTCCATTGCTTATTATTACATTGGAATAACTTTTGTATCTGTGATTTTACCCTATCCTTGGTGACATTCTTCTATTATTACATTTGGAACATCACATGCATGTGTTTTACACATTTGACACAGTTCCGATTTTATTATTACTGTTGGAACATCACATGCGTGTGTTTTACAGGACTGGTTAAAATCTTTATCATTACATTGGAATATCCTATCACGTGTGTTTTACAGGATCTGGTTCCATCTTTATTATTACATTGGAACATCACATCCGGTGTGAATTTCACGACACAGTTCCGTTATTATTATTATTACATTGGAATAACTTTTATCATCTGATACTGCATGCATGGTGATTTCTTTTGTTATTCCATTCTTTATTATACTCGGTTGGTTAAAACTTTGACTTCTATACTCCATGAAATTAGTAGAATATCCTTGATATTTGCGTTTCATCCGATATCTTTTCATGGAAATATTCTTACGATCATTCTTGAATTTTACTCTCTGAAAGCGATGTCGTGTTGACAATTTGGGCGTTAATAATTCATGGATTAAATAATTCTTGAACTTGTTTTATTGAATTATTATGTCATTGTCATCATCCTCATGATATATTATGTTATCTTTGGCTTACGTGCATAGATGAAATTTGTATGATTATGACCGAGGATCATTCGGTATAATCATGACTTGATATAAATGATGTGACAAAAGTCCTCGGTGGCTGTAATGTAATGCGATGATGGATAGTTTTTGGTATGATTATGACCGAGGGGTGATTCGGTATAGTCATGACCATTGATAATTTGATGAAAATCCTTGGCCAGTGGTATAGGGATGATTAGATGTGGTGGTTTATTTATTAAAATTTGAGTCTCGTGATAAAAATTGATGAAAACCTTTTAAAACCTAAAAGATAGTAGACTTTATTCTCTACTTGACTCTTTTAATGGGTTGCTTATTAAGCTGCGATTAAAGCTGGTTGTCTATTGTATTTTATCGGTTTAACAACATTGAAGGCTAATGATAATTTATTACGCATTATCTTAGTCATAATATTTCTTCTTGGGCTAGTTGAGCTCACCCTTTCTTTCCTTTGTTCTCTTGAGAAATGAGAACATAGGCTGGGACGAGTCGAGGAGCAAGTAATGGTCGAGAGGATAGCATTAGTAGTCCTCACTATTATGTGAAATAGTGTGATAATAGTTGTAATGAGGACTCCTTTTGAGTTTGTATAATATCTAGTAGAACAATATTTGTATTCAAACTCACGATTTATATAAATTGTTACCTGCAGCATTATATTAGTAAGTTGTATTTGAATTTATGTACCATGTAAGTGGCGACCCAAGATGGGTGGCGTATACCTAATTTTGAGGCGTTACGGTTGGTATCGAGCTTAGGGATATGATCCACTGGCTAAGATGCGAGATAAGAACTAGGAGGGAGGCAGGGGAATTCCTTAGCTAGTATGACCTACCTAAGTTTATTTGGTATTTGATTGGTCGGTCGAGAATATAGGGATAATTTGTTAAATGTCAATTAACCCTTGTTTTGTGACGGTGTTTGAGAATGGCATCTGAAAATCTTTGAGATAAGCAATGAAGCACATGAGAGTGTTGATTCAGTTCAAACAAAAGGTAACGACCAACAACACGATAATAATCATCTTTGGTGGCAGCGGCTATCGAACAATGATAACCATCGTGGGGAAATTATCATGCTAAGAATGGTAACCACTTGGTGGTAATCATGGCAAAAGATAATAGAAGTGGAAATTTCAAGAAGAGAAGGTCATTTAGCTCGATTTTGTCGTATAGTGAAGTCAAGTCCAATTTGGGATAGTGGCACCAAAGGCGGATCTGAACAAAACAAAGTCGGTGGTTTCAGGAAGAAGCGTTTTTAGTGACTTCTCAAAAGTGGGTAACGACGAACGAAGTTAGCACGGGTTAGTTAATTATAAATTCTTGCGAAGTCTATACCTTATTAGATACTGGGTTCTACCCATTCTTTTATCTCTCTTTTGCTTGCGTTCAACGTTTAAATTTGACTCAGGAGAAATTAGACTTTGATTTATCTATTGAAACTTCGTTGGGAGAAACCTTCGTTACCTCCACTGTTTATTAATCTTGTTGTTTCAAATAAACACTTTCACGTTACTGTCTATCTTATCTCTTTTGAAAATACTTGCTTTTGAGGTAATTTTTGAAAGCGATTGATTAACTACTCATTATTCTTTTTGTAAGGTTGTTAGCTTTCATATTCTAACCAACTTTGTTATCTGAATTCAAAGTAACCAAATCCTAAAGTTAATCACTGTTATATCAAGCCATAAGTAAAGAGCCCGATCCTTTCGTTGTTGACTTCCTTGTGTGGAATGCACCGAAGCCAGACTTTCTGTAGGCGACGTCATGAATGAAGATGGCAAGTTTATAGGTATCATTGTGAGGTCTTATATCTAGGTTAAGGGATAGAAGTCACAGTTAGTATCAATGTGACGTCTTATCCAAGTCTTGGATGAAATAATGATTTTGAATGATATTTCTATCATTAATAAATTTCTTGGCGTATTCTTGAAGACTTCTAGCCTACCTAGAGCGTGAAATCGAATTTTGTATTGACCCCGATCTACAAAAACCCATTTCTTAAACCCTCAAATATTTCTTCAACTAAAAGGATCAGTTTCGTGGATTATGATGAAAGTCATAATAAAAGTATAGAACTAATAAAAATCATGGGTATATGAAGTATTAGTAAGTTTTATGATGAGTTATGTTGGTTAGTATGTGAAAACATGAAAGTTTCTTAGAAATCACAAAGAGTTGAAAATCAGATTTTAGTGAAAAGCGTAACATGAAATTCAATTGACCATATCTCCTATTATATTTTGAATTTTTGAATGTGGTCAAGTCCTAGAGTTAGATCTATGAGTTACCTAACTAATCCAAGTGGAATTACTGGAAAAGGTGTTGTAGATTTTTGTGGACTGATTTTAGCAAAGGAGTGCAAAGCTGCAAAAAGCCGAAAAAGCTTCTGCCATGATTTTAGAGAGGCTGTTTCGGCCACTTAAATTATGAGAAAAATTCTGGCCTTTTGGGACATGAAAGTATATGGTATAAAGTATCTCCTGTCCAAAATGAGCTCATTCGACTTAAAATGAGCAAGTTATGACTATTTCAATATTTAGGTTTTTCAGAAAAAACGCTATAACGAGTTCTATAACTCCGATGACCATGAAATTTAAACTGGAAGCTCACGTTAACATGTGTAAGGTCCTGCCAAGATTTGGGAATTTTGGAGTTAAACTTGAGGTAGCTAATTTCTTAAGGAATTAAGTGGAAATTGATTTTTAAAAAATAGTAAATGAATTTTAAAAATTCGAGAAAATATATTTTTCATTATGGGACTATATTATGCTAAATCCCAGAAAAGAAATATTTTTGGGGCTGATTTGGTATTTTCATGAAAATAGTTTAATTCTGAAACATATGAGTTAAATATGTTATGTGAAGTAACAAAGTTGAAAATAGGATTTTATGGCTAGAGAATCCTATATAGAATATATGCATATTTTTTGATGAGGATTTGATAATTGGTGATGATATTTTATGAGTATGGCATTTTGAATGATTAAATGCATTATATGGTAAAAGCGTAAACAATTAAGATAAATTGTTTATAAATTTAAGAAGTGATTAAAATATTGTTATAATATTAATGATATTAGATTATGAGATTATTAAGTGATTGATAACATGGGGATATTCTTGAATCTGGATAAATTATATTATAAATGTTTAATATTTATCCTTTATCTCATTTGATTGATTCTTTATATCATTATCCTCATGTTTATATTATATTTGAAAGTCATACGTGGCTTACGTGGTGCATAGATGGACTTGGTATGATTATGACCGAGGATTGTTGGGTATAATCATAATAGCAGTAATTGAAAACACAATTATCTTTGGTAGTAGTGCATGGATAATTTGTGGTCGTGATCTTAATGAATATCCTTGGCTTTGGTAGTAGTGTGCGGGGATGATTCGATGATATGGATTAATTATTGAAATTTGAGTCTCGTGAATGAAATATTAATTCATGGATGTGTTCAAAGTCATCTCAATGAATACACGATTATCTACGTGCATAGATGGACTTGGTATGATTATGACCGAGGATTGTTCGGTATAATCATAATTAATAATTGAAAACACAATTATCTTTGGTAGTAGTGCATGGATAATTTGTGGTCGTGATCTTAATGAATATCCTTGGCACGTAGTGCGAGGGGATGATTCGATGATGTGGATTAATTATTGAAATGAGTCTCGTGATGAAATATTAATTCATGGATGCGTTCAAAAGTCATCTTACTAGGCTTACGTGCATAGATGGACTTGGTATGATTATGACCAAGGATTATTGGTATAATCATAATGCAGTAATTGAAAACACGAATATCCTTGGCGATGGTGCATGGATAATTAAGTGGTCGTGATACTATTAAATGGCTGCGTCTTAGCATTATTGGTTTTTATGACTGATTTATATATCTTTGGCTTGTAGTGCAGATGAATTGTTAATAAATATCTTTACCTGTATATCTTTGCTTTGCAAAGATGAATTGTTAATGAATATCTTTGGCGGATTAAGAAGATGAATTTAATATTTTTAACAATAAAGGTATTCAAGGTATCCTCACCTCTTTATCATATCAGTGCGTACCCTAATTTGTGAGACCCAGTTTTATCGATAAAGATTTAAATTTTGTTGAAATAATTTTTTATATTATGGTGTGAATTTGAGATAATATTATAGTTGTGGGTAGTATTTATAAATTTTGCAAAGTATCACAGTGGTTATATTATATTATTAGATTGGTGGGGAATATTCGGTTTAGCGAGGAATATTAAATACAATGACTCAATCATTGGTGGACCCTAGCGAAATTATTGTCGGATTGAAAAAGCGACAAAAATATTTTATTGAAATAACGGCGGAAGTTTTCTGGTAGTTCTTGTTGAACTACTTTCGGTAGTAAAAAAATGCGATGTCGTGTGGTTGCATAGTAGCACCGGTATTGATTATTGATCTTTATGTGAGAAGTCACTCGGTTTGATTCCATTATTGTCGATTAATAATATGAATTATTATAGCGATAATGACGTTTTGTTTTATTAAATATTATTAGCGTAATAAAAGCGAAACATCTTTATATAAAATAGAATACTTTATTAAAGTTATTACATAAATAGAATATATTATATTTTATTATGCATAGTGTTGCATAGTGTTTTTGCATAGTGTTTTGCATAGTATTGCATAGTGTTTGCATAGTAAAATGTTTTTATATAAATAGAATATATTATATTTTATTTAAAAGATTTTTCTTTAAATATGGATAGTCAGTTAAAATGCGTCAATCTGGATAGTTCATGGATTAATTCTTATGCATTCCATTTTCCTATAAATAGAAGCTCGTTCCTTCATTTATTTTCTTACGAATTCATTGAAACTACAGAGAGAAAATTATAGAGAAAAGCTATAGAGAAAATTATAGAAAGAAGAAGAGTTATACGCTACTTCACTTTACTTATATTAGGTTCTTTTACGGTGAGGGTGTTATTCTTTCTTCTTGAAGAGAACTTACATTATTCCATTCATTATTATTACATTGGAATAACTTTTGTAAAAAGTGGCATACCTATACATAACTTTGTATCTGTGGCGTACCTATACTTGGTGAAATCCTTATGTTATTCCATTGCTTATTATTACATTGGAATAACTTTTATATCTGTGATTTACCTATACTTGGTGACATTCTTCTATTATTACATTTGGAACATCACATGCATGTGTTTTACAGGACTGGTTAAATTTTATTATTACATTGGAACATCACATGCATGTGTTTTTTAGGACTGGTTTAAAATCTTTATCGATACATTTGGAATATCTATCATGTGTTTTACAGGATGCAGTTCCATCTTTATTATTACATTTGGAACATCACAGCGGTGTGAATTTCACGACTGGTTTTATTATTATTATTACATTGGAATAACTTTTGTACATCTGAAATCTGCGCGTGCATGGTGATTTCTTTTGTTATTCCATTCTTTATTATACCCGGTTGGTTAAAACTTTGACTTCTATACTCCATGAAATTAGTAGAATATCCTTGATATTTGCGTTTCATCGATATCTTTTCATGGAAATATTCTTGATCATTCTTGAATTTTACTCTCTGAAAGCGATGTCGTGTTGACAATTTGGGCGTTAATAATTCATGGATTAAATAATTCTTGAACTTGTTTTATTGAATTATTATGTCATTGTCATCATCCTCATGTTATATTATGTTATCTTTGGCTTCGTGCGTAGATGAACTTAGTATGATTATGACCGAGGATCATTCGGTATAATCATGACTTGATATAAATGATGTGACAAAAAAAAGTCCTCGATGGCACATAATGCGATGATGGATAGTTTTTGGTATGATTATGACCGGGGGTGATTCGGTATAGTCATGACCATTGATAATTTGATGAAAATCCTTGGCCAGTAGTGCGAGGGATGATTAGATGTGGTGGTTTATTTATTAAAATTTGAGTCTCGTGATAAAAATTGATGAAAACCTTTTAAAACCTAAAAGATAGTAGACTTTATTCTCTACTTGACTCTTTTAATGGATTGCTTATTCATTTGCGATTAAAGCGGGTTGTCTATTGTATTTTATCGGTTTAACAACATTGAAAAACTAATGATAATTTATTACGCATTATCTTAGTCATAATATTTCTTCTTGGGCTAGTTGAGCTCACCCTTTCTTTCATTTGTTCTCTTGAAAATGAGAACATAAATTTGAGACGAGTCGGGGAGCAGAAATGGTCGAGAGGATAGCATTAGTAGTCCTCACTATTACGTGAAATAGTGTGATAATAGTTGTAATGAGGACTCCTTTTGAGTTTGTATAATATCTAGTAGACAATATTTGTATTCAAACTCACGATTTTATGTATATTTTGAATACCACAGCAGTTATATTAGTAAGTTGTATTTGAATTTATGTACCATGTAAGTGGCGACCCAAGATGGGTGGCGTATACCTAATTTTGGGGCGTCACGGTTGGTATCGAGCTTAGGATATGATCCACAGCTAAGATGTGAGATAAGAACTACTAGGAGGGAGGCAGAAATTCCTTAGCTAGTATGACCTACCTAAGTTTATTTGGTATTTGATTGGTCGGTCGAGAATATAGGGATAATTTGTTAAATGTCAATTAACCCTTGTTTTGTGGCGGTGTTTGAGAATGGCATCTGAAAATCTTTGAGATAAGCAATGAAGCACATGAGAGTGTTGATTCGATCGAACAAAAGGTAACGACCAACAACACGATAATAATCATCTTTGGTGGCAAATTTATCGAACAATGATAACCATCGTGGGGAAATTATCATGCTAAGAATGGTAACCACTTGGTTGGTAATCATGGCAAAGATAATAGAAGTGGAAATTTCAAGAAGAGAAGGTCATTTAGCTCGATTTTGTCGTATAGTGAAGTCAAGTCCAATGGGGATAGTGGCACCAAAAGGCGGATCTGGACAAAACAAAATCGGTGGTTTTTTTTTAAGAAGGCGTTTTTTTCGTGACTTCTCAAAAAGTGGGTAACTTGACGAAGTTACGCACGGGTTAGTTAATTATAAATTCTTGCGAAGTCTATACCTTATTAGATCTGGGTTCTACCCATTCTTTTATCTCTCTTGCTTTGCGTTCAGCGTTTAAATTTGACTCAGGAGAAATTAGACTTTGATTTATCTATTGAAACTTCGTTGGGAGAAACCTTCGTTACCTCCATTTTTATTAATCTTGTTGTTTCAAATAAACACTTTCACGTTACTGTCGATCTTATCTCTTTGAAAATACTTGCCTTTGAGGTAATTTTTTTGAAAAGCGATTGATTAACTACTCATTATTCTTTTTGTAAGGTTGTTAGCTTTCATATTCTAACCAACTTTGTTATCTGAATTCAAAGTAACCAAATCCTAAAGTTAATCATTTGTTATATCAAGCCATAAGTAAAGAGCCCCGATCCTTTCGTTGTTGACTTCCTTGTGTGGAATGCAAAGAAGCGGACTTTACTGTAAGCGACGTCGTGAATGAAGATGGCAAGTTTATAGGTATCATTGTGAGGTCTTATCTAGGTTAAGGGATAGAAGTCACGATTGGTATCAATGTGACGTCTTATCCAAGTCTTGGATAAGAATATGATTTTGAATGATATTTCTATCATTAATAAATTTCTTGGCGTATTCTTGAAGACTTCCTAGCCTACCCTAGGCGTGAAATCGAATTTTGTATTGACCCGATCTGAAAAAAACCCATTTCTTAAACCCTCAAATATTTCTTCAACTAAAAGGATGCATTTCGTGGTTTATGATGAAAGTCATAATAAAAGCATTGGACTAATAAAAATCATGGGTATATGAAGTATTAGTAAGTTTTATGATGAGTTATGTTGGTTAGTATGTGAAAACATGAAAGTTTCTTAGAAATCACAAAGAGTTGAAAATCAGTTTTGGTGAAAAAGCGTAACATGAAATTCAATTGACCATATCTCTATTATATTTTGAATTTTTGAATGTGGTCAAGTCCTAGAGTTAGATCTATGAGTTACCTAACTAATCCAAGTGGAATTACTGGAAAAGGTGTTGTAGATTTTTGTGTGGACTGATTTTTAGCAAAGGAGTGCAAAGCTGTAAAAAATTCAAAAATGCTTCTGCCATGATTTTAGAGGGCTGTTTCGGCCACTTAAATTATGAGAAAAATTCTGGCCTTTTGGGACATGAAAGTATATGGTATAAAGTACCTCCTGTCCAAAAATGAGCTCATTCGACTTAAAATGAGCAAGTTATGACTATTTCAATATTTAGGTTTTTCAAATGAAAAAAACGCTATAACTTGGAGTTCTATAACTCAGATGACCATGAAATTTAAACTGGAAGCTCACGTTAACATGTGTAAGGTCCTGCCAAGATTTGGGAATTTTGGAGTTAAACTTGAGGTAGCTAATTTCTTAAGGAATTAATTAGAAATTGATTTTTGAAAAATAGTAAAAATGAATTTTAAAAATTCGAGAAAAATATATTTTCATTATGGGACTATATTATACTAAATCCCAGAAAAGAAATATTTTTGGGACTGATTTGGTATTTTTCATGAAAATAGTTTAATTCTGAACATATGAGTTAAATATGTTATGTGAAGTAACAAAGTTGAAAATAGGATTTTATGGCTAGAGAATCCTATATAGAGTATATGCATATTTTTTGATGAGGATTTGATAATTGGTGATGATATTTTATGAGTATGGCATTTTGAATGATTAAATGCATTATATGGTAAAAGCGTAAACAATTAAGATAAATTGTTTATAAATTTAAGAAGTGATTAAAATATTGTTATAATATTAATGATATTAGATTATGAGATTATTAAGTGATTGATAACATGGGGATATTCTTGAATCTGGATAAATTATATTATAAATGTTTAATATTTATCCTTTATCTCATTTGATTGATTCTTTATATCATTATCCTCATGTTTATATTATGTTGAAAGTCATACATGGCTTACGTGCATAGATGGACTTGGTATGATTATGACCGAGGATTGTTAGGTATAATCAAGCAGTAATTGAAAACACAATTATCTTTGGTAGTAGTGCATGGATAATTTGTGGTGCGTGATACTAATGAATATCCTTGGCACGTATGCGGGGGATGATTCGATGATGTGGATTAATTATTGGTGAGTCGTGATGAAATATTAATTCATGGATGTGTTCAAAGTCATCTTGGCTTACGTGCATAGATGGACTTGGTATGATTATGACCGAGGATTGTTCGGTATAATCATAGCTTAGTAATTGAAAACACAATTATCTTTGGTAGTAGTGCATGGATAATTTGTGGTCGTGATACTAATGAATATCCTTATCACGTAGTGCGGGGATGATTCGATGATGTGGATTAATTATTGAAATGAGTCTCGTGAATGAAATATTAATTCATGGATGTGTTCAAAGTCATCATGGCTTACGTGCATAGATGGACTTGGTATGATTATGACGAGGATTGTTGGGTATAATCATAATTAGTAATTGAAAATACACAATTATCTTTGGTAGTAGTGCATGGATAATTTGTGGTCATGATCTTAATGAATATCCTTTATCTTTTAGTGTGCGGGGATGATTGATGATGATATGGATTAATTATTGAAATGAGTCTCGTGATGAAATATTAATTCATGGATGTGTTCAAAGTCATTTGGCTTACGTGCATAGATGGACTTGGTATGATTATGACCGAGGATTATTGTCATTAATAATTTAATAAGTAATTGAAAACACAATTATCTTTGGTAGTAGTGCATGAATAATTTGTGGTCGTGATACTAATGAATATCCTTATCTTAGTGCGGGGATGATTCGATGATATGGATTAATTATTGGTGCGAGTCTCAAATAATGAAATATTAATTCATGGATGTGTTCAAAATGATATGGAACTAGTGCATAGATGGACTTGGTATGATTATGACCGAGATTGTTTAGTATAATCATACTTAATGAATACACATTATCTTTGGTAGTAGTGCATGGATAATTTATGGTGATTGATCTTAATGAATATCCTTGGCACGTAGTGCGGGGATGATTCGATGATGTGGATTAATTATTGAAATGAGTCTCGACAATGAAATATTAATTCATGGATGTGTTAAAAGTCATCTTTGGTAGTAGTGCATTGATGGACTTGGTATGATTATGACCACGGATTATTGGTATAATCATGGCCAGTAATTGAAAACACGAATATCCTTGGCGGTGGTGCATGGATAATTCATGGTTGTGATACTATTAAGGTGAGTCTCGCGTCTTAGCATTATTGGTTTCTGATTTATATCTTTGGCTTTGTAGTGCAAAGATGAATTGTTAATAAATATCTTTGGCGGTTTCAAAGATGAATTTAATATTTTTGGCGATAAAGATATTTAATATTTTTAACAATAAAGGTATTCCCTCACCTCTTTATCATATCAGTCGTACCCTAATTTGAGGCGAAATTCCATAAGGAGGGAGATTGTGAGACCCAGATTTTTATCGATAAAGATTTAAATTTTGTTGAAATAATTTTTTAATATTATGGTGTGAATTTGAGATAATATTATAGTTGTGGGTAGTATTTATAAATTTTGCAAAAGTATCAGTGGTTATATTATATTCGATTGGTGGGGAATATTAGGTTTAGCGAGGGAATATTAAATACAATGACTCAATCATTGGTGGACCCTAGCGAAATTATTGTCGGATTGAAAAAAGCGACAAAAATATTTTATTGAAATAACGGCGGAAGTTTTCTGGTAGTTCTTGTTGAACTACTTTCATTAGTAAAAATACGATGTCGTGTGGTTGCATAGTAGCACTTGCGGTATTGATTATTGATGCTTATGTGAGAAGTCACTCGGTTTGATTCCATTATTGTCGATTAATAATATGAATTATTATAGCGATAATGGCGTTTTGTTTTATTAAGTATTATTATTAACGTAATAAAAGCGAAACATCTTTATATAAAATAGAATACTTTATTAAAGTTATTACATAAATAGAATATATTATATTTTATTATGCATAGTGTTGCGTAGTGTTTTTTTGCATAGTGTTTTGCATAGTATTGCATAGTGTTTGCATAGTAAAATGTTTTTATATAAATAGAATATATTATATTTTATTTAAAGATTTTTCTTTAAATATGGATAGTCGAGTTAAAATGTAAATCAATACGGATAGTTCATGGATTAATTCTTATGCATTCCATTTTCCTATAAATAGAAGCTCGTTCCTTCATTATTTTCTTACGAATTCATTGAAACTAGAGAGAAATTATAGAGAGAAGCTATAGAGAAAATTATAGAAAGAAGAAGAGTATTACTTTTCTTCACTACTTCTATATTAGGTTCTTTTTACGGTGAGGGTGTTATTCTTTCTTCTTGAAGAGAACTTACATTATTCCATTCATTATTATTACATTGGAATAACTTTTAAAAAGTGGCATACCTATACATAACTTTTGTATCATGGCATACCTATATACTTGGTGAAATCCTTATGTTATTCCATTGCTTATTATTACATTTGGAATAACTTTTGTATCTGTGATTTACCTATACTTGGTGACATTCTTCTATTATTACATTTGGAACATCACATGCATGTGTTTTTTGGGACACAGTTCGATTTTTATTATGATACATTGGAACATCACATGCATGTGTTTTACAGGACTGGTTTCCGTCTTTATCGTTACATTGGAATATCCTATCACATGTGTTTTACAGGATGCAGTTCCATCTTTATTATTACATTTGGAACATCACATCGGTTGTGAATTTCACGACTGGTTAGTTATTATTATTACATTGGAATAACTTTGTCATCTGAATCTGCATGCATGGTGATTTCTTTTGTTATTCCATTCTTTATTATACCCGGTTGGTTAAAACTTTGACTTCTATACTCCATGAAATTAGTAGAATATCCTTGATATTTGCGTTTCATCGATATCTTTTCATGGAAATATTCTTACGATCATTCTTGAATTTTACTCTCTGAAAAGCGATGTCATCATTTGACAATTTGGGCGTTAATAATTCATGGATTAAATAATTCTTGAACTTGTTTTATTGAATTATTATGTCATTGTCATCATCCTCATGTTATATATTATTTATCTTTGGCTTACGTGCATAGAGATGAACTTAGTATGATTATGACCGAGGATCATTCGGTATAATCATGACTTGATATAAATGATGTGACAAAAAAGTCCTCGATGGCTTTGTAATGCGATGATGGATAGTTTTGGTATGATTATGACCGGGGGTGATTCGGTATAGTCGTGACCATTGATAATTTGATGAAAATCCTTGGCCAGTAATGCGGGGATGATTAGATGTGGTGGTTTATTTATTAAAATTTGAGTCTCGTGATAAAAATTGATGAAAACCTTTTAAAACCTAAAAGATAGTAGACTTTATTCTCTACTTGACTCTTTTAATGGATTGCTTATTCATTTGCTGATTAAAGCTGGTTTATCTATTGTATTTTATCGGTTTAACAACATTGAGGCTAAATGATAATTTATTACGCATTATCTTAGTCATAATATTTCTTCTTGGGCTAGTTGAGCTCACCCTTTCTTTCATTTGTTCTCTCTTGAAATGAGAACATAAATTTGGAGACGAGTCGGGGAGCGAGTAATGGTCGAGAGGATAGCATTAGTAGTCCTCACTATTACGTGAAATAGTGTGATAATAGTTGTAATGAGGACTCCTTTTGAGTTTGTATAATATCTAGTAGACAATATTTGTATTCAAACTCACGATTTATGTCGTATTGTTACCACAGACAGTTATATTAGTAAGTTGTATTTGAATTTATGTACCATGTAAGTGGCGACCGACCCCGATGGGTGGCGTATACCTAATTTTCAACGAATGTGAGATATATGAGTATACGAGGAGGAAGAGTATTTTTGTTGCAATAAATGATTAACACATGTTTTGTGTGTCGGTGGACCCCATTTCTTGGCTGAAATTTGATTATAGCCTGTAAAATCGCCCGTTTGTGGATTTCGGTCAATTTCTATTTGGAATTTGGAAAACCTTTCTTCTGCAAAGTTGTAGAGAATTGAATTTCCTATAAAAACTCATGAGATTTGAATTTTCTGATGAAAGGGCTATTTATTATGAATTATTGAAGTTCAAGAAACTCAAAATAATTGATTTTTGGAAGTTTAAAATATTTAAAATAGGAAAAACGTTTTTGGAATGTTTAGGTGGCCTCATTTAACATGTGTAGGAGCTGAATTCAGTTGGCAAGTGTAATGAGGTATGAGGTTTTGGAAAATAAATATTAATATTATATTAAATTTTCTGCTTTGGTGTTCTAAGCAATTTCCTATAAATAGGGTGCTTAGGTTAGAATTGAAAATCACACAAGAAACTGAAGTTTTCTCTCTCTATATTATCGAGCGTATTCTTGTGAGTATTTTGAGTATACTTTGAGTATTGCTATACGGTGCAAGTCCAAGTCATAGCCTATATCCTGGTTTTTAATTTAAGAAGATCTTGATCTTTCGAGGTAAGGGATATTATTTTTTTTCGTAATGATATTATTTCTTCAATATCATTATGCTGAAATGTTGATCTGAAGTTTTTATTAAATTTGGAACTTTTTCATGTCAGGGTTACTATTCGTGGGTTACTATTCATGAGTTACTATTCACGAGTTACTATTCATGAGTTACTATTCACGAGTTACTATTCACGAGTACTATTCATGAAAGGTGAAGATGTTTTTTTTTGAATTTCTATCTTTTGGTGTCTGGAGTTACTATTCACGTATCGGCACTATTCACGATATCTGACACTATTCACGATATCTGCACTATTCACCGAAATATAAAATTTCTTCTTTTTTGTCCAAAATATCTATTCGGATACTAACTCCGATTGTATCCATGTTTTGATCATTCTTGAATTTTACACCACTATGATTATTTTTTGAGGTATTTTTGGGCGTGGATAAAACCAAGTACGAATCCTTAATCCTTAATCCTTGTCATTTTGTTTCAATCGGATTCGTTTTTTTAAAAATATTTTCATCATCCTCGGTCTTAAATGATGATATTATTAAATATCTTTGGCCTGTAGTGCAAAGATGAATGATTTCTGAAGAATATCTTTGGCCTGTAGTGCAAAGATGAACAGGTGTTGAGATGAACATGACCGATTGATTAATATCTTTGGCCTGTAGTGCAAAGATGAACAGGTGTTTAAATGAACATGACCAACTGATGAATATCTTTGGTTTAGGGCTTCCTAACATTCGTTTAGGGTTCCTAATTATACATTAGGGTTTCTAAACCTGAGATTAGGGTTTCTAATCCCTTATTAGGTTTTACTAATTTTAAACCCTATCCGATCAATCATTGATCAATAACTTTATGCGATACAAACGCGTATTCACCAACATAATTATTAAAATTGTATTTTCTACCAAATCCCTATCCGAACTTAGGGTTAGGGTTTCTATTCTCAGTTAAGCATAACTCTACTCTTATTTCTCAGTCAATACACAAATTGACTAATTCTCAAAACTTGTATCATCGATACACAACACAATATTAATAGTCAATATCAATATTAATTAAAATAATATATATGTATATTCGTAAAATTAGGATTATTTGAAATCTCGGGTTATTACATTCTCCCCTCCTTATAAGGATTTCGTCCTCAGAATCACCGCTTTCTTATACCCTATAAACTTTTAAAGTTGTATCATCAATTCATTTTTATCAACACAATATTAATTTGTATCTCATATTCTAACGTGTGATTTGGATCTATAAAAGAAAACAATTCACAACGATATCTATCCCATATTACTCGCGTAATTTAAGTATTAAGCGAAATTATTACCTGTCGCCACCTCTTGAGCAACCACTACATCTTGCGCCGTCATGTTGAATGTACGGGCTGTTGGTCTTCCTGGATGTGCAGGTCCTTTAATTGCCAAGGTTCCGCTACCAGGTCTCTTTTTGACACTTTTTTTCTCCACATTCCTCTTTGGATAGTTCCGAACCAAATGATCTGTCGATCCACATACAAAACAACATTGTATCTTCTTCGAACTGGGACAATTGGGTGACATGTGTCCCTCTTGAACGCAGTTATAGCAAACTCCCTTTTTCTTCAAACACACTCCCGAATGGTTCTTTCCACAAGTCGAACATGGCTCCCTTCCTTTCTTATTTCCTTCTGTCTTGTTACCCAACTGGGTATTCTCGCTCCACTTTCTTTTGTTCAGATTAGTACCAGCACTACTACCTCCTTCAATAGTCTTCTTCTTCTCCTTTTGATTATAATGGGATGCAGCTTCACTTCCCTCTTCAGTATTGCTTTCTCCAACAAAGCCGTGAACGTATTAATCTGCAATACAGCTACTTTGTTGTATATACCCGGCTTCGATCCTTTCTCATACCTTCTTGCCTTCCGTAATTCTTTATCCACCTGATGAGGTGCAACTCTTGCTAATTCGTTGAATTTAGCAGCATATTCAGACACCGACATGTTCTCCTGCTTCAGTTCTAAAAACTTAACTTCCATCCGAGCTTATATACTCGATGAAAAGTAGTTCTCAAAGAACAACTCCTTGAATCTTGTCCAAGTTACCACAGCTGTACCAGCTTTTGCCTGATTAGTCTCCCACCAGTAATTGGCTTCTCCCTTCATCAGATATGTTGCAAAAGCTATCTTTTGCTCTTCTGCCACTCGCGCAATAATGAATTCTTTTTCCATCTCCTTCACCCAAGTTTGGGCTTCAATCGGATCCGTGGTTCCTTTAAATTCTGGCGGTCCTACCACTTTAAAGTCCTTAAAATTTGCCAATCTATCAGCTGGCTGATTTCTTGCTCTTGCTCTTTCTGCTGGAGCTCTATTTCCCATAGCTTGGGCTAACATGTCCACAAAATTCTTCATCGGGTCCACTTGACCTCCTTCATTATTCACTGACTGCTCTTCTCTTTGATTTCGATTCTGTCGTCTAGGCGGCATGATCTGATTTAAATAAAAAAAATCTTACATTAATTTTACACAAAATCTTATTAACAACACAATAAGAATTTAACACCATGTTCTCATATAATCGCATATTTATTCAAATAGCACATAGTACATTTAGTACTTAACACATACAACTATCCCATTTTAAGTAAATTTTAGGATTTACCACACATAACTACTCCCAGTTCATAATTCTCATTCACACATAACTACTCCCAGTTCATCAAACTTACCATACTTAGGGGTTCAGGAACTTGCCACAATTATATGACTGTATGAACTTATCCTAGTCAGACCATTGGCGTCCATTCGCTAAGGGGTTCAAATCATTTCATATAATTATGAGTCATGAACTTACCATAAGTATGAGTTTTAAGAACTCACAAATTAATCTTATATCCATATAGAAAATAAAGATTTCATTCATAAAAACATATATATTTACATATGTTCACACATCATTCTCGATATTACAACCGTTAATATCACATCCTACTACCAAAACATTTACTATAATTATGAGTCATGAACTTATCATAAATATGAGTTTTAAGAACTCACAAATTAATCTTATATTCATATAAAAATAAAGATTTCATTCATATATATATATATATATATATATATATATTTACATATGTTCACACATCGTTCTTGATATTACAACCGTTAATATCACATCCTACTACCAAAACATTTACTATAATTATGAGTCATGAACTTATCATAAGTATGAGTTTTAAGAACTCACAATTAATCTTATATTTATATAGAAAATAAAGATTTCATTCATACAAACATATATATTTATGTATGTTCACACATCGTTCTCGATATTACAACCGTTAATATCGCATCCTACTACCAAAAGATACTACTGCTTATATCTAGGTTGTCTACCGTCCACTCCCTTCACCCGTCTTCTTGCTGGGACACTTGTTGAATCCATGACCCGTTCTCCCACATGAAAAAACATTTACTCATATTTGGCTTAGGACAATGTAGGGAAATATGTCCTTCCTGCTTACAGTTGAAACACACATTCTTCCACATCATACATTCTCCCACGTGAGTCTTTTGCACACTTGCTACAGACTTGCTTCTTCTTCGGGTTTGAATTTTCAGAATTATCACTGTCGTGATCCCTCTTTCTCTTATTCTTGCCTTTCAGCTGGATTGTTCCCTCCGACGATCCACCACCTTCAGTCTTCATCCTTTCCACCTATGCCTTCAACTCGTTCCGTTCTTCGGTCATTTCTCATAACGCCCTTTCTGTCTTCCATAACTCCTCCAAGAGAAATACTTTACTTCGGAGTTCTTGTACTTCTGTAGATACTTGATCTTGTTCTTTAACTTTGGTCATATTCTCTCTCTCCACCTTAGCTTCTTCGGACTCCGCCTCCTCATCACGACTCAGATACATCTCGGGATAATCATCATGATCACTCCCCAGATTCACCATGGGTTCATCTTTCCCCACTTCTTCAACTGACTCACTTTGTGCTGGCACCTCGGCTACTGGCACTGGTGCAACAGCTACTGGCATCTCCGTACTCATTTCATCTTCTCCTCGCATCCTACAGTCAGTTAAATAACTTGATTAGTACTTCACCAGTACAAAATTCTCACACTATGTGTTCACATATCTCACTATTAATGCACTTTGGCAGTCCATCACTTAGTACTCTAAATGAGTATTTTCTATCTTGCTTGTGGTTATAATCCTAGGGTTCTCCCCCACTTAAGGTTTATAACCTATAGCTCTGATACCAACCTGTGACACCCCCAAATTCGGGTTACCTGACCCCCGAGTTTGGTGCTCACGATCCACAATATAACTAACATCTAACTACTCATTCATTGATGAATACAAACATACATATAATTAATTAATATGTTAACATCATCATCCCAGGTCATCTAACCTTAACATTACAAACTTACCCTTAGATATACAAAAAGGGTTTACAAACATAACATAATAATAATGTTATTCATAACTACTCTATCACTATGCCTTTGTCTTTGTTCTTTACAGCACCTGTTGCCACTTTATCCCTAGCTGAAAAGTTTTATTTAGCAAGGGTGAGCAACAAATTTGCCCCGCAAGTTAAGACATACAATGAATGTATAAGAATCAAGAATAACAGACTATCTATTTTGATAGAATGACACCAAAATTAGGAGAACTTTGAAATAGTTGAACAATTTGTTCTTCTCTTACCAATCTTCTCGCAACCTATGCAACACAATAGTTCAATAATGAAAGGGTACAACACTTTCAAAGTTTCTACGATATTCGATTAAATATTAATTTAGCAGTATTATCCAAAGTTTAAGCTGAATAATCTCAAATGATCTTGAAATTATCTTCTCGAGTAACTATCAAAAATTTACTTTGATATACCCAAATAACAGGATGGAAATATTTTTCAGAGTTATGCTGAGTGATCACAAAGGATCTTGAACTTCTCTTCTCGAGTAACTATCAAATATATACTTTGATATACCCAAGTGTATCAGATAACCATAAAGATTAAGCCATACCCCTCTGCAAGTACTTAGAGTGGTCAACTTCTTGTACCCTATATTATGCATAATACTTACACACGCGCAAATGTCGAATATATGATAAGTAGATTTTATACCTACTTACCCGATAACTATTACATGAATTATTTGCTTAAACTCGTGTTTCTTAGTTACTTTTCATGCATTTTGTGTTCATTTTGTAGATTATATGCTTGGGAGCTACGTGAGCGACTATTGGTATGAAAACGCAAGGAAAAATCAAATCCGGACATCGTTTGGACTTTCATGTTCATTTCATGTTCTTGGCTTGAAACTTGGACTATATTTTAGAGCTTCTTCTTAGCTTTCTGGAACATCTTGAATCATTCCAATCAGAGTTCGGATGCAAGAGTTATGACATTTGTACCAACGGACGTTGAATTTCGCTGTTTTGGGTGGTCATTTGCATAGCAGTCACTTCTAGTCTAATTTTGAACTTCATCTGTTCATTATTTCTCAATTCTTAAAGAATGAAAGTTGTATAGCTCGTCGATAGCTTTTATTTGATAGGTGGCAGGACCCGTAACTCCTCCCGGATCAAACGTTATGGCCATTTTACTAGAGGACACTGCAGCAGAAAAAACAATTAGCAGCTTGCACCCAAGCCGGGGCTTGCTCTTTTAAGCCTTATACCCAAGCCGGGGCTTAGAGTCCTGAGTTCAATAACAGCACCATAGCAAGCCGGGGCTTGCTATTTACAAGGCACCAAGCAAGCTGGGGCTTGGGTACGCGCAGAAAGAGTAGTTTTTGTCAGAATTTGAGTCCAAAAAGGATTGGCTCGAGCTGATTGATTCAAGGACTTCTAAGAGGACTTAAAGACATATAAAGAGGCATATAAAAGGAGGAGAATCACAAGGATTAAAAGAGGAATAGAAAAGAATTCCATTATATTAGATTAGAGTAGATTGGGAAAAAATCTTAGTTATTATTAGTTTTGGAGATTGAAGCAACTTCGAGACCATTGAAGATCAAGAGCAGAAGCTTGAGGAAGATGGAGATTTGCTGACAACAGATTTATTCTTTATTCTACTCTAATTTTTTCTTTTAATGTTTATTCAAGTGTGGATTCTTAGTTTTAATTCAATGAACTAATTCTTTGTTTGAGATTATAATGGATCTTATTGTGTAGTTTATTTTTATATGCTTCGCTATCAATTATTATGTTCTATCATGAGGATTGTCTATTGTGATTTGGACTTAATTGTTTAATTGATTGGCCATCAATTGTCGTGATAATCTATATGAACTCGAGAGAAGAAGTATAGATTTAGATCTGATCATGATAACATGTGTTTATGATTTCTGCATAGATGGAATTCATGATTCGTGTTTAGGATAGAGATATGCCTTTACGCCATATGTAATCTTATAGAGAACTTGTGCTTTAAATCCTTTTTAATTGTAATTCACATAGAGATATAGTGGATTAGTTAATTAGGATGTCTTTCTTAATTCCATCAATTGTGGATTTAAGTGAGTATGGGTATTATGCATCGAGAGGTGGTTTTATCTGCTTTAGTGTTCGTGATTAACAATTCAGGATAGAAAATAATTGATGAGAAGTGTGTTAATTTAAATGATGCAATAAGTGAAGTTGTGATCTTAAATCTCCATAATCTAATTGTAATTAGTGGTAATTAAAATTAGTGTAATTAGATAATTTAATTTATATTGTTAAATTGTCTGTTTAAATAAAATTAGTTTGATTAACGGTTAGTAATTGGTAATTTGTATTAATAATTCCTCGTGGGAATGATACTTTACTTTCACTGTATTACTTGTTGACCACGTATACTTGCGTGTTGCGCGTAACTAGATTTTACCCAACAAGTTTTTGGCGCCGTTGCCGGGGAATTAGTTAATATATTTTTTCCAATATTAGCTTCAATCAAATTAGTCTTAATTTAAACATTTTTTTATTTAATTCTCTTCCTATTTTTCTTTCTTTTTCAGGTACCATGGATGAATGCAATTATCAAAGGCCATATTCGAATATGACTCAACCAAGGGACACAAGGATTGATGGATTCAATGTATTTTCTGCATTATCAGCACAACTTGAGACACTTTCGAGGAAGTTGGACGTTGTTGCAGCCCAACGTAATCGAAGGATAACAGTTACTTGCAATTATTGTGCTGGCAATCACCCGAGTAATCAATGCACCATCAGTCTTGGGTCGGTACAGTATGGTGGTGACTACCTCAACGATTATGCATATGCCAATTATAATCTAGTTTGGGGGTATCACCCTGATGCACCATGGAGCTATAACTATCAAGATCAATACTCTGCTCCGAATCCAACATACACTTCAGAATTCTTATGTCAACCTCCAATGCGACAAGAAGACAATTCAAAGTTGAAGGAATTCATGTTAAGGATTATAACAGAAAAAGAAGAGATGATAATGAGTCCGGAGTTATCAACCCAAAATCTTAATAGACAGATAGAACAACTCATTAACTCCTTAATAAATGGTCCTCAAAACATGGATTTCGAAACTGAACAAGATAATTCAAGATTGAAGGATTTGTGGTTCAAGTTTGTATCATCAATTGAGGAGAAGATGATTGAGCAAAAGAGGTCAATTCGAAATCTACAGAATTAGATGGATCAAATATTCGAAGCCTTGAACAATCGCCCTCAAAACAATTGGTACTATGACATGGATGATGAAACGGATGGAGAGCTAGAAGTGTACCTGCCACTGGATGAACTGAAAGGAGTGGACATTGAGGAGACAACTAGGGGTTTGGAAAATGCAGAATATCAGATCACCTGTATTATACCCCAAGTATCTTCTCAAGCAGAGTTGAAAAATCCAATGAGTTTGCACACCCATGTCCCCTAGGTAGTCACATCCAAGGCAATGATCAGTACGATAAAGAGGCCTCGTATACACCATGGTGGGCTGAGGAAGAGAAAATAAAAGAGAAAAAGTCTGTTGTACTTTCCATGCCTCAATGCAATAGTTTATTCCCAAATACAACGGACGAGACACCTAGCTATGCAATGGAACTAGAAACATCATGTACAGGAATTATGTTAGGTTATTTCAATTCACAGATTAGTAAGATGGGAAACCTACCCACACACAGTGCAATTCTAATGGATGGAGGAATCCTAACTTATCGTAGGGGAATTGGATAGCGTTGACCAGACAAAGTCAGCCTGAAAGACTGTAAATCAAGCACTGACTGGGAGGCAACCCAAGATTTTTTATTTATTTATATGTTTTCCTAGTTTATTTAGTAGATAGGAATCACGTTATATTCCAAAGTGCTATTCTAATCCATGTTGTCTCTCTTCATTGCAGGTATTGGAGGTTCAATGGATAGGGAAATGATCGTCGCCGCCATCGCCCCCATCACCTCATGCTTAGCTAATTACAGGGAAGTTCTCTTCTACTTACCGCTATATTCTTACAATGAGGATATTGTAATTGCTAAGTTTAGGGGAGTTTAGTTTAGTTCTTTATTGCATGTTTAGTTTCATGTTTATGTTATGTTATTTTGCATATGTTGTTAATTTAGTTTAGGTTCATTATGTTTGCATTCATGTAGTACAACTGCATAAGTAGTTGCATAGTAGTATAGTTTGAATAGCATTATATTCAGTTTGTTGTAAAAAAAATAAAAAATTCAAAAATAATAGTTAGTTACTATGTTCATCTTGCATGAGTCCAGCTGTTTGATAGTTACAGTCTATTTTGGCCAATGATGAGAATGGGATTGAGTAGACAAGTATAGTACTGATTATTAGAACTTTAATATGATTTCTTGTTATGAATTGAATCTTTTCCTGTTTGAAACTGGTATAATTAGGTTAGCACGTTAGAGACAACTTTGTTGACTGATTAAGCTTAAATTGATACATAATTGACTTCTTAAGGATAATATTAGTTTGAATAAATGAAAGACATGAACAGGTAGAGATGGCTAAATTTAGACAAAAACTAAAATTTGGGGGAAAAATTTGGGATATATAAGCTTTAAAAAAAAAGAAAAAAAAAAGAAAAAAAAACAATAAAAAAGTATGAATAAATTTTGTGGCTAGTCTTGTTTCGGGGCATTTGTTACTTGTGCAAGTACGCCCGAGAGGATTGTCTTTACACCTAACGCCCTAAGGTCTTTATGGTCTGGGAGTCGTTGGTCGAAAGCTCGCTAAGGGGTAGCACTGTTAGCCTAATGGAATGAGTTATTGCACAGTCATGGTTAAAAAAAATATGTATAAAAAAAAGAAACAATAAAACAGGAGATTAGCAAAAAGCCCCCGTAATGCTAAGTAAAGCATAAGTATCCCAGATTGGACTCTTGAATTTAGTGGATGTTTGACTTTAGTTGGATCTATCTTTTTCGTGAATTTTGTGAATTTATATTGCATGATGCCTTTAAAGAGATCTATTATGTGTTATATTTAGCATTATATTAGTTAGGATTGTTGTTGAGCACACACACACTATATCAGTAATAACAGTCTAAGATTTGATGATTGATTGAGAAATTATTGATGAGTTTTGATATGATGTATTATCATGTTTACTTGATTTCTCTAAGGCCGGGTGAATAGACTTGTTTTTGTCATTACTGCTGGATTCGTAGGCATGTAGATTAGTTGGATTGCATAGCATTGTTGTTTTGTGTTTTTGCTTGAGGACAAGCAAAGGTTTAAGTTTGGGGGTATTTGATAAGTAGATTTTATACCTATTTATCCGGTATCTATTACTTGAATTATTTGCTTAAACTCGTTTTACTTAGTTACTTTTCATGCATTTTGTGTTCATTTTGTAGATTATATGCTTTGGAGCTACGTGAGCGACTATTGGTATGAAAACGCAAGGAAAAAGCAAATCCGGACATCGTTTGGGCTTTCATGTTCATTTCATGTTCTTGGCTTGGAACTTGGACTATATTGTAGAGCTTCTTCATAGCTTTCCGGAACATCTTGAATCATTCCAATCGGAGTTCGGATGCAAAAGTTATGACATTTGTACCAACGGACGTTGAATTTTGCTGTTATGGGTGGTCATTTGCATAGCAGTCACTTCAAGTCCAATTTCGATCTTCATCCATTCGTTATTTCTCAATTCTTAAAGAATGAAAGTTGTAGAGCTCATCGATAGCTTCGATTTGATAGGTGGCAGGCCCCGTAACTCCTCCCGGATCATAAGTTATGTCCATTTTACTAGAGGACACTCCAGCAGAAAAAACAATTAGCAGCTTGTACCCAAGCCGGGGCTTGCTCTTTTAAGCCTTATACCCAAGCCGGGGCTTAGAGTCCTGAGTTCAATAACAGCACCATAGCAAGCCGGGGCTTGCTATTTACAAGGCACCAAGCAAGCTGGGGCTTGGGTACGCGCAGAAAGAGTAGTTTTGTCAGAATTTGAGTCCAAAAAGGGTTGGTTCAAGCTGATTGATTCAAGGACTTCTAAGAGGACTTAAAGACATATAAAGAGTCATATAAAAGGAGGAGAATCATAAGGATTAAAAGAGAAATAGAGAAGAATTCCATTATATTAGATTAGAGTAGATTTGGAAAAAACCCTAGTTATTATTAGTTTTGGAGATTGAAGCAACTTGGAGACCATTGAAGATCAAGAGCAGGAGCTTGAGGAAGATGGAGATTTGCTGACAACAGATTTATTCTTTACTCTACTCTAATTTTTTCTTTTAATATTTATTCAAGTGTGGATTCTTAGTTTTAATTCAATGAACTAATTCTTTGTTTGAGATTACAATGGATCTTATTGCGTAGTTTATTTTAATATGCTTCACTATCAATTATTATGTTCTATCATGAGGATTGTGTATTGTGAGTTGGACTTAATTTTTTAATTGATTGGCCATCAATTGCCGTGATAATCTATATGAACTCGAGAGAAGAAGTATAGATTTAGATCTGATCATGATAACATGTGTTTGTGATTTCTGCATAGATGGAATTCATGATTCGTGTTTAGGATAGAGATATGCCTTTACACCATATGTAATCTTATAGAGAACTTGTGCTTTAAATCCTTTTTAATTGTAATTCACATAGAGATATAGTGGATTAGTTAATTAGGATGTCTTGCTTAATTCTATCAATTGTGGATTTAAGTGAGTATGTGTATTATGCATCGAGAGGTGGTTTTATCTGCTTTAGTGTTCTTAATTAACAATTCAGGATAGAAATTAATTAATGAGAAGTGTGTTAATTTAAATGAAGCAATAAGTGAAGTTGTGATCTTAAATCTCCATAATCTAATTTGTAATTAGTGGTAATTAGAATTAGTGTAATTAGATAATTTAATTTATATTGTTAAATTGTATGTTTAAATAAAATTAGGTTGATTAACGGTTAGTACTTGGTAATTTGTATTAATAATTCCTCGTGGGAACGATACTCTACTTTCACTGTATTACTTGTTGACCACGTATACTTGCGTGTTATGCGTAACTAGATTTTACCCAATAATATACGACCAAAAATGTTCTCTTTGTATAAAAGGTTGTTCTTCTCAGTCTTATAATCAAAGTTTAATTTATAACAATGAAATACAATGATTTCAATATCTAATCACTTTCTCGATCTATCCGAAACAATTGACATCGATCTATCAATAATAATTGAATACTCTTCTCGAACCTATCAAGTTCTAACAATTATTCGTCTAGCCAGAATAATTAGCTAAGACATATCTCAACACAATTCGACAATATAGAGGAATTATCTGTACTGTCAATAATAGCTTCTACAGATGTAAGTATCCAACAACAGTTATTCTCCAAGTATATTTTTAGAATTATTAATTCAATTTGAATTAATAAATACGCACTAAATGCGAATAATCAACAATAATTCTCAAACGTGGCCTAATCAACAATAATTAACCACCATAATAATTGAATAGATATAACTCAAGGTTGAGTTAAGGAAACTTGTCTTCTCCGTTACTGCTACGCAATATACTTATCAGCGTTCGAAAGACCTATAATCAATAGTATCAATATCATAATTAGCACAATAATTTATAACACATAATACTGTAATTTACAGTCAATCTTTCTCTTAGACATTACCACATAGTCATATTAATGTTTATAACCTATATAAACACTCATCAAGTCTAACTAGTTTGGTCTAGTTGGACTTCGGTCTGTTCTTGGTGTACTAGTCTCCCCTATTCGACAATTAACACTTATATCGTCAACTAAACACGGTCTCAAAGCTTCAATATTATATTAGATAAGTCAAATATCATTAGTAATATTTTTCAGAAACTTTTAATAATTTTCTAACAATTATTATAATTTATAATAATTTTTCAAACACCGGAATCATTTTTAAATGATTTAAATATCAAATAATTTCATCATCATTAATATTTAATAATATTAAAATATTAATGACATACTTGTCAAAATATTAAAGTTATTAATATTAAATTAAAATATTTTTAATTCCCCAATATTCTCCTTAAATGATTTTTAAATAATTAAAATCATTTTTAAACCATCACCATTATTATTTAAATATTAATGAAATTCTTATCAAAATATTAATAGTCATTAATTATAACTTAAAATATTTTTAAATCATTTTCTCATTTTAGATGATTTTTAAATTAATAAAATCATTTTCCTATTATTTATTTAATTTAATAATTAAATAAATCTAATATCATTAATATTAAATTATTAATAAAAATTCTCTAAAAATATTAAAAGTTACATCTTATAACTCAAAATATTTTTAAACACTTTATTATTATTTAAAATAATTTTTATAATATTAAAATCATTTTCTCTAATTTATTTAATATACTAATTAAATAAATTAAATACAATTAATATTCAAATAATTATAAATATTAATGAAAAATATCCCAAATTATCAAAAGTTATTTTTTATAATTTAGAATAATTTTTAAAACTATTTTTGGTAATTTATAGAATTTATTTCTATTTTTAATTATTTTCTGAAAATTAGGAAAATTAAATTATTTAAAATCGTCGCTATAAGCTATAGCGACAGTAACCGTCGCTGTTGGTGTTCTTGAGCTTCAAGAACACTGACAGATAGTTACCAGCATGCCAGGTTTGACCACGCTTAAATTTCAGTCCATTGTGTTTTTAGGCTTCCTTGTGCATCGATCCTGTAGTATACATGTAGTACTCCAAGCATCAATCATTATCAGAGTTATAACTTAACAATCTAGCAAGATCTACCCCTTCAAAGTTACTGTCAGACACCATCTGGGTTTTCTGGGTAACCCAGAAACCCAGGAAGTGTCATGGTGCTACTTTCAAGCTCAAAAATCATAATGTTCTGACCATCAAATAGGTATGTTCTTGGTCTAAACAGGTAGTCCATATGACAAATAGCAACTACATAACATGATCACATTCCAACAACATCACAATATCCAGATTTAGTTCGGTCAAAGGCTGTCAGAAAACTGGTTCATAAGTTTTCTGGGAATTCCAGAAAACAGAAAGAGTGATCGAGTAGGCCACTTTGACCAGCCACTCCATTCGATCTATTGCTTTTATAAAGGATCTAAAGGCATGGATCTAGAGTATATATTACAGGCTGCAATCTTCATACAACAACATCAACAAACTGCTTAAAATCTGACAGATCAAAGCCTTGCAAAGTATTGTCAGACACTAGTTTAGGATTTCTGGGTTACCCAGAAATCACCCGGTCAAGCTCGGTCAACGGGTTTTGACCAAGAATAACATAAAATCTAGACATGGAATGGTTGTGATTTCACTTCCAGATCAAAGACATCATATCAAAGACATCATATCAAAATACAGATCTAAAACATAAAACAACAAAAATCATAAATAGAGAAAGATCTAGGCCCACTGACATTCGCTTGTCAGATCACTAGAAGTGTTCTTGAGCAGTTTTGAAAATTTTTACTTTTAAGGCACTTTGATGCTATAGATCTATAATAGATCATCATAAAACATCCTTTAGCAAAAATCTAAACAAAAAAACACAAATTTTTTCTCAGCATACTAGATCAAAAGGTGAGTTAGGGTTTATACCTCTCTTAACCAATCTTTGATCCTTAATCTTTTCTACTGATCTTGATGATCTTGGGGCTTGGTTAGTGACTGAAACACTTAAGAAATTCGGAGGTTTGGAGAGAGAGAGAGAGAAAGTTGTTGAGAGCTTGGGTGCAAATGAACCAATTTTGTGGACTTTCTCTCTCTCTCAAATCTATATATATTATGATGCAATGTATGTTGCTGATATAATAGGCTGATTTGCTGGAGATTTAAGTCAAAGGCTAGGCTTTAGTTGGTCACCCACTCCTATTTTGGCAAGATTTACAAGTTAAGTTATTAAAGAATGTAAAAAGTATATTTTGGACATTTGCATTATAATTTTAATGGCATTCTTGACAATTGATCCAACCCTTAGTGTGACGCCCCCAAAATTAGGTATACGTCACCCATCTTGGGTCGCCACTTACATGGTACATAAATTCAAATACAACTTACTAATATAACTGCTGTGGTATGCAAGATTTACATAAATCGTGAGTTTGAATACAAATATTGTCTACTAGATATTATACAAACTCAAAAGGAGTCCTCATTACAACTATTATCACACTATTTCACGTAATAGTGAGGACTACTAATGCTATCCTCTCGGACCATTACTCCGCTTCCCGACTCGTCTCAAATATGTTCTCATTTCAAGAGAACAAATGAAAGAAAGGGTGAGCTCAACTAGCCCAAGAAGAAATATTATGACTAAGATAATGCGAATAAAATTATCATTAGCCTTCAACAAAGTGTTAAACCGATAAAATACAATAGACAACAAGTTTAATCGCAGTGAATATGCAATCCATTAAAAGAGTCAAGTAGAGAATAAAATCTACTATCTTTTAGGTTTTAAAAGGTTTTCATCAATTTTTATCACCGAGACTCAAATTTTAATAAATAAACCACCACATCTAATCATCCTTGTACCACGGTCAAGGATTTTCATCAAGTTATCAATGGTCATGACTATACCGAATCACCCCTGGTCATAATCATACCAAAAACTATCCATCACTACATTACAGGCCACTGAGGACTTTTGTCACATCATTTATATCAAGTCATGATTATACCGAATGATCCCTGGTCATAATCATACTAAGTTCATCTATGCACGTAAGCCAAAGATAACATGATATAACATGAGGATGATGACAATGACATAATAATTCAATAAAACAAGTTCAAGAATTATTTAATCCATGAATTATTAACGTCCAAATTGTCAACATGATCTTTGTTTTGTAGAGTAAAATTCAAGAATGATCGGAAGAATATTTCCATGAAAGATATCTTTGGATGAAACGCAAATATCAAGGATATTCTACTAATTTCATGGAGTATAGAAGTCAAAGTTTTAACCAACCGGGTATAATAAAGAATGGAATAACAAAAGAAATCACCATGCATGCGGTACTTGCAGATGTACAAAGTTATTCCAACAGAATAATAATAACGGAACCAGTCGTGTTGAAATTCACAAACGACGTGATGTTCCAACAGAATAATAAAGATGGAACCAGATCCTGTGTAAAACACACGATAGGATATTCCAATGTAATGATAAAGGCGGAACCAGTCCTGTGAAACACACAGACATGTGATGTTCCAATGTAATAATAAAAAGCTAACCAGTCCTGTAAAACACATGCATGGATGTTCCAATGTATAATAGAAGAATGTCACCAAGTATAGGGTAAACTCAGATATCTGAGTTATTCCAATGTAATAAATAAGAATGGAATAACATAAGGATTTCACCAAGTATAGGATATCGCCGCATATACAAAGTTATGTATAGGGTATACCACTTTTACAAGTTATTCCAACAAAATAATAATGAATGGAATAATGTGTTCTCTTCAAGAAGAAAGAATAACACCCTTACCGTAAAAAACCTAATATAGAAGTAGTGAAGTAGCGTATACTCTTCTTCTTTCTATAACTTTCTCTCTATAGCTTCTCTCTATAATTTCTCTCTCAGAGTTTCAATGAATTCGTAAGAAAATAATGAAGGAATGAGCTTCTATTTATAGGAAAATGGAATGCATAAGTAACTAATCCATGAACGGTCCAGATTGATTTACTTTAATCTGACGGTCCATATTTAAAGAAAAATCTTTTAAATAAAATATAATATATTCTATTTATATAAAAACATTTTACTATGCAAACACTATGCAATACTATGCAAAACACTATGCAAAACATTATGCAACACTATGCATAATAAAATATAATATATTCTATTTATGAATAACTTTAATAAAGTATTCTATTTTATATAAAAAGATGTTTCGCATTTTATTACGTTAATAATAGGAATAAAACAAAATGTCATTATCGCTATAATAATTCATATTATTAATCGGCAATAATGGAATCAAACCGGTGACTTCTCACATAAGCATCAATAATCAATACCGCAAGCTACTATGCAACCACACGACATTCTTGTATTTTTACTACCGAGTAGTAGTTCAACAAGAACCACGGTAAAACTTCCGCCGTTATTTCAATAAAATATTTTTGTCGTTTTCTCAATCCGACAATAATTACGCTAGGGGTCCACCAATGATTGAGTTATCGAATATATTCCCTCGCTAAACCTAATATTCCCCGACCAATCGAATATAATATAACCACTTGCATACTTTTTGCAAATTTATAAATACTACCCACAACTATAATATTATCTCAAATTCACACTATAATATTAAAAATTATTTCGACTAAATTTAAATCTTTATTGATAAAATCTGGGTCTCTCACAATCTCCCCTCTTTATGGAATTTCTCCTAAAATTAGGGTACGTGACTGTATGATAAAGAGGTGAGGATACCTTGAATACTTTTATCATTTAAATTCATCTTCGCAATCCTACCAAAGATATTCATTAACAATTCATCTTTGCACTACGTGCCAAGATATACAACCAGTAAAACCAATAATATCGAGACTCAAATTAATAGTATCACAACCATGAATTATCCATGCACCACATCTGGCTAAGGATATTCGTGTTTTCAATTACTGGCCATGATTATACCGAATAATCCGTGGTCATAATCATACCAAGTCTATCAATGCACTACTACCAAAGATGACTTTTACCACATCCATGAATTAATATTTCATTCTTTGAGACTCAAACTTCAATAATTAATCCATATCATCCTCGCACTACAGTGCCAAGGATATTCATTAGTATCACGACAACAAATTATCCATGACTACTACCAAAGATAATCGTGTATTCATTAGTATCACGACCACAAATTATCCATGCACTACTACCAAAGATAATTGTGTATTCATTAAGTATCACGACCATAAATTATCCATGCACTACGGCCAAAGATAATTGTGTATTCATTAGTATCACGACCACAAATTATCCATGCACTACGACCAAAGATAATTGTGTATTCATTAGTATCACGACCACAAATTATCCATGCATTACGGCCAAAGATAATTGTGTTTTCAATTACGGTTATGATTATAATAGAACAATCCTCGGTCATAATCATACCAAGTTCATCTATGCACTGACAGCCATGTATGACTTTCAACATAATATAAGCATGAGGATAATGATATAAAGAATCAATCAAATGAGATAAAGGATAAATATTAAACATTTATAATATAATTTATCCAGGATTCAAGAATATCCCCATGTTTTCAATCACTTAATAATCTCATAATCTAATATCATTAATATTATAACAATATTTTAATCACTTCTTAAATTTATAAACAATTTATCTTAATTGTTTACGCTTTACCATATAATGCATTTAATCATTCAAAATGTCATACTCATAAGATATCATCACCAATTATCAAATCTCTCAAAAAAATATGCATATACTCTATATAAGATTCTCTAGCCATAAAATCCTATTTTCAACTTTGTTACTTCACATAACATATTTAACTCATATGTTCAGAATTAAACTATTTTCATGAAAAATACCAAATCAGTCCCAAAAATATTTCTTTTTTGGGATTTAGCATAATATAGTCCCATGATGAAAATATATTTTCTGGAATTTTAAAATTCATTTACTATTTTTCAAAAATCAATTTCTACTTAATTTCTTAAGAAATTAGCTACCTCAAGTTTAACTCCAAAATTCCCAAATCTTGGCAGGACCTTACACATGTTAACGTGAGCTTCTAGTTTAAATTTCATGGTCATCTGAGTTATAGAACTCCGGTATATAGCGTTTTGTCTAAAAACTTAAATATTGAAATAGTCATAACTTGCTCATTTTAAGTCAGAATGAACTCATTTTTGGACAGGAGGTACTTTATACCATATACCTTCATGTCCCAAAAGCCCAGAATTTTTCTCATAATTTAAGTGGCCAAAACAGTTCCTTAAAGTTTCTGGGCAGTAGCATTTTCGAAATTTACAGCTTTGGCCCCCTTTGCTAAAATTAGTCCCCACAAAAATCTACAACACCTTTTCCAGTAATTCTACTTGGATTAGTTAGGTAACTCATAGATCTAACTCTAGGACTTGACCACATTCAAAAATTCAAAATATAATAAGAGATATAGTCAATTGAATTTCATGTTACGTTTTTCACCAAAATCTGATTTTCAACTCTTTGTGATTTCTAAGAAACTTTCATGTTTTCACATACTAACCAACATAACTCATCATAAAACTTACTAATACTTCATATACCCATGATTTTCATTATTCCAATGCTTTTATTATGACTTTCATCATAAACCACGTAAACCTGCTCATTTTAGTTGAAGAAATATTTGAGGGTTTAAGAAATGGGTTTTTTATCTTTGGGGTCAATACAAAATTTGATTTTACGCTCTAGGGTAGGCTAGGAAGTCTTCAAGAATACGCCAAGAAATTTATTAATGATAGAAATATCATTCAAAATCATTACTCGTCGTCAAGACTTGGATAGTACGTCACATTGATACCAACTGCGACTTCTATCCCTTAACCTAGATAAAGCATCTCACAATGATATCTATAAACTTGCCATCTTCATTCACGACGTCGCCTGACGTAAAGTCCGGCTTCAAGTGCATTCTACACAAGGAAGTCAACAACGAAAGGATCGGGGCTCTTTACTTATGGCTTGATATGACAATGATTGACTTTAGTGGTTTGGTTGCTTTGAATTCGTATAACAGGTTGGTTAGGAATATGAAAGCTAACAACCTTACAAAAAGAATAATGAGTAGTTAACCAATTGATTCCTAAAATCACATCAAAGGCAAGTATTTTCAAAGAGATAATATCGACAGGTAACGTGAAAGTGTTTATTTGAAACAACAAGATTAATAAACAGTGGAGGTAACGAAGGTTCCTACTAACGAAGTTTCAACCAATAAGTCAAAGTTTAACTTCTTCGGAATCAAATTTAAACGTTGAACACAACTAGGTGAAATAAAAGAGTTGGTAGAACTGGTATCTAACACGGTATAGACTTCGCAAGAGCTTATGATTAACTTACCCGTGATAATTTTATTCAGGTTCCTCGTCACGAGAAAAAAAAACGCTCTCTCTTAAACTACCGGCTTTGGTTTGTCTGGGACAGCCTTTGGTGCCTCCATCCTAGTTGAATTTGTCTTCGGTAAACGACAAAATCGAGCTAAGTGACCTTCTCTTCCACAATTATAACATGCTTTGGATGACATGGCGCAGCCTCGACCGATGTGTCCCTCCTCCGCATTTAAAGCATATAATAGGTGGTCCTTCTCCTTCCTTAACAACAGGTGCTGGTGCTGACGTCTTTCCATCATTGTTGAATCTCCTTTTCTTGAAATGTCCATTCTTATTATTTTGGCCCTGATTACCACCGAAGTGGTTACCATATCTGGCCTGTTGATTCCCTCCACGCTTGTTGTCACCGCTTCGATGACTACTCTCGCTGGTATTATAATTTTGCCGGCTGCTCTCTTTTAGTTGCGTTGACTCGTTATCGCGCTCCCACTAATCGAGCCCTATTTACAACATCCTGAATAAAACACGGTTTATGAGAAATAAGATGTTGACGTATCTCGCTTCAAACCTCTTAAAAACATTCGCCATTCTCTCTTCATTATCTACCAAGTGGACGAAAACCGTGATAACTCCGCAAACTTTGCCTCGTATTGCGACACGGTCCATATTGTTTTGTTCCAACTTGATAAACTCCACCTCCTTCATGTGGCGAATACTTTCGAAAGTATTTGTCGTTAAATGCCTCTGGAACTTCTCCCAAGATATCTTCAAGACAAAGAAGTTGAGTACGCTTCACCGATTCCCACCAAGAATCGCCTCTCCGCATGAACATAAAAGCGGCGAAAGGAACCTTTTGCTCCTCTGAGCATCCCAATACATCAAATATCTTGGTAATCTGCTTTATCCATGCTTCCGCCGAAGTGGTTTTGGCTCTCCCTTAAACTCCGGTGGTCCCAGCTCCTTGAATTGTTTAGCGGTGACCGCGAGAGAGTTTTCCGTGTTTCCACCTACGCTTTTGGATGTGAGTCGCTTTCCGATGTTGCATGAATTCTAAAAACCTCTTAAACGTACCGTCGTTAGTCAATTGATCAGTGTTGTTGTTTACAGGAGGATTATCGCCATCCTGTTGCACATTATCCTGATTATTGATTTGTGGAGAATCAATAGTCTCCTGTGCTCCATTGCTATTCTCAACATTCTCGGATGCCATTTTCAAACACTGCCACAAAATAAGGGTTAATTAACATATCACATATTATCCCTATACTCTGACCGACCAATTAAATACCAAATAAATTTAGGTAGGTCATACTAGCGAAGGAATTCCCCGTCTCTCCCCTCCTAGTTCTTATCTCACATCTCAGCCAGGGATCATATCCCTAAGCTCTGATACCAACTGTGACGCCCCCAAAATTAGGTATACGTCACCCATCTTGGGTCGCCACTTACATGGTACATAAATTCAAATACAACTTACTAATATAATCATGGGTATGCGATGCGACATAAACCGTGAGTTTGAATACAAATATTGTCTACTAGATATTATACAAACTCAAAAGGAGTCCTCATTACAACTATTATCACACTATTTCACGTAATAGTGAGGACTACTAATGCTATCCTCGGACCATTACTCCGCTCCCCGACTCGTCCCAAATATGTTCTCATTTCCTAAGAGAATAAAGAAAAGAAAGGGTGAGCTCAACTAGCCCAATAAGAAATATTATGACTAAGATAATGCGTAATAAATTATCATTAGCCTTCAACAAAGATGTTAAACCGATAAAATACAATAGACAACAAGTTTAATCTGCAGCTGAATATACAATCCATTAAAAGAGTCAAGTAGAGAATAAAATCTACTATCTTTTAGGTTTTAAAAGGTTTTCATCAATTTTTATCATTTGAGACTCAAATTTTAATAAATAAACCACCACATCTAATCATCCCCGCATCACTTGGCCAAGGATTTTCATCAAGTTATCAATGGTCATGACTATACCGAATCACCCTCGGTCATAATCATACCAAAACTATCCATCAACGCATTACAGTGCCACTTTGAGGACTTTTGTCACATCATTTATATCAAGTCATGATTATACCGAATGATCCCTGGTCATAATCATACTAAGTTCATCTATGCACGTAAGCCAAAGATAACATGATATATCATGAGGATGATGACAATGACATAATAATTCAATAAAACAAGTTCAAGAATTATTTAATCCATGAATTATTAACGTCCAAATTGTCAACATGATCTTTGTTTTGTAGAGTAAAATTCAAGAATGATCGGAAGAATATTTCCATGAAAAGATATCGGATGAAACGCAAATATCAAGGATATTCTACTAATTTCATGGAGTATAGAAGTCAAAGTTTTAACCAACCGGGTATAATAAAGAATGGAATAACAAAAGAAATCACCATGCATGCGGTATCAGATGATAAAGTTATTCCAATGAATAATAATAACGGAACCAGTCGTGTGAAATTTCACACGGCGGTGATGTTCCAATGTAATAATAAAGATGGAACCGGATCCGGTGTAAAACACATGAGATAGGATATTCCAACGTAATGATAAAGACGGAACCAGTCCTCCGCAGAAACACATGACATGGATGTTCCAATGTATAATAAAAATCGGAACCGTGTCCTGTAAAACACACAGCATGTGATGTTCCAATGTAATAATAGAAGAATGTCACCAAGTATAGGGTAAACCACAGCGTATCAAAGTTATTCCAATGTAATAAATAAGAATGGAATAACATAAGGATTTCACCAAGTATAGGATATGCCGCATATACGAGGTTATGTATAGGGTATACCACTTTTACAAAAGTTATTCCAACAAAATAATAATGAATGGAATAATGTAAGTTCTCTTCAAGAAGAAAGAATAACACCCCTTACCGTAAAAAGAACCTAATATAGAAGTAGTGAAGTAGCGTAATACTCTTCTTCTTTCTATAACTTTCTCTCTATAGCTTCTCTCTATAATTTCTCTCTCTAGAGTTTCAATGAATTAAAAGAAAATAATGAAGGAATGAGCTTCTATTTATAGGAAAATGGAATGCATAAGAATTAATCCATGAAACGGTCCAGTTTGATTTACTTTAATCTGACGGTCCATATTTAAAGAAAAATCTTTTAAATAAAATATAATATATTCTATTTATATAAAAACATTTTACTATGCAAACACTATGCAATACTATGCAAAACACTATACAAAACATTATGCAACACTATGCATAATAAAATATAATATATTCTATTTATGTAATAACTTTAATAAAGTATTCTATTTTATATAAAAAGATGTTTCGCTTTTATTACGTTAATAATAGGAATAAAACAAAATGTCATTATCGCTATAATAATTCATATTATTAATCGACAATAATGGAATCAAACCGAGTGACTTTCACATAAGCATCAATAATCAATACTGTAAAGCTACTATGCAACCACACGTATCGCATTTTACTACTACCGAGTAGTTCAACAAGAACTACCACGGTAAAACTTCCGCCGTTATTTCAATAAAATATTTTTTTATCGTTTTCAATCCGAAATAATAATTACATTAGGGGTCCACCAATGATTGAGTAGTTGTATTGCGATATTCCTCGCTAAACCGAATATTCCCAGACCAATCGAATATAATATAACCACTTGCATACTTTGCAAAATTTATAAATACTACCCACAACTATAATATTATCTCAAATTCACACTATAATATTAAAAATTATTTCGACTAAATTTAAATCTTTATTGATAAAATCTGGGGTCTCACAATCTCCCCTCCTTATGGAATTTCGCCCTCGAAATTAGGGTACGTACCTGGTATGATAAAGAGGTGAGGATACCTTGAATACTTTTATCATTTAAATTCATCTTCGCAATCCGGCCAAAGATATTCATTAACAATTCATCTTTGCACTACAGGCCAAGATATACAACTGTAAAACCAATAATACTGAGACTCAGCTTAATAGTATCACAACCATGAATTATCCATGCACTACTGGCTAAGGATATTCGTGTTTTCAATTACGGTCATGATTATACCGAATATTCCGTGGTCATAATCATACCAAGTCTATCAATGCACTACGGCCAAAGATGACTTTTACCACATCCATGAATTAATATTTCATTGCTGAGACTCAGCTCAATAATTAATCCATATCATCCCTGCACTACAGGCCAAGGATATTCATTAGTATCACGACCACAAATTATCCATGCACTACGGCCAAAGATAATCGTGTATTCATTAGTATCACGACCACAAATTATCCATGCACTACGGCCAAAGATAATTGTGTATTCATTAGTATCACGACCATAAATTATCCATGCACTACGGCCAAAGATAATTGTGTATTCATTAGTATCACGACCACAAATTATCCATGCACTACGACCAAAGATAATTGTGTATTCATTAGTATCACGACCACAAATTATCCATGCACTACTACCAAAGATAATTGTGTTTTTCAATTACTATTATGATTATACCCCAAACAATCCTGGTCATAATCATACCAAGTTCATCTATACACTACACGAGCCATGATGACTTTCAACGTAATATAAGCATGAGGATAATGATATAAAGAATCAATCAAATGAGATAAAGGATAAATATTAAACATTTATAATATAATTTATCCGAGATTCAAGAATATCCCCATGTTTTCAATCACTTAATAATCTCATAATCTAATATCATTAATATTATAACAATATTTTAATCACTTCTTAAATTTATAAACAATTTATCTTAATTGTTTACGCTTTACCATATAATGCATTTAATCATTCAAAATGTCATACTCATAAGATATCATCACCAATTATCAAATCTCTCAAAAAATATGCATATACTCTATATAAGATTCTCTAGCCATAAAATCCTATTTTCAACTTTGTTACTTCACATAACATATTTAACTCATATGTTCAGTAATTAAACTATTTTCATGAAAAATACCAAATCAGTCCCAAAAATATTTCTTTTCTGGGATTTAGCATAATATAGTCCCATGATGAAAATATATTTTTCTCGAATTTTAAAATTCATTTACTATTTTTCAAAAATCAATTTCTACTTAATTTCTTAAGAAATTAGCTACCTCAAGTTTAACTCCAAAATTCCCAAATCTTGGCAGGACCTTACACATGTTAACGTGAGCTTCTAGTTTAAATTTCATGGTCATCTGAGTTATAGAACTCCGGTTATAGCGTTTTTAAATCGAAAAACCTAAATATTGAAATAGTCATAACTTGCTCATTTTAAGTCAGAATGAACTCATTTTTGGACAGGAGGTACTTTATACCATATACCTTCATGTCCCAAAAGCCCAGAATTTTTCTCATAATTTAAAAAAGGTCTATTCAACCCCCTCTTCTAAATCTATTATGTGCCTATTGGGAACTAACAATTGGTATCAAAGCAGGTTCTCATGCTATATTCAAAAGCTAATCTCTTTGAGTCTGATCCTAGGCACAAACATTGTTCTTAACTTAGTTTAGTAGTCACTTGTAAATACAAATGAGCTCACACTTTGGAAATATTGTGTACAGGTAAATGTGTTTATACACCAGAAGTTGCTCAGATTGGTCGACCAATCCTTGCCTATAGTCAATCTTGTAGTCTGAAGACCAGACGAGGAAGCTCAATAGGCATCAATAGCAAAGAGTTAAGCATCCACCAGTCCGAATGATGAAAAGGCCATATATGCTAAGAAGTACTTATTTAGAGGAGAAATAAGAATTTCTCAAATATGTATTTGGCTACCCAACAGCTGGATGTGAACCTCGAGGTTCAAGGTTATGAAAGAACTAATGATGCCGAGATTTTCTTATCCTACATCTTCAAGTCTATGACTGATTAAACGAAGGATAACTGGAGCAACAAGTTGTCGGAAATGAATGAAAAATATGCACATCAATGCCTAACCACATTATATCAAGATAAATGTCTGACAAGAAACTGACAATGAAAAGGTATGGTTCCTCATTATTATAAATGTACATGTACATCATGTTGCATCACCTTATGCACTATAACAATATTCTATCAAGAAACCATACTTTACCTAAAATGGGGAAGAGAGAAAGTACACTGAGGATGGAAACTCAAATGCTTACAAAATTTCTCTCCATCCAAGTTTTAGGTTGAAGATAAAACCTTAAAAGAAATCTGAAATAGGTCATAAGCACATCAAGGTTTAATTAATTTTAAGTGGAGAAATCTTTGATGATGGGTTAGTATGTATGTACAAACCTATGTTCTAAGTTTTTGATAACACATAGAGTATGATCAGTTCTAGAAGAGTATCTTGAAGATTCGTAGAAACTGATCACCTCCATGAATCAACCAGATACAAATAAGTGTTAGAGTTGATTCTCACTACGTGAACATTTAAACTCTGTGAACATAACCAAGAAAATGATAAAACCATCAAAGAAAAAGAGTGTCTTGTTAAAATGGTTAATCTTATACACACTTATCATCATGCATCTTAAAATGTAATATCTAATTTGGATACATGTATGAATATGATTGGTGGTGATCAATATGATGAAAATTCAAACATATGATGAACAGGGATTTTGAAGGCTAACCTGGCAGGACCTATTTAACCATGGGTACCAAAAATAGAAATTTATCTAACATGCAGGTACTTGGTCTATCTGACCACACTAAGGAATACTGAAGCAGAAGACTTCAGTCAAGAGGATTCAAACAACAGAAGGCTTAAGATATTTTAGAAATGTTTCTAAAAAAATCCTTATTTGTCAAAGCCTGTCCTTGAAGATTTCATAGCTAACATGAATGAAGCTCACATGGTTGTTGATCTCCATATGGAAGCAGGCCATTCACCCTAAGATAAAAAGGGTCTTATATGCTCAATCATCCAAAGCATATCAGCTGAGAAGAACCCTCAAGGAACTCATCATAGAAGTAGAACTCCGCAAGCACAAACTGTCAAAAGAAGACTACGTTCGTAGTACTGTCAAATGATCATAGAGTGAACAGTCCTTAAGATGTCCATTTCTATGATTCAAGAAGATTTAATTGATAATGATGACTTCAGTCAGAAAGAGATATGCAAGGCTTCCTTCTGATGCATATGAAGAAGAAGAACTCACACCTCTTTGAGAAGACAGTATCAACCATGGGGGAGGAGTGATCTGTTAAGGTACAACAACATTGAAAGTATCAGAAATACACTATGAAGCAATATACTAGTTACAAAGTCCTATAACTTTGTGGACGATGAACCAAATGAAGATCCATAGTGTGAGACCCCAAATTTTATGAAATGAAAGTATTCAATTTTCTTATAATTATTATGTTATTTGGTAAATAGTTAAATTGATAAAAGTTTAAAGTTAAGGGTGATATTTGAAAATTTTGCAAAGTAAGCATGTTGTTATAAAATATTCGTTGTGTCGGGAAATATGTTAGGTTTGTAATATTCAAGAACGCAATCAAATTGCAAAAATTAAGCGGAAACGTGTAAAAGTCAGAGTTTAAAAATTTTTACAAACCATATACCCGGATCACCCTTTATGCACAATTATTAATTAAACGAAAAGATAAAGAATAAAATCATACCCTTGAAGATCGAGCTTCCTCAGGTACAAGTTCACCTCCAATCCTTTTCGCGTTCAACTTGAATCCACCGGGTTTGGTTCCTTCCTTTGATCAACGTTAGCCACCCATGTGTTTGGCCTCTAGAGGTGATCCACCAAGGAAGAATAGGAATTCAAGAAGAAGGGGTATTGGCTCAAACCCTAGTTTTTCCTATCTCTATAGAAAAAGGGCGTACTCTTCCAACAAATTGGAATTATGTCGTTTTAAAAGTCAACAACCCTCACACCCATAATAAGACTCATCTTATTTATAGATGTAGGCAACCCACCTTAACAATTAAGGAATTGGGTTTTATTTAATTAATTAAATTCTTTTAATTAATTAAGCTCCCTAATCTTATTAGGGATAATTAATTAAACTCCTTTAACTAATTTTCCTTCCTAATCCAATTAGGAATAATTGAGAGTACTTATATTAAATTAATTCCTAAACTCTTTTAGAAATTAAAATAATAATAATTGTAATAATATTAATAAGACTCTCTTATTAATTTATATTTAATATTTCTAAAATATTAAATAATAAATATTAAGCTATTTAATTTATTCTATCACCATCGATTAAATTAAATATACTTAACATATTATTACGATTATGCCATTAACTTCTTAAATAATTATTCTTCCTTTTATGGTGTGACCCTTTAGGTTCTCCATATTAAACCGATTGTGAATAAATCAATTAGAACAATTCTAATCTTATTTAAATAAATAAATTAAACAATTAATTTATTTAAATAAATAATATTTATTCTACAATAGGGATAAGCCTCCCTAGCGATCAACGACTTTCCATATAATATAGATTTCAACATTAATCATAAAAGAACCTTTGAGTAAATAGTTACCGTACAATTCAATCCTTCCACCATACAATGTCCCAATTAAATATAAGACATGGAATTACTGTCAAGTCTTATTTTATTTAATTATATGTATTTCGATCCTTAAATGCACAACTCCAAATAATGCAAATTAGAAACTCCTTTCTAATTTCATTCTCGCAACCCAAGGACTCTTCAAGTTGTCATTTATCGAATCACATAGACATTTCTCTTCTTTTATTAGAAGTGGTAGATTCTTTATTGATCATACATTATCTCCATGTACAACTTATTATACCCAAGCATACCCTTTGATATACCCTAAGGGTCTTAAGGAATAAGTCAAAGTATAACTCATCATACACAAGATACTATGATGATCTCAAGTCCAAGGATTACTTGTACTACTATCACTACAGAATTTCTATTGACAGCAAATAAAACTCCATTAGGTATTCCTTAGCGAGCCACGCTTCAAAGTGAACTTATTCTCTAATAAGCACCTACATACTTGCTTTAGTGTCTCCACACAAATGATCATGAGATCAATCATCCTCATCCAATGAGCAAGCAACGTATGTACCAATCTATCCTGGATTCACTAATCCCCAATTTAGTAATCCAACGATTGGGAACTATTTTAGTTTTAAGCTTTCAAAGAATTTAGATCTCATTAGAATGATCATCATCATTATTCTAAAAGCATTGCTTAAAACTATGGGTTTATCACATATTATAAAACAAAGATCATGTAGATAATTAAAGCCTTTAATAAATTAATACTTTTATTAATAAATGAATAAGATTGTTACAAAGTATATGCTTTATCATCAAACATGATTGGCTTGTGTGCATACTACTTTCAATCTCCCACTTGCACTAAAGCCAATCGTCATGGTATCTTATACTCTTCTTCTCTAAGTGACGATTATCCTGCTGTTGGATAAGCTTTAGTTAATGGACATGTAATGTTGTTCTTGAGAGTCCACTATCTCTATAGTGATTTCCCATCTTTCAATGATTCTAATAATCAAATGAAAATGCCACAACACATGTTTAGATCCAAGATGAGACTTGGGAACTATTCCTAGTTCTGTAATGAACTTTTAATCCAAACAATCAACTTGCAGCTTCATTTATAGCTATATACTTTGTCTTTATCACTAAACCAAAGAACTCTTTCTTTGTTTGGAACCTTTCCAATTAATTGCACCACTGCTCAAGATAACGCTTTTACCTTAAAGTGGATTTTCACATTATCTTGATCTGTGCGAAAAAACTTGAGTCATTAAGCCCTCTAGTTTTAATTCGCACCCACCATCAATATGATCACATCCTTAGTGCTCTGGTTAAGCACTTTAAGATGTTTTTCACCGACTCATAGTGAACTTCTCCGTGATATGACCGATCAACATCGGTCTCAGATATTTCATTGCATTCATGATAGTCACTCATGCGACCTCTCTTTTCGTGAGTCTGCGTGGGGACTATTAAGAGAGATACACTCCATAGCTCATCGACATGAGACATCTCTTGAGTTTGCCATGCTAAACGACTTTTAGCATCAAATGAATATACGTTCCTTTAGGTTAAGTTGAGCATCCTCTTAAATCTATCTATATAGATTTATATCCCCAATTAAGATACTCTTCCAAATCATTCATGGAGGAATGATTAGACAACTTTATCTTTACTGATTGTAGCATTGGTATGTCATTCCTTATCCGTAGTATATCAACATATAGTACTAGGAATGTCACGATGCTCCCACTGACCCTTTTGTACACACTAGGTTCATTCTTATTTTTTATAAAATCAAACACTTTTGATTGCTTCATTAAAACGAATGTTCCATATTTGAGAAACTTGCTTCAATCCATTTCTCTGAGTGTTTACAACACTTACCTCATCGTATGTAACTGGATCATCATCTTCTATGATGTGTACCTCATCATCATCATCTATGATGAATCCATACCTCCTGTGTATCTTCTTGCACTATTCCGAATTACGATTCTAGGTTGGTATAATAATAGGTCTATCTACAGTGTTCCTCTAATTTGATTTATAGTGTTTTGTGGTTCTTGAACTCTTCAAGATCTATTATTCTCCCACTAGCCCCTTCAATGATAAACACCTTTATCTTAGAAGCGTGTGTTCGTAACAAACACCTTTTGCTAAGTAGAATTATAGAACATATACCCTAAACTTACTTTAGGATGTCCCACAAATCAGACATGTCAAATTTTGTCCCAAGCTTATCCTTTGAAACCTTTTCACATAAGTTGGACAACCCTTATCTTAACATACTTAAGATTAGGAATCCTCCTCGTCCCATAACTTTTATGGAGTCTTGGGGCCGGATTTTGAGGTTACCTTTTGTAGATATCTGACCATTTCTGGGACATGACCCTGTAAGGATACCGGGAATGTCGGTAAATCATTATGGACCGCACCATGTCCAACAAGGTACGGTTTTTCATTCAGATACATCAATCAATTATTGCGTATCAGGATGTGTCCATTATGAGAAAACCATTTGAGATGATCTAGAAACTTATTGCACAAGTATTTATTCCTTGATCTAATCAAAGAATCTTAATACTTTGCCAATTTGTTTCATTTCTGAATTGTTTGAACCTTTCAAATAATTCACAATTGTATTTCAACAAATACATACATTCAACTCTTTGAATGATCATCTCCTTTTCTTATACTAGTTTGTTCAATTTACAAAATAATTTTTCACGTAAGTCAAGTATACAAAATCCATTAAGTAATATTCCAGTTCTATACAAAACATTATTATTATAAATAGAACAACAATTGTTCTTAATTATAATACCAAAGATTTTATTGTCCAACAATAAAATGGAAATAATATTTTTAACAAGAACTGGAATACAATAACAACTTATTGACTTAATAGATTTGCCCGTAGGCATTGCTAAACTATAAGTTTCTATGGCTAATATGGCAACCTTTGCTACATTTCCCGCACATAGGATTACTTATATTTGTTTAGCTTTCTACTTCTGTTTGGTCCCTTCATAAATCTATATTTATGATAACCAAAGTCGGTATCCAATACCCAAGTAGAACCTTGACTTAAAAAAATTTATTTTAAATTATGAACAAAATTGTATTTGTAACCGAAACTTCACTAAGCTTCTTTGGTTAGCCTCTGCAAGATGCTTCTTGCACTTTCTTTCCAAGGTGTCCAAAGCTTCTGCGGTAGAAGTAAACTCCTTTGCTATCCGTGACGCTTTGTTCTTATTATCCTTTGTTTACGCCTTTCTATTTACTATCTTTGAATCGTTCTTCTTTTCAGAAGATCCTTTGGCCCCTACCAGTAAGACTCGGTCTTTCTTGGTTGGAAAGTGACTCTCAACATTTTTCAATATGTCAAGCAAATCAGCGAGGCTGATATCTAGCTTGTTCATATGAAAAATTCACAACAATTGTGAAAGGAGTCTGGGAGTGAGTGCAAGATCAAATCTTGGCTCAACTCTTCATCCATGACAAAACCAGTTATCCTAATTGATCAATCAAATTGATTATGTTAAGAACTTTTTGTCTGTACTATAGTGCCATTGGCCATTCTAGAACGGAAGAGCTCCTTAGATATCTGATATCTATCAGTCCTACTTTCCTTACCATCAACTTCTTGATGTGCAGGAATATAGTAGAAGCATCCATAGTTTCATGCTGACGCTGAAGCTCGTTACTCATGGATGCGAGCATGATGCATTGAGCCAACTGTGCATCATCTTGCCACTTTCTAAAAGTAGCAATCTCTTCCTCAGAGGCATTGTCTACAACCATTGCAGGGATAAGCGTATTAAGGACATAAGATAGCTTTTTAGCCATGAGAACTATTCTCAAATTCCTTAACCAACCAAATTCGCTTAATCTTGGCCCGATTAATTTAGCATCTAATATGCTTCGCAAAGATAGTAATTTTAGACATTGTAAAATTCTCAAATGAATTTATAATTAACAACATTTTAACATACATTCTATTATTAATTACCAAAATAAATTAGGTCTTGTTTTAAATTGGTATCTCCCACTATTTTCTTCAAACTATATTACCCTCACTTATATAGTTCGGCAAAATCTAATTAAAGATTTGCTAGTGAGAATAAGGATCCCATTTCAAATGTATATAGCCTTGTGGTGACACAACAAACTATATATAAATAAATAGGTAGACAACTTTTGTCAATTACATCAACTATGCAACTCCTTGTATTTTGCCTCTTAGATTATTTTAATCAAGTGGTGGCACATCCGAATCAAAATTATCCAAGTTAAGTCCAACCTAGCACTCCATATATTCAAAAAGAAAAATATCATCCTTGTGGTGACACAACAAAACAATATTGTTCAATTTTCTTTATAAGCATCAAATGTGATAAATTAACATCTTAAATACTTAATACTTGCCTTGTGGTGACACAACAAACTCATATTAAATATTTAATACTCTATTAATTTTATCATGCTAGAAGGCTGACGTTCGATATTCCAAATATCTTTGAACGCTTAGGACTTAATATAAAAATTGAGGGTTTGTTATTAATTTGTCTCATCTTGTTTAGCGCATTTATTATATATATATAAAATACGCGCGTCATATTAATGAACATGCTGAAGCATGTTTGCATAATATATAATATATATAGTATAAGCATGCACATATAGAATACTATATTCTACCGGATTGATTATGGACTTTATTCTAGTTTGGTTCACTAGAGCCACCAAGTGAACCAAAAGGTCAAACCTAAAGTGCAAGAATTAATATTTAAATATAACTATTACATTTAAACCCTGCTCCATTACAAACGGGTCTTCAAGCGCTCCTTGTTCCTTGATCTCCAATTCTTAAAAATTAATTCTAACTATTCCTATTACAAAGCTATTTAAAATAAATAGAAACCTTGATCAGCAGTCAAGGGGAAGTACATAGGAGGGAGATAGAATTTACATTCAGAAAAATTAGAGAAGACGAGGTACGCAGACCCCATTTAATAAAACCCATACATTCATGCATCCAACTAAAATAAAATCCAATCACATTGGTCAATAGTCCATAATCAATCCCATTTATTATCATACACATCATCATATGCATCAATAAATAACATTCATCCTATGAATAATAAACATTTAATATATATATTGATATCATTTAATGGGCAAATTTAGTTAGTATAAAATCTATTTTTGAATCAAAATAAACTCCTTTATTTTAATCCAAATTTAAATCAAAAACAAACTATTTTATTTTAATTTATCCTATTTTGAATAAAATAAACTATTTTATTTTAATCAAAATCTTTAATCAAAATAAACTCCTTTATTTTAATTAATTATGGAATCCAATTCCATGTAATAAAAAATCTTTAATTAAAATAAACTCTTTTATTTTAATTAATTATGGAATCCAATTCCATGTAAAAAAAAATATTAAAGGAAACACGGATTATCTTTCCTATTCACAAATAAACTCCTTTATTTTGAATAATATGAAATTTTATTTCATATTTAAATAAACTCCTTTATTTAAGGAAATTAGGATTCTCTTTCCTATTCATAAATAAACTCTTTTATTTTGAATAATATGAAATCTTATTTCATATCTAAATAAACTCCTTTATTTAAGAAACATATAATCCAATTTCAACTCCAATTAGTTATCATGGAATCCAATTCCAACTCTAATTAGTTAGCATGAAATTTAATTTTAATATTAAAATAAACCTTTTATTTTAAGATTAAAATAAATATTTTATTTTAAATTAAAATAAACTTTTATTCTAAAATTAAAATAATTAAGATTATAATAGTTATATATATAATATATATAACGGTATAACTATTATAATTATTTTTGAATCCTAGAAATCCTGCCGAATCTGTTGCCATGATTTCCCACGGATTGCCCTTTTTTTTTTTTTTTTATTTAACTTGTTAACATATTACAGCACTGCCACTCGGATTTTTCTTTTCTTTTTTTTTTAAATAAATTTTATACAATAAAATTATGCCCAATTAAATTGTTTTAAACACATATCAATATAGATATTAAATTAAAACAATTAATAATTCGCATAAAATTTCATATTATTCACCACTGTTAGGTTTGTAATATTCAAGAACGCAATCAAATTGCAAAAATTAAGCGGAAACGTGTAAAAGTCAGAGTTTAAAAATTTTTACAAACCATATACCCGGTAATTTTTACAAACCATATACCCGGATCACCCTTTATGCACAATTATTAATTAAACGAAAAGATAAAGAATAAAATCATACCCTTGAAGATCGAGCTTCCTCAGGTACAAGTTCACCTCCAATCCTTTTCGCGTTCAACTTGAATCCACCGGGTTTGGTTCCTTCCTTTGATCAACGTTAGTCACCCATGTGTTTGGCCTCTAGAGGTGATCCACCAAGGAAGAATAGGAATTCAAGAAGAAGGGGTATTGGCTCAAACCCTAGTTTTTTCTATCTCTATAGAAAAAGGGCGTACTCTTCCAACAAATTGGAATTATGTCGTTTTAAAAGTCAACAACCCTCACACCCATAATAAGACTCATCTTATTTATAGATGTAGGCAACCCACCTTAACAATTAAGGAATTGGGTTTTATTTAATTAATTAAATTCTTTTAATTAATTAAGCTCCCTAATCTTATTAGGGATAATTAATTAAACTCCTTTAACTAATTTTCCTTCCTAATCCAATTAGGAATAATTGAGAGTACTTATATTAAATTAATTCCTAAACTCTTTTAGAAATTAAAATAATAATAATTGTAATAATATTAATAAGACTCCTCTTATTAATTTATATTTAATATTTCTAAAATATTAAATAATAAATATTAAGCTATTTAATTTATTCTATCACCATCGATTAAATTAAATATACTTAACATATTATTACGATTATGCCATTAACTTCTTAAATAATTATTCTTCCTTTTATGGTGTGACCCTTTAGGTTCTCCATATTAAACCGATTATGAATAAATCAATTAGAACAATTCTAATCTTATTTAAATAAATAAATTAAACAATTAATTTATTTAAATAAATAATATTTATTCTACAATAGGGATAAGCCTCCCTAGCGATCAACGACTTTCTAGATAATATAGATTTCAACATTAATCATAAAAGAACCTTTGAGTAAATAGTTACCGTACAATTCAATCCTTCCACCATACAATGTCCCAATTAAATATAAGATATGGAATTACTGTCAAGTCTTATTTTATTTAATTATATGTATTTTGATCCTTAAATGCACAACTCCAAATAATGCAAATTAGAAACTCCTTTCTAATTTCATTCTCGCCTTAACCAAGGACTACTTGAGTTGTCATTTATCGAATCACATAGGACATTTCTCTTCTTTATTAGAAGTGGTAGATTCTTTATCGATCATACATTATCTCCATGTATAACTTATTATACCCAAGCATACCCTTTGATATACCCTAAGGGTCTTAAGGAATAAGTCAAAGTATAACTCATCATACACAAGATACTATGATGATCTCAAGTCCAAGGATTACTTGTACTACTATCACTACTGTGAATTTCTATTGACAGCAAATAAAACTCCATTAGGTATTCCTTAGCGAGCCAATGCTCAAAGTGAACTTATTCTCTAATAAGCACCTACATACTTGCTTTAGTGTCTCCACACAAATGATCATGAGATCAATCATCCTCATCCAATGAGCAAGCAATGTATGTACCAATCTATCCGGATTCACTAATCCCCAATTTAGTAATCCAACGATTGGGAACTATTTTAGTTTTAAGCTTTCAAAGAATTTAGATCTCATTAGAATGATCATCATCATTATTCTAAAAGCATTGCTTAAAACTATGGGTTTATCACATATTATAAAACAGCATCATGTAGATAATTAAAAGCCTTTAATAAATTAATACTTTTTATTAATAAATGAATAAGATTGTTACAAAGTATATGCTTTATCATCAAACATGATTGGCTTGTGTGCATACTACTTTCAAAATATTCGTTTGGTCGGGGAATATTCTTTTTATCAGGGAATATTCGTACGACGACATAATCATTGGTGGACCCCACAACAGAAGTATTGTCGTATTTAGAAAACGACAGAATTATCTTTTTATAAAAATAACGACGAAAGTGTTACCGTTAAAACTATTGAACTACCCGGTAGTAAAAGTACGGTAATACGTCTGGCGTGGTTGCATAGTAGCACACGATATTGATTATTAATGCTTACATGAGAAGTCACTCAGTTATACTCAATTATTGCTACAGTAATTGCTGCATCATATCTCTCATATTATTGATTCAATTATTGTCACAGTATCATCTGCATAATATGTTATATTATTAAATCAATAATTGAGACGGCAAAGTTATTCATATTATTATATTGATAATATCTAGAAGTTCTGTCAAGGAGTGGTTTGGTCACCTAATTGCTCGCCAATAAGGAGAAATCCTTATCGGAAAGTCCCCTCTTTCCTGGGAATGACCTGGTTATTAAATATTGTGCGTTATAATATTAATGATGAATAAGTTCGTGTAGATTAAAGATGAAATTGATAGTTCCATTGTGTGAGAATTATTAGTGTTAGTGGAAATCGACAATTATTTCAATAATAATTGATGTCTGGAGGTTATATTGACCAATCGGGTAATTCACCGGATAAATGAGCAATTAATTGCTATTAATTCGTATGCTTATAACTATGTGTTCACATGTGTGTACTATTGATTCACATGATTTACTATTAGGGGAGTTGGTGCAAGTTTGATAATACTTGCATGACTAAGTTAAAAATGGAGTTATAGATGAAGATACTATACTATAATTAATTTTTTCACATGTTTAGAACTATTGAGTCACATGATTTACTATTGATTCACATGATTTACTATTAGGGAAGGTGGTGCAAGTTTGATAATACTTGTATGACTAAAATTAAAAATGAAGGAAAAGATGAAGGTATTATACTGTAATATTTCGAGCCCCAAAATGTGCAATTATAAAAACTATATTTTCCTATAAATAGAAGCTCATTCCTTCATTATTTTTCACCAATTCACAAAAGCTATAAAGCAATTATTATAGAGAGAAATTATAGAGAGAAAGAAGAAGAGAAGTCTGCTACCTCACTATTCCAGTATTCAGTTTTCTTCTAAGGTAAGGAATATTATTATTATAGTTAGGGGTATTATTTCTTTCATATTCATGAAGAGAGTTATTTTCTTTCAATACTCGAAAGGGTTGATATTCCAATCTTTATTATTCTGTTGGAATAACCTGTCTACGCGGACTACCGCATGTATGGTGAATTCTTATGTTATTCCATTCTTTATTATTCTATTGGAATAACCTATCTGTGTGGACTAACGCATGCTTGGTGAATTCTTTTGTCATTCCATTCTTTAATATTCTGTTGGAATAACATGTCTGTGTGGACTACTGAATGCTTAGTGAATTCTTTTGTTATTCCATTCTTTAATATTCTGTTGGAATAACCTGTCTACGCCGAGTACCGCATGCATGGTGAATTCTTCTGTTATTCCATTCTTTATTATTCGTTGAATAACTCGCTCTACGGACTACCGCATGCATGGTGAATTCTTCTCGTTATTCAATTCTTTATTATTCTCGTTGAATAACTCGCTCTACGCGACTACCGCATGCATGGTGAATTCTTCTGTTGTTCCATTCTTTATTATTCTGTTGGAATAACCTGTCTACGCGAACTACCACATGCATGGTGAATAACCCTTCATATTCATTCTTTATTAAATTATGGAAATGATCTGTCTACGTGGATTACCGTATGGCGGGTGAAAATCCATTTGTATTTTCGTATATTCTATTATGCTTGTATGAGATATCATTTCTTTTGTACTCGTCATGAAATATCATTTTCTTTGGTATTTTTTTTACGAGTTACTATTCATGGGTTATTATTCACCTAGTTACTATTCACTTTAGTATTATTCACTCGGGTATTCGGGGCACTTTTTAGGCCAGAGTACTATTCACGAGTTACTATTCATGGATTACTATTCACCCAATTACTATTCACCCGAATATTATTCATTCGGGTATTTGGGATACTTTTTATGTCGGGGTACTATTCACGAGGTACTATTCCCAAAGTACTATTCACAAGGTACTATTCACAGGGTACTATTTACCCGTAAAATATATTTCTTTTATGTTCAAATTATTTTTCGTACATGAATATTATTCTTGAATTTTACTCTACAAAGCAGTATCATGTTGACAATTTGGATATTTTTAAACTCTAGATAAATTTAAAGTCTTTAATATTTATCCTTGATTTTGTTTGATTTGATTTAGTTTGATTATTTCTTATATCATTGTCATCATCCTCATGCTTATATTGTGATGAAAGTTATCTTTGGCTTACGTGCATAGATGGACTTGGTATGATTATGACCAGGGATTTTTCGGTATAATCATGACCGTAATGTAACGAATGATGTGGTAAAAGTCCTCATTGGCCTGTACTTCATTGCTGGACAGTTATTGGTATGATTATAACTAGGGATTATTGGGTATAATCATGACCATTGTTGAAAACACGAATATCCTTGGCCCGTAGTGCATGGATAATTCGTGGTCATAATACTAATGAATATCCTCGGTCGTAAATGTGGATGATGATTGATGATGTGAATTATTTATTAAGTCGAGTCTCAAATGATAAAATATTGATTATACACTTTTAATTCGTAAAAGATAGTAGATATCATGCTCTACTTGACTCTTCTAAAATACAGTTATATGTCTTTGGCCTGTAGTGCAAAGATGAATTGTTAATGAATATCTTTGGCCGTAGTGCAAAGATGAATTTATTAGTATGATTATGATCAAGAATTGTGATTTGGTATAACTATGATTTTTGATGTTTCTGGTGAAGATAGGTGATGAATGTTATCTCCGTCTTGAGTGCGAAGAGGAATTTAGAATCACAATTATGTTTATGAGTTATTCACATGATTGTGGACAGGAATTGTTGATTGATGTTACAGGGATAAAACATTATTGGTGGACTTTTAATATGGAGAAGATAATAGACCGATGGTCTATTCGACTCTTCTAATGGATCGCTTCGTCTACCGCAACTATGGTTGAAAAGTTTTACCATCTACCATATGTTCTAAATCTCTCGATTTATTACCGATGATGAAGGCTATTGATAATTTAATTATCTTTAGTCATGATATTCTTTATCGAGCTAGTTGTGCTCACCCCCTTTGCTTCACAATTCCTTTCGTGTAATAAGAGTGTTTCCGTCGAGCGGGGATAACAGGAGAATAGAATCTGGTCTATATCATTTGAGGTTCTCCTTAAATAGTATGAAAATAATTTTATTGAGAACTTTAGATAAGTGTGTCGATTGATACGCTATTTGATATTTAATTTTGGTGAACCGAATAGGGTGAGGTGAACCCAACTTTGAAGGGTGTTTTGCCACTATCATCATACAAGATGTCTAATGACATACAACCTCGTGTTATCATAAGATAGGGTTGTGCACATCCACTTCTTGACTATACCTCTACGAGCACTACCTATATGATCTTGAGTTTTGGTTGAAATATAATTTTCAATTGCAGAGATAGTGGAGATAGTTATATGTCAAGAGAAGACTCACCATTGGAAAGAACATGATAGTAATCTTCTCATTTTTTCTTTGGGGTCTATTAGGTCAACCAAGGATAATTCTGTGGACATATGATATCTATCATAACCTGTATTTACGGGCCTCCCATGTACGAAGGTTTCCTTAAGCACTTCCCAAAGATTTTAATTTCTAAAACAATTTTTGACTGTACTTTTATGTAAAGTACCATTGTAAGATTGTGGTCGAGGCACCATGAGAGTTACATACATTTGTATTAAAACTCACAGTTTAACTGTGGTCGTATTCTTCACGATAGTTCAACAGTTGTATACATGAAGTTTGTATTTGATTTTTATAGTATGATATCTGGCGACTCAGAATGGGTCGTATGGACCTATTTTGGGGGCATCACAAATGGTATCAGAGCTTAGGGATATGGTCGCTGGCGGAGATAAGAGTCTAGAACTAGGAGGGGAGAGACTAGTTATATATACTTCGCTAGTGTGTGACTTACCTAAACTGAAATTGTTACTTGATAAGTTGATAAATTGTGATATGTCAATTAACCTTTGTTTTGAAGATATATTCTAGAATGATATCTAAAATATAGGAGCTGAGCAATGGGAAAATCATGATACAGAGTAAATAACCAGGAAGGTACAACCCAAAAAGAAAGCAAGGTATTCTCATCTTTTCGAACTACCAGGTACGTAAATTTTGAGGGCGAAATTTCATAAGGAGGGGAGATTGTGAGACCCCAAATTTTATGAAATGAAAGTATTCAATTTTCTTATAATTATTATGTTATTTGGTAAATATTTAAATTGATAAAAGTTTAAAGTTAAGGGTGATATTTGAAAATTTTGCAAAGTAAGCAAGTTGTTATAAAATATTCGTTGTGTCGGGAAATATTCGTTTGGTCGGAGAATATTCTTTTTATCAGGGAATATTCGTACGATAGCATAATCATTGGTGGACCCCACAACGGAAGTATTGTCGTATTTAGAAAATGACAAAATTATCTTTTTATAAAAATAACAGCGAAAATGTTATCGTTAAAACTGTTGAACTACCCGGTAGTAAAAGTACATTAATACGCGTGGTTGCATAGTAGCACACAGTATTGATTATTGATGCTACGTGAGAAGTCACTCAATTATACTCAATTATTGCTACAGTAATTGTTGCATCATATCTCTCATATTATTGATTTAATTGTTGTCACAGTATCATCTGCATAATATGTTATATTATTAAATCAATAATTGAGACGACAAAGTTATTCATATTATTATATTGATAATGACTAGAAGTTCTATCAAGGAGAGGTTTGGTCACCTAATTGCTCGCCAATAAGGAGAAATCCTTATCGAAAAGTCCCCTCTTTCCTGGGAACGACCTGGTTATTAAATATTATGCATTATAATATTAATGATGAATAAGTTCGTGTAGATTAAAGATGAAATTGATAGTTCCATTGTGTGGGAATTATTAGTGTTAATGGAAATCGACAATTATTTCAATAATAATTGATGTCTGGAGGTTATATTGACCAATCGGGTAATTCACCGGATAAATGAGTAATTAATTGCTATTAATTCACATGCTTATAACTATGTATTCACATGTGTGTACTATTGATTCACATGATTTACTATTAGGGGAGTTGGTGCAAGTTTGATAATACATGCATGACTAAGTTAAAAATGGAGGTATAGATGAAGGTACTATACTATAATTAATTTTTTCACATGTTTAGAACTATTGAGTCACATGATTTACTATTGATTCACATGATTTACTATTGGGAAGGTGGTGCAAGTTTGATAATACTTGCATGACTAAAATTCAAAATGAAGGAAAAGATGAAGGTATTATACTGTAATATTTCGAGCCCCAAAATGTGCAATTATAGAAACTATATTTTCCTATAAATAAAAGCTCATTCCTTCATTATTTTTTACCAATTCACAAAAGCTATAGAGCAATTATTATAGAGAGAAATTATAGAGAGAAAGAAGAAGAGAAGTTTGCTACCTCACTAGTCCAGTATCCAGTTTTCTTCTAAGGTAAGGGATATTATTATTATAGTAAGGGGTATTATTTCTTTCGTATTCATGAAGAGTTTTATTTTCTTTTAATACTCGAAAGGGTTGATATTCCAATCTTTATTATTCTGTTGGAATAACCTGTCTACGCGGACTACCGCATGCATGGTGAATTCTTCTGTTATTCCATTCTTTATTATTCTGTTGGAATAACCTGTCTGTGTGGACTACCGCATGCCTGGTGAATTCTTTTGTCATTTCATTCTTTAATATTCTGTTGGAATAACCTGTCTGTGTGGACTACCGCATGCCTGGTGAATTCTTTTGTTATTCCATTCTTTAATATTTTGTTGGAATAACCTGTCTACGCGGACTATCGCATGCATGGTGAATTCTTCTATTATTCCATTCTTTATTATTCTGTTGGAATAACCTGTCTAAGCGGACTACCGTATGCATGGTGAATTCTTCTGTTATTCCATTCTTTATTATTCTGTTGGAATAACATGTTTACGCGAACTATCGCATGCATGGTGAATTCTTCTGTTATTCCATTCTTTATTATTCTGTTGGAATAACCTGTCTACGCGGACTACCGCATAAATAGTGAATAACCCTTCTTATTCATTCTTTATTAAATTATGTAAATGATCTGTCTACGTGGATTACCGCATGGCGGGTGAAAATCCATTTGCAGTTTCGTATATTCTATTATACTTGTATGAGATATCATTTCTTTTGTACTCGTCATGGAATATCATTTTCTTTGGTATTTTTCTTTTACGAGTTACTATTTATGGGTTACTATTCACCCAGTTACAATTCACTCTAGTATTATTCACTCGGGTATTCGGGGCACTTTTTATGCCAGAGTACTATTCACGAGTTACTATTTACGGGTTACTATTCACCCAATTACTATTCACCCGAATATTATTCACTCGGGTATTTGGGGTACTTTTTATATCGGGGTACTATTCACGAGGTACTATTCCCAAAGTACTATTCACAGGGTATTATTCACGGGGTACTATTAAACCAAAAAATATATTTCTTTTCTGTCCAAATTATTTTTGGTACATGAATATTATTCTTGAATTTTACTCTACGAAGAAGTATCATGTTGATAATTTGGATATTTTTAAACTCTGGATAAATTTAAAGTCTTTAATATTTATCCTTCATTTTGTTTGATTTGATTTCATTTGATTATTGCTTATATCATTGTCATCATCCTCATCCTTATATTGTGATGAAAGTCATCTTTGGCTTACGTGCATAGATGAACTTGGTATGATTATGACTAGGGATTATTAGGTATAATCATGACCATAATGTAACGAATGATGTGGCAAAAGTCCTCGTTGGCACAGAGTTCATTTATGCGCACGCTTATCGTATGATTATAACCGTGATTATTTGTTATAATCAAAGACCCCATTGTTTCAAAACACGAATATCCTCGGCCCGTAGTGCATGGATAATTCGTGGTCATAATACTAATGAATATCCTCGGTCAGAAAAGCGAGGGATGATTCGATGATGTGAATTATTTATTAAGCTGAGTCTCAGCGATAAAATATTGATTATCCACTTTTAATTCCTAAAAGATAATAGATATCATGCTCTACTTGACTCTTCTAAAATACAGTTGTATGTCTTTGGCCTGTAGTGCAAAGATGAATTGTTAATGAATATCCTTGGCCGTAGTGCAAAGATGAATTTATTAGTATGATAATGAGCAAGAATTGTGATTTGGTATAACCATAATTTTTGATGTTTCAGGTAAAGATAGGTGATGAAAATTATCTCCGTCCTTAGTGCGAAGAGGAATTTAGAATCATAATTATGTTTATGAGTTATTCACATGATTATGGACAGGAATTGTTGATTGATGTTACAAGGATAAAACATTATTGGTGGACTTTTAATATGGAGAAGATAATAGACCTGATAGTCTATTTGACTCTTCTAATGGATTGCTCGTTTCGCTGCAACTATGGTTGAAAAGTTTTACCATCTACCATAAGTTCTAAATCTCTAATTTATTACCGATGAAGGCTATTGATAATTTAATTATCTTTAGTCATGATATTCTTTACTGAGCTAGTTGTGCTCACCCTTTTGCTTCACAATTCCTTTCAGGTAATAAAAGTGTTGCCGGGTCGAGCGGGGATAACAGGAGAATAGAACGGAGGTCTATAGCTGTTGAGGTTCTCCCTAAATAGTATGGAAATAATTTTATTGAGAACTTTAGATAAGTGTGTCGTATTGTATACGTCATTTGATATTTAATTTTGGTGAAACGAATAGGGTGAGGTGAACCCAACTTTGTAAGGGTGTTTTGCCACTATCATAAAAGATGTCTAATGACATACAACCTCGTTGTATCATAAGACAGGGTTGTGCACATCCACTTGCTGACTATACCTACGAGCACTACCTATATGATCTTGAAGTTTGGTTGAAATATAATTTTCAATTGCAGACAGTAGAGATAGTTATATATCAAGAGAAGACTCACCATTGGAAAGAACATGATAGTAATCTTCTCATTTTTCTTTGGGGTCTATTGGGTCAACCAAGGATAATTCTGTGGACATATGATATCTATCATAACCTTGACGCATGGCCTCCCATATACGAAGGTTTCCTTAAGCACTTCCCAAAGATTTTAATTTCTAAAACAATTTTTGACTGTACTTTTATGTAAAGTATCATTGTAAGATTATGGTCGAGGCACCATGAGAGTTATATACATTTGTATTAAAACATACAGTTTAACTGTGGTCGTATTCTGCACGATAGTTCAACAGATGTATAAATGAAGTTTGTATTTGATTTTTATAGTATGATATCTGGAGACTCAGAATGGGTCATGTGGAACTATTTTGGGGGCATCACACATAGTCAGTAGGAACGTCTCAAAACGTACTACTAATAACTTTTTCAACCACCCAACTCAAAATCGTGGAACGCCTACGATCAAACATCTGATAGTAGTGTAAGAGTAGGAGGACACCACGATTACAGCTAAATCACTACAACAAAAGGCTATCGTTTATCAAATGATCGAGATCATGAAAAGAATAGTATCGGCGACCGCATCGCGGTCGGCCGATATTAATCGCAGTAATTTGGTCATTGGATGGACAAGATGATGCGACCAATTTATTAGCGACCGTAGTCATCGCTAATCTAACTCATGCTGAGTCATTTGTCAGGTGTGATGTGGCACACATGGCAGCGACGGGTAATAGCGACCGCTGCGGTCGCTAGTTTCCAAGAAGGTAACGCGGTCGCTGATACAATGTTAGCGACCGCATGTAGTGGCTGATGTTTTTTTTAAAAAATTTTTTTGCTTGTTTTATTGATTTCCCAAAAATAACCTGCTTTGTACTTGCTTTCAATCCCAACACAGCAGTATATACAAGCATCCATATTAACATCCATCCATGATATAACTACTATATGATAAACATTGATCATCCACGAATAAACATTTATCCAACATAATACAATTGTAAACATTCATCCAACACAATACAATCGATATCGTAAACATCCATATAAACCAATACAATTGTCCAAAGAATGAATCTAAAAGAGTATAAGGCTTTAAAAATCTAAAAAAACAAGTCTAGGCGCTCTTCATGGATCATCCAAATTAGGATCCTGCAATTAACAAAGTAATAAAACATATATGTTACATGTGTTGATATTGCTACGACTTAGGGAAAGCTAAACAATAGATAATGTAGTGAAACATATAAGTAAGACAGTGACTCAGAGACTATAAACATATAAGATAATGTAGCTAAACAATAAATGATATATATATATATATATATACACAGTCGTCATTCTTCTCAATATGCATCATGTCTAGATTATGATGAATCAAATTTGTAGACCAATAAGGCAGTTCCCAAATGATGCTTCTCTGAACTCAATTATGAGACACGCCAAACCCATCGATGATGTCAGAGGCAACAATCTTACCGAATGGGATGTCCGACAATCTCATCACATGGTCACGCATCTCCGTCCCTGACAGTCGCGGTGCTGGCATATCATGATCTACTTTCCCTTTCCTGAAGTGTTCTTTATTTCTTCAAAACGGGTGATCTACCGGCAAGAAACGACGATGACAATCAAACCAGCATGGCTTTTGACCATTTAATAGATTGAAAGACTTTGTATGACCCATACAATATGGACAAGCCAACTTCCCGAGTTTACTCCATCCAGATAATATACCATAAGCAGGAAATTCACTTATGGTCCACATAACCATTGCCCCAAGGTTGAAATTTGTTTTCGTGGAAGCATCCCAAGTCTGTACGCCATCCTCCCACAATACCTTCAACTCGTCTATAAGAGGTCTCAAGTAAACATCTAGGTTCTTTCCAGGACTTTTGGGACCAGGAATCACGAGTGAAAGAAACAAGTACGGCTATTTCATACACATCCAAGGAGGCAAGTTATACGGAGTAAAAATCACAGGCCAGCAGGAGTACAGAACAACTGAGTGGTCGAATGGGTTGAAACCATTAGTGAAAAATCCAAGCCTCACATTTCTAGGTTCCAATGCAAGCCCCGAATGTGCTAAGTTAAAATCTTTCCAAACCTTCCCATCTGCGGGATGGTTCAGTTCTCCAACTTTGGTTGGAGATTTTGCACGCCAAGTCATAGGTTCAGCTGTTCTTGAGGACATGTACAATCTTTTGAGCCTTGGTGTAATTGGAAAATACCATAAAATTTTAAAAGGTATATTCGTCTTTTTTGTAGTCACACCCTCTTTTATTAGGCCTAAATCGATCATGACTGCAACATGTGCACTTTATCATCTGTTCATTTTCCTTATAAAATAACATGCAATCGTTCGGACATGCATCGATCTTTTGATATCCAAGACCCAACTTCTTCACCAATTTTTTACAACAGTAGTAGTTATCGGGCAATTTTTCACCGACAGGCAACATACTCTTAATAGCCCTCAAGAGTGACTCAAAACACTTATGGCTCATGTTGTGATCAGCCTTGATGTTAAGTAATGTCGCCACTGCAGACAATGTAGTGTGCTTCGTGCAACCATGCCACAATGGTTTGCTTCCCTCGTCTAACAACTTAAAGAATGCTTTGGCATCAGAATTCATAGGTTGCTCTCTGCCTTGTTCCGAATCAAAATTCGTCCCTGCAATATCATGAACCATGTAATTCATATGTTGGTACTGCTGCTTGGATTATGTACTTGTGCGATGCCACTATCTCTTCTCTTCCCATGTGCCCACCAACATTCTTCGTAATTATTCATAAACCCAGAAACAAGTAAATGATAGTTTACTATGTCTCTGTCCATATAATTTACATTCTTACACTTCAAACAAGGACATCTTATCTTGTTCTGACCATTAACACATTCCGGTGATCGACGATAATCTAGAAATACTTGGCAACCAAATCTAAATTCTCATCAGAAGCACCTATCTCGGGCACTTGACTTTCGTTGTCTCATCCAACTACGGTCTGAATATAGGTCCATGATACAACGGTACCTATGTTGACATGAATTATTGTATTCCCATGTTAGAGATTTACAATTCAGCTCAATGTCACTTATGATGCTTATATATACATATAGATGTATATGTACATATATAACATGAGTGTGCATCATATATGATTCTTCGGGAATTAAACAAGGATACATGCCAAAACAAATTTACACAGCTTGAGATCGATTATCCAAAGGCACGGTATATTGTTATGGATCTTAAATTAGAATGAGGTATGGTCTTATGTCATCCTACATATTTTAACTGACACCAACCTAAAGACAATAGATTCCTAGGGGTAGAATATGAATAATTGCATCATGCATGGTCTGCATATGCATTTGGACAAGTCTAAATTACCCGACCAATGAAAAAATTTCGGCAGAGTCTCCCCTATAATATGGACTATCCACATGCATGAGGACATGCATACTTGACCATTTGTAGGCATATAAGAGCAACAAGAATGTATAAGCAAATACTGAAAACAAAGAAAAGTTGTGAGATCTCTAATTTCTAATGAATAATGTAACTATATAACTTGCCTTGGTTATTCTTTATCGGAAAGCCCACTCTTTCCTGGGAATGATCTGGTTGTTAATATTGTAAGTTATATTATTGATGAATAATTTTTGTTAAAAAATGTTTTTTTGTGAAGCCAAGTGAATTGAGATAAATAGAGGGGATTTTTATGAAGTATTTGTTATAAGTTTGGCATATTATTTGGACCCCCAATTACTCATTTTTTCAAAATTGTCGGTAGAAGTTATCTCAGTTTTGTTTATATATATATATATATATATATTATAATAAGTTTTGTTTTTTTTATAAAAAATAGAATATATTATATTTTATTATGCAAAGTGTTTACATAGTGTCTGCATAGTGTTTGCATAGTAAATCATGTGAAATTTTGATTATGCGCCCGTGAATCGTCCGAAATTCTACTGCGCGTCCGTGATTTTTCCTAAATAGTATATTTCTATTCTCCTATAAATAGGATGCATAGTTTAGAATTGAAAATTACACCAGAATCAGAAAATTCTTCTTCTATAATATTGAGAGTATTTCTTTAGAGTTTAAGGAAACTTTGAGTGTAGAAAATAGTGAAAGTTTTCTTCAAGAATATCCCCGCCCTACCAGTCAGAAATACTCTCTTTTTAAGGTAAAGGATATTATTTATGTTTAATATTCATAAGAAATAATATTTTCTTCCATACTCTGTAGTATGTAAGTAATATTATTTCGTTTCAGATTCCGAATTCTACACATATTTATTTAAAGTATTGATTTTATACTTCGTGAAATTAGTAGAATATCCTTGAAATTTGCGTTGCATCTAGTATCTTTTCACAGAAAAATTATTCTGAGCATTCTTGATAATTTTTAATTTTTTTATGTCGGGGTACTATTCACTAGATACTATTCCTGAAGTACTATTCACGGGGTATTATTCACTCAGGTACTATTCACCCGGGGTACTATTCATGACAAAAATTGATTTCTTTTCGGTCCAAATTATTTTTGATACAATATTATTCTTGAATTTTACTCCACAAAGCAGTATCATCTTGACAATTTGGACATTATTGAATTCTGGATACATTAAATTATAAATCTTTAAAATTTATCTTTGCTTTCATTTAATTGAATTCTTATATCATTGTCATCATCCTCATCTTATATTGTGATGAAAGTCATCTTTGGCCCGTAGTGCATAGATGAATTGTTGATTGGTATGATTATGACCAGGGATTATTGGGTATAATCATGACTTGTAATGTTACAAATGATGTGGTAAAAGTCCTCATTGGCCCGTAGTGCATTGATGGACAGTTGTTGCCATGATCATGACCATTGGTGATAACACTAATATCCTTGGCCCGTAGTGCATGTATAATTCATGGATGTGATATTAATGAATATCCTTGGCCCGTAATGCATGGATAATTTAGTGTTGTGGATTATTTATTGAGTTGAGTCTCAGCGATAAAATTGATGATAAACTTTTTAAATCATAGAAGATAGTAGATATCATGCTCTACTTAACTCTTCTAATGGATTTCTTGTTCCGCTGTAGTTAAACTTGTTGTTTATTGTATTCTATTAGTTTAACTGTAACGCCCCGAAATCTGATCTATTTTCACATCCGGATTCCGTACGTCACGATCCCATCTTCTTCCAAACATACATCATTATATACTGAAGTATAGCAACATACACTCTCAAATCCCAGGTTCTAAAACCATAAAACCTCTTTCATTACAAATATGGATAATTACAATATTCTTTACATCTTGCACTAGTGACTTTCATCCGCCACTAAGGATACATAACAGTTCATTAAACTAATCTAAAGTTCATTTAACTTATTTTATATTACAAGTCTTCGCTTGATCTTCACGTTCATTCACATACTGAATGGCACTGCATCTGGATATCAGTCAGCTTGGATCTTTACGGGATCCTTAAGTTCTTCTAATATTGTTTACTGAAAATGTTTTTCATTTAAAGCAAGTGTGAGCATTCAATTGCCCAGCAAGTCATAACAGTTGAACACATAACTTCAAGAGTTTAAACGTTCCTTTAGAACTTCGATAACCGAACAAAGGTTATGAAGCAGCTTGAATAATAGGAATAGTCTCGATTCCTATCATCTTAAAACATCAGTCATTTTCACTTTGAAATACTTTCATTCCTCTACCTCTTTCATACACATCATGTCTGGCTAGAATCATTAGCACAGAATTAATAATAACGGTTCATGTATAAACAGAACATACTTGTATTGAATGTTTCAATCACGTAATGCTTCATATCATAGAAACACCAAAGTGTTCACATTGTGGCTCAAGGCCTCATACACGCTCTACCACCTTGTACAAATATCCCACATTCAAGACATGTATGTAACTTCTCAAGTTCAACATCTGAGAAGTTTAAGAAACTAGCATTCATTTAGAATATGAATGAAGTTAGGAAACTTGCCTTACGCCGATCTACAGCTTATGCCGAACTACTCATTACAGTTCCTATGTAGCACATAATAAAAACAACACATACACTAATTAGTTATGTATATTTGACTTATGCATTAGTTTGCTTAACTTTACTTCTTAGGGTTTCTTGCAACCTAAGTTTACGCGACCACTTTCATTACTGTTCTACGGCTTTATGACATACGGAGATGTCTTACTTATACGTTCATCATCTTTGATGTTTTACATTCTTATCTTCTTCTTATAACTTCTCTAGGACTCAGCACACATCACTTCTCTGCTAGTAGTCCATATGATACTCTGAGTGGTTTCCCACAAACAACCAACAACCAAGTTTCCATCTCATCTACACTGCCATCACAGTGAGTTAGATCGGTTGCCAGTTTTGTATATACCTTCGCTCTCTGAAGGAATTGTTTAGCCTAGCTCCCATATGTCATCCATCAAAGGTCACGATTGTACCACAACCTAAACTTATCGTAACTTATCCGAACCATTAAACTTAATGTTCGTTAAACCAATTTCTTATTCCTTACAATTTTTTGGCAACTAACTGTCATACCTCAAGATTCATTCTAATACGACTCACCTTCGGCTTTCATTACTCTTATTACCGTTCATTACAGCTTTCTTGATAATTCATATCTTATTAATACTTTCGTTATCCACTACATGAACCCCGTGTTCATTACTCGTTCTTAGTGTCGAAGTCATACTGATTGTTGTATGCTAAGACTGATCATTCATTGCAACCACATTGCGTTCACAGCGTCTACACGCTTTACACTTATCTCTCACTATCATGACATAACATTGAAATGTTATTCATTACCCCCATCTCTCAACGTCTAAGGAATCACAACCATAGCAATCCCTCATGTTCGTTTATTACGACTATGGTCCCCGGACATCGGTTATATAATCAATCGCTCAAATTCTGTCTTTTAATCTCGTTTAATCTTTTTGTTTAACCTTCATTAAGGGTTTAATTCACTAAATTAAGGGTTACATTAGTTGAATATTATGTTCTTTATCTTTCCTTATGTTTTCCCCAAGAGTTGAGCAGTTAAATGCTCTTCTCCTTTTTTCTCTTACAATCGGTACCGCGCGCCCACTCTCTTCTTTTTATCTCTCACGCCAGGACACGAGTTTGCGCATCTGCATCCTAGTCCGGGGCTGCAGTGCTACCATAAGGCATGGTCGGCGCCATGAGTCAAGCCCTAATTCTTGAAAATTTCTTCGAAGTGTTAACTTCATTTTGAGACGCTATTTCCCGACTCATAACTCCTTCGTTATAACTGAGAACGAGGTCATTCCAAAGCCATTCTCTTCCTTATCTTACGTACTTCAATACCCCTCAGATAGAACTTCGTTCTAAATCCGTTAACGTGCCATTCGATTGGTTTAATCTGCACCCTTTGTTCATTTTATATTTTTAACGTTCTTTGTTCGTTCGTCCGTAATTCAGTCATCCGAACTCGGAATTCATTCATTCTTGAGTGCACGACTCACATTTTCTATGTTCTCTTACATTCTTATGAAACCCTACACGTTTAGGTTTATTTAATAACTTCCTAATTCTCGTTCGTCTTTTACGAAATTTTTGTCATAACTTCGGTATAGCTAAGTTTTAATCCGTTCTTCATGAACGTTTCTACCGTTCCTAACCAAGAAATATGGATCAAACTTATACGCGATGGTTTTAAACTTGTCCATCAATAACAATTATCCTACGATGGTTTTAAATTTGTCCATCAACAACGTTCTTCGTGTTCTTCGTTCGTTCTTCATTTTAATCGATATTTTGGACTACGATTTCACTTTTTATTGGAATTTAATGTTATAAAACATTATTCCTTACTTATTTCACCTACTTATTTATATAATCCACTCAGATCGTTCTAATTCATTACGAATCTTATACTTCCTTAAGAAATTTATTTACTAAACTTCAAATTCTTATTTTCATTATTTCTCATGATTTCAACCATATGAAATCATTCATAACCCCATCTACTTCTTATTCTCATTAAGCTATGTTTTGAAACATAAAAATTTAATAAAAGTTAACTTAGGAGTTAGGTTTTACTACCTTTCCTCTTTATTTTTCTTCCGCTAGACAAAGCCGGCGATTCACGAGCTTTTCTATTTCACGAACACTTTTGATCCGATCATTCAAGCTCATGCTCCCCCTTCTTCCTCTTCATCCGAACCCTCTCTCTCTCTATCAAGATATAGGATTTTAAAAATCCCATTTAAATGAAAGTTAGCTACTTATTTATAGAAAATCTAAGGCTAAGGGTATTTTAGTCATTTCACCCCCATCTCCTTACTATTCATGACTTAAATGTTAAGTTAACTTAGCCCTTAAGTCTATTCACATCTCCTTACAATTCACATCTCCTTACTATTCATGACTTAAATGTTAAGTTAACTTAGCCCTTAAGTCTAGTTAGCCTTTAAGTTTCGTGGTTCTGTCTATCGGGTTTTCATCCGACAGTTTTAAAAACTGCGATTCTCGGAATCCAAATATTTTTGGATATTTCATCTTTCCTTTACCGATTAACTTTTACGTATTCTTCAGATTTCTGAAAAACAGAAAAACACTTTTTGGTGTTAAGCGTTTTCCTTCGCGTTTTCCCCTAACGTAGCTAAACAAATGAAAAGTATATAACAGTACTTTTCGCCATTTTTATTTTGTCTGATTTCTGCATGTTTTTCGAGAAAAACTTTTATCGGCTTATTTAACTTTTCACAATATTTTATCGTCAAATCTTTCGACGGAATGTCATTTCGACATACCGAACTCTCAGAAAGGCTTAGGTTATTCAAACCCTAACCCTTAGGGTTTCGTCGGGTGACTAGTGCCTATTTCGTCTTTTTCCCCGAAAATATTTTTGTCCACGAAAATTTTTTATTTTTGTCTTGAAAATTATTACTCGTTCAGTCTAGCTCGTAGCCAGAATCCTCCCAACTTATAATCATCCTAGGTTCTAGAACGATTAATAAACACGTAGCACATAATATTATTAATAAAAATTCATTTTATTAATAACTAATTCTTTAAACTTAATTTTTGGAAATTACGATTTTCTGGGTCATTACATTAACACTGTTGAAGGCTAACGATAATTTATTCTTTATTCAATACTACAAAATAGTAAATAGATAACGCAGAAAAAACATTGTGGTTTTAATCAGAAACACGTCATGGTTAAGGGTGTCATCTATTTGACACCCTTACATAACATTTTTAAAACGTTGTAGTTAGACACATTATACAACGTTTTTTAAGAAAAAAACATTGTAGTTAGATTTGTTTTTCATAAATTAGCAGATGCTTGAAAAAGTTGTAGAAGGTATGATTTCACAACGTTTTCTGGCTAAAAATGTTGTAGTTTAATATATCAGACAACGTTTAGGCATATTTACACAACGTTTATAATGTGTTATCAATTTAGATAAATTTATATAACTTTTTTAAAACGCTGTAGTGTGACTTAAAAATGTTGTAATACATGCATATAACATTTGTTTTTAAATATCAACCGTAGAAAGCAACAATAGACAACGTTTAAACCAATTTATACAACGTTTAGAAGGTGTCATTTATTTATAAAATATACAACATTTTTAAAATGTTGTAGATAAAAAAAGAAAAAAAGGTTGTGGTTCACCTACATTACCAATGCACCTGCAATATGCTAATGCCATGATATATAGCTAAAAGGTCGAAACTCTCATTTAAATTTAAAGCCAAAATGTATCAACCATTCAAAATACATCCCAATAATACCATTCGTTTACAGTTTCAAATTACTACATCCACAAAATATATACCAAACTATCCATATATGCATCTCAAATTCACTTTTCAATATAAATTACTAATATATTGAATTGTGAATTTGATTACATCCACAAAAAATTTAGTTAAAAGTATTACAACTTTAGATGCTAGTTTTTGATACTCCATATAACTTTGGAACAATTTTCTTGGCTAGCAACATTGTTCTAGCAGTATCCAGAAGAACTGACCACCTGCACATCATGATGGGGGGAGAATTTGAGAGAATAAGAGAGAACAACGAATTCAAATTGATATATTAATAGAGGACATATAGTGAATTTTAAAAGAGAATAAAATCCAAAGTAACATGAGAATTGATCACAAATTTATCTATATATGCATATACCAAAACTTTCACATCAGGGTAATATATCTATGAATATAAGCAATAAAGAAGAAAATAAAGTCAGGATTATTACATAATAGGCTTCCTAGAAGAGCCAAAGGAGATTCCTATTCTAAGTTACCTACTAAGTGATGATTGTGACACCCCCAAAATAGGTATACATCACCCATCTTGAGTCGCCAAATACATGGTATAGAATACAAATACAATCTTAAATATACAACAAGAGCTATGAGTTTTAATACAAATATTGTCTTCTAGAGAATATCGACTCTCAGAATAAGTCTTCATTACAATTATTATCACACTATTTCATAGAATAGTGAGGACTACTAGTGCTATCATCTGGACCATCACTCCGTTCCCCGAGTAGTCCCTGCTACGTTCTCATTTCCTGAAGAGAACAGTGAAAGAAAGGGTGGCTCAACTAGCCCAATAAGAAATATTATGACTAAGATAATGCAGGATAAATTATCATTAGCCTTCAATAATGTTAAACTGATAAAATACAATAGACAACAAGTTTAACTGCAACGGAATAAGCAATCCATTAAAAGTGTCAAGTAGAGAATAAAATCTACTATCTTTTATGATTTTAAAAGGTTTTTCATCACTTTTATCGCTGAGACTTAACTTAATAAATAATCAACATCATCCCTGCACTACGGCCAAGGATATTCATTAGTATCACGACCACAAATTATCCATGCACTACGGCCAATGATATTCGTGTATTCATCAAAGGTCATGATCATGCCAACAATCGTCCCATCAATGCACTACGGGCCAACGAGGACTTTTACCACATCATTTGTAACATTACTACCATGATTATACCGAATAATCCCTGGTCATAATCATACCAAGTCCATCTATGCACTACAGGCCACAGATGACTTTCAATAAAATATAAACATGAGGATGATGACAATGATATAAGAATTTAATAAAACAAGTTCAAGAATTAATTTATCTAGGAACTAATAACGTTCAAATTGTTAACATGATACTTCTTTGTAGATTAAAATTCAAGAATGCTCAGAAGAATATTTCCATGAAAAGATAATGGATGAAGCGCAAATATCAAGGATATTCCACTAATTTCATGGAGTATAGAAGTCAAAAATTTAACCAACTGAGTATAATAAAGAATGGAATAACAAAAGAAATCACCAGGCATGTGATAGACCGCACAAGCAGGTTATTCCATCAGAATAATAAATAACGGAATCTGTGTCCCAAGAAAAACGCATGTATACATGATATATTCCAATGTAATAATAAAGATTTTAACCAGTCCTAAAAAAAATGCATGCATGTGATATTCTTATAGACTAATAAAGATTTTAACTAGGTCCCACAGAAAACGCATGCATGTGATATTCCAAATGTAATAATAAAGATGGAACCAGTCCCATGCGTAAAATGCATGTAGACAAGATATTTTAATGTATAATAAAGATTTTAACCGTGTCCCACAGAAACGCATGTGATAGGATATTCCCACAAAATAATAAAGAATGGAATAATAGAAGAATTTCACCAAGTATAGGGTAGTCCGCGTATACAGATTATTCCAACAGAATAATAAATAATGGAATAACATAAGAATTTCACCAAGTATAGGGTAGCTCATGAGATACAAAAGTTATTCCAATGTAATAAAAAGAATGGAATAACAGAAGTTCTCTTCATGAATACAAAAGAAATAATACCCCTTACCTTATAAAGAAGAAACTGAATAGAACTTCATGAATGGATTGAATAATAAATAATTCATGAACGGTCCAGATTGATTTACTTTTAAACGGATGGTTCATACTGATTCACTATTAAAACTTAAAGCAACGGTCCATACTGATTCACTATTAAAACTTTAAACCAACGATCCATATTGATTTATTATTATAAATTCAACCAACGGTCTGAAAAATTAGCACATCTCCTCATGGAATAATATTGTACCCAAAAATAATTTGGATCGAAAAGAAATATATTGTTCAGGTGAATAGTACTCTATGAATAGTAACTCGTGAATAGTAACTCATGAATAAGAATCTCGTGAATAAGTAACTCGTGAATAGTACTTTAACACAAAAAAGTGTCCCGAATACCCGATTGACAATATAACCTCCAGACATCAATTATCATCGAAATAGATGTCGATTTCTACTAACACAAATAATCCCAACATAATGAAACTATCAAATTCATCTTTAATCAACACGAACTTATTCATCATTAATATTATAACTCACAATATTTAACAACCAAAGTTTCCAAGAAAGAGGGGCTTTCCAATAAGGATTTCTCCCTATCATGCCAAGAATTAGGTGACCAAACCTCTCCTCGATGTAACTTCTAGACATTATAAATATTACAATTTAATAATATGAATAACTTTGTCGCCTCAATTATTGATTTAATAATATAACATATAATGCGTATTTAATCTTTGTGACAATAATCGAATCAATAATATGAGAGATATGATGCAGCAATAATTGAGTATAACTGAGAGACTTCTCACGTAAGCATCAATAATCAATACCGTGTGCTACTATGCAACCATGCATATTACTATACTTTTACTACCGGGTAGTTCAACAGTTTTAACTGTAACACCTCCACCATTATTTTTTTTAAATATTTTTATCCTTTTCTCAATCCGACAATAATTCTGTTGCGGGGTCCACTAATGATTGTGCCGTTGTACGAATATTTCCTGCTAAAACGAATATTTCCCGACCAATCAAATATTATATAAAAACTTGCATACTTTGCAAAATTTATAAATATTACCCACAACTATAACATTATATCAAATTCATTCCATAATATTCAAAAATAATATTCATAGAAAAAATCATCTTTATTCATAAAATTTGGGGTCTTACAGCCTCCCCTTCTTATGAAATTTTGCCCTCGAAATTAGGGTACGTACCTGGTATGTCGAAGAGGTAAGGATACCTTGATTTCATTATAGATTCTAAATCCCAGGTCATTTCCTCAACAACGTGGTTCCTCCACAAAACTTTGACTTGAAGTATAACCTTGGAGCATAAAATATGCTCCTTCTTATCTAAGATTTTAACAAGAACCTCCTCATACGTTAAATCTTCCGCTATTTCATCCGGTTCTAACTCAATAATGTGGTTCGGGTCTTTCACATATTTACATAACATAGATAGATGAAAAACGTTATGAACACGAGACATACTTGGCGGTAAAGCGAGTCTATACGCCACGCCCTACCGATCGAGGATTAAAATGGGCCAATGAATCGAGGATTGAGCTTTCTCTCTTCTGAATCTCGTAACTCCTTTCCATGGAGCAACACGTAACAACACATGATCTCCAATATCGAATTCCATGTCCTTTCGATGAAGATCAGCATAACTCTTTTGTCGATCTTGTGAGGTTTTTATACGTTGTCGGATCGTTTGAATCTTTTTCGTAGTCATACGTACCAACTCCGGTCCCAACAACAATGCTTCACCCACCTCATCCCAGCATATTGGAGAATGACACTTTCTTCCATACAACGCCTCAAATGGAGCCAAGCCAATACTTGCTTGATAACGATTGTTGTAGGAAAACTCCACTAATGGTAAGAACTTGTCCTAACTTCCTTTAAAGTCAAGGACACAGAGTCTTAATAAATCTTCCAAAGTTTGAATAGTCCTCTCTGATTGTACATCCGTCTGAGGATGATATGCCGAACTAAATCGTAAATCCGTGCCCATATCTTTTTGCAAACTAACCCAAATTCTTGAAGTGAAACTTGGGTCTTGATCAGAAACTATAGATACTGGAATACCATGCAATCTTATAATCTCATTTATGTACATAATAGCAAGACGTTCAAGTGTATAAGTTTCTCGTATTGGTAAGAAATGAGCAAACTTGGTCAATCTATCAACAATGACCCAAATCGCATTTATGCCTTGAGAAACCTTGGGAAGGCCAATAACGAAATCCATGTTAATGTGGCCCTACATCCATTCTGGAATTTCAAGTGGTTGCAATGGACCTTTTGGCACTTGATGCTCTGCCTTGACTCGTTGACAAGTTAGACACCTTGAGATAAACAGAGCTATCTCTCTCTTCATATTGCTCCACCAAAATGTATGACGAAGATCGCGATACATTTTGGTACTCCCAAGATAGATTGCAAATGGTGTGTTGTGCGCCTCCATCATGATTCTATACTTTAAATCAGGGTCGTTAGTAACACAAAGTTTGGAGTTGACTCGAAGTATTCCTTCTTCATCAATTCTTGCTTCCGGCATAGCACCTTCTTGCACTTTCTTCCTCATACGCATCAGCTCCAGGTCTGTAGCTTGAGCTGCTTTAACTTTATCGAATAAAGTCGGTTCTACTCGTATATTTTCCATCATCACATGGGTCCCTAGAGTCTTTAACTCTATCTCCATCCTTTGCAAGTCACACAAAATAGGCCTTTACATTGACAATATCGCACTCGTACCCGCATATGATCTTCTACTCAACGCGTCAGCTACCACGTTCGCTTTTCCAGGATGGTATTGGATGGTATGATCATAATATTTCAACAGTTCAAGCCAACATCGCTGTTGTATGTGGATTTCCTTCTGAGTGAAGAAATATTTGAGGCTTTTATAATCTGTAAAGATCTCCACTTTCTCCCCATACAAGTAATGCCTCCAAATCTTTAGTGCAAAAATGACTGCTGCCAACACTAGATCATGAGTAGGATAATTCCTCTCATATTCTTTGAGTTGTCGTGAGGCATAGGCTATGACTTTCCCATGTTGCATGAAAACACATCCTAACCCTTTGCCCGAAGCATCACTGTTGATGGCAAATCCCTCCGAGCCAGATGGTATTGTTAAAATAGGTGCTGAAATGAGTCTCTTCTTGAGTTCTTGAAAAATCTTCTCATATTTCTCGTTTCAACCGAATTTTGTATCTTTCTGAGTCAGCTGAGTTAATGGAGTAATGATTCGAGAAAACCCTTCTACGAATCTCCGATAATAACCAGCTAAACCGAGAAAGCTACGTACTTTGGTCACTAATTTAGGTTGCTCCCAGCTTTGAATAGCTTCAATCTTTGTTGGGTCAACAGGTATTCCATGAATTGATACTACGTGCCCAAGGAATGCTACTTCCTCAAGCCAGAACTCGCATTTCTTCAATTTGGCATAAAGCTTATATTCACGAAGCTTTTGGAGTATCAGCCTCAAGTGTTGCTCATGATCTTCACGGCTTTTGGAATATATGAGGATGTCATCAATAAAGATGACCACAAAGTGATCCAAGTATTCCTTGAATACTCGGTTCATCATATCCATAAAGGCAGCAGGAGCATTAGTTAATCCAAAAGACATGACTAGGAATTCATAATGCCCGTACCGAGTTCTGAAAGTCGTCTTTGGAATGTCATCGGTTCTAATCTTTAATTGGTGATATCTGGAACAAAGATCAATGTTTGAAAAGAATTTGGCACCTTGCAACTGGTCAAATAGGTCATCAATACGTAGCAACGGATATCTATTTTTGATGGTGACATGGTTCAACTCCCGATAATCAATACAAAGTCACATACTCCCATTCATTACATCCACTGTTTATAAGTCTTGTTTGGTTCAAATCGGTACCCTCACATTACCTGTCGACCTTATTTAATTGAAAATACTTGCATTTGACATAATTCTAGGGATTGATTAGTTAACTACTCATCATGCAAAAATTGATTATTTTTCGTAAGGTTGTTAGCTTTCATATTCCTAATCAACCTATTATGCGAATTCAAGCAACCAAACCATTATATTAAATCACTGTCATCTCAAGCCATAAAGCTATTCGTTTATTGAAAAACAGATGTCAAGCTTTCTTAGCTCATGTCACAGATCTAAACAAAAATACGCCAATTTTGAATGATATTTCTATTGTTAATGAATTTCCGACGATTCCCCTCAAGAACTTCGCTACCTACCCCGAACGTGAAATTAAATTTTGTATCGACCTTGAACCCTGTGACAAAACCCATTTCCAAAGCCCCATATCGAATGGCTCCTATTGAACTTTAGGAGTTAAAGACCCAACTGCAGGAATTGTTAGACGTTGGCTTTATTCGTCCTAGTACTTCTCCTTGGGGTGCTCCTGTTCTATTCGTGAAGAAGAAAGATGGGAGTATGTGACTTTGTATTGATTATCAGGAGTTGAATCATGCCACCATCAAAAATAGGTACCCATTTCCACGTATTGATGACCTGTTTGACCAGTTGCAAGGCACCAAATTCTTTTCAAAGATTGATCTTCGTTCCGGATATCACCAATTGAAGATTAGAATCGATGACATTCTAAAGACGGCTTTCAGAACTCGGTATGGGCATTATGAATTCCTAGTCATGTCTTTTGGATTGACTAATGCTCCTATTGCCTTCATGGATATGATGAACTGAGTATTCAAGGAATATTTGGATCACTTTGTGGTCGTCTTTATTGATGACATCCTTATTTATTCCAAAAGCCGTGAAGATCATGAGCAACACTTGAGGCTGATACTCCAAAAGCTTCATGGATATAAGCTTTATGCCAAGTTGAAGAAATGCGAGTTCTGGCTTGAGGAAGTAGCATTCCTTGGGCACGTGGTATCAAGTCATGGAATATCTGTTGACCCGGCAAAGATCGAAGCCATTCAAAGCCGGGAGCAACCTAAATCAATGACTCAAAGTACGTAGCTTTCTTGCTTAGTCAAGTTATTATCGAGATTCGTAGAAGGTTTTCTCGAATCGCTACTTCCTTAACTCAGCTGACTCGGAAAGATACAAAATTCGGTTGGAACGAGGAATGTGAGAAGAGTTTTCAAGAACTCAAAAGAAGACTCATTTCAAAGACCGCTCGGCAATACCATCCGCCTCGAGGATTTGTCATCTATAATGATGCTTCGAGCAAGGGGTTAGGATGTGTTCTCATGCAACATGGAAAAGTCATAGCCTATGCCTCCTCTCGACAACTCAAAGAATATGAGAGGAATTATCCTACTCATGATCTAGAGTTGTCACCGTTGTCTTCGCACTTAAAATTTGGAGGCATTACTTGTATGGGGAGAAAGTGGAGATCTTTACTGATCATAAAAGCCTCAAATATTTCTTCACTCAAAAGGAACTCAACATGCGATGTTGACGCTGGCTTGAACTATTGAAAGATTATGATCATACCATCCAATACCACCGAAAAGAAAACGTGGTAGCCGACGCATTGAGTAAAAGATCATATACTGTACAAGTGCGATATTGTCAACGCAAAGGCCCATCTCATTTACTTTGCAAAGGATGGAGATAGAATTAAAGACTCTGTGACCCATGTGATGATGGCGAATATACGAGTAGAACCGACTTTAATCGATAAAGTTAAAGTCGCCAAGCTACGCACTGGAGCCGATGCATATGAGGAAGAAAATACAAAAGGTGCTATGCCAAGAAAGAATCGATGAAGAAGGAATACTTCGAGTCAACTCCGCACTTTCAGGTTCCTAACGACCGATTTAAAGTATAAAATCATGATGGAGGCGCACAACACACCGCTTGTCATCCATCTCGGGAGTACCAAAATGTATCGTGATCTTCGACATACATTTTGGTGGGGCATATAAGAGAGAGATAACGCTTTGCTTATCTCAAGGTGTCTAACGTGTCAACGAGTCAAGTCATATGAGCATCAAGTACCAAAAGGTCCTTTGCAACCACTTAAAATTCCGTAATGGAAGTGGAGCACATTACTATGGATTTCAAGCATCGGTCTTCCCAAGGTTTCTCAAGGCATAGATGCAATTTGGGTCATTGTTGATAGATTGACCAAGTCTGGTCATTTTTTACCAATACGAGAAACTTATACACTTGAACGTCTTGCTCATATGTACATAAACGAGGTTGTAAGATTACATGGTATGCCAGTATCCATAGTTTCTGATCGAGACCCAAGATTCACTTCACAATTTTGGGTTAGTTTGCAAAAAGCTATGGGCACAGATTTACAATTTAGTTCGGTTTATCATCCTCAGACGGACGGACATTCAAAGAGGACTATTCAAACTCTTGAAGATTTATTAAGACTCTGTGTCCTTGACTTCAAGGGAAGTTTGGACAAGTTCTTACCATCGGTGGAGTTTTCCTACAACAACAGCTTATCAAGCAAGTATCGGCATGGCTCCATTCGAGGCGCCAGATGGAAGAAAGTGTCGTTATCCAAAGATCTTTGGGATGAGGTGGGTTAAGCAACGCTTTTTGGGACCAGAGTTGGTACGTGATGACTACTTTAAAAGATTCAAACGATCCGATTAACGATATAAAATCTCATAAGACCGATAAAAGAGTTATGCCGATCTTCATCGAAAGGACGGGAATTCTATATTGGAGATCATGTGTTGTTAAGTGTTGCTCCATGGAAAGGAGTTACGAGATTTGAAAGAGAGGAAAGCTCAATCCTCGATTCATCGGCCCATTTTAATCCTCGATCGAGTAGGGATCATAGCTTTATAGACTTGCTTTACCGCCAAGTATGTCTCGTGTTCATAACGTTTTTCATATATCCATGTTAAGTAAATATGTGAAAGACCCAAACCATATTATTGAGTTAGAATCAGACAAAATAGCGGAAGATTTAACGTATGAAGAGGTTCCTGTTCAAATCTTGGATAAGAAGGAACATATTCTACGCTCCAAGGTTATACCTCAAGTCAAAGTGTTATGGAGGAACCACGATGTTGGGGAAATGACCTGGGAGTTAGAATCTGAAATGAAATCAAGGTATCCCTACCTCTTCGACATACTGTATATGTACCCCTAATTTCGAGGGCTTAAATTTTATAAGAAGGGGAGATTGTAAGACCTCAACTTTTATGAATAAAAATGAATTTTCTATAAATATCATTTTTGAATATTATGGAATAAATTTGATATAATGTTATAGTTGTGGGTAATATTTATAAATTTTGCAAAAGTACGCAAGTTGTTATATAATATTCGATTGGTCGTGAAATATTCGTATGATTTACACAATCATCGGTGGACCCCACAATGTAATTATTATCGATTGAGAAAACGACAAAAATATTTTTTATGAAAATAATTCGGTGGAAGTTTTACCGCTGATACTTGCTGAACTACTCTAATAAAGTACAAAGAATAATCTGCGTGGTTGCATAAGAGCAGCACACAGTATTGATTATTAATGCTTATGTGAGAAGTCACTCATTGATTCAATTATTGTCGATATTTTTTTATGTTATTAAATTAATAATTGAGATGACGGTTGTTAATATTATTATTTGCATTATTAACGATGTCTAGAAGTTCTCGCCAAGGAGAGGTTTGGTCACCTAATCATACGTCAATAGGAGAAATCCTTATTGAAAGCCCCTCTTCCTCGGAACGACCAGTCGGTCGATTAATAGTGTGAATAATAATAATGATGATGACGTTTTGTTTTATTCAGTATTATTAACATAATAAAATGTAAAAAACTTTTTATATATAATGTAATACTTTTATAAAGTTATTCGCTTTATTAGGCTAATAGTAAAATCTTTTTTATATAAAAATGTAATACTTTTATAAAGTTATCTGCTTTATTAGACAATAATTAGAATATATTATATTTTATTATACATAGTGCTTGCATAGTGTTTGCATAGTAAAATCTTTTTAAAAGTTATTCGCTTTTATTAGATTATAAATAGAATATATTATATTTTATTTAAAAGATTGTGCTTTAAATATGGACCGTCTGATTAAATTAAATCAATTTGGACCGTTCATGGATTGGTTACTATTCATTCTATTCTTCTATAAATAGAAGCTCATTCCTTCATTATTTCTTACTTAATTCATTTGAAACTCTAGAGAGAGAAACTATAGAGAGAAATAAGAAAAGTATTCTGCTACTTCACTACTCCGATATCAAGTTTCTTTTATGGTAAGGGGTATTATTTCTTTTGTATTCAAGAAGAGAACTTCTATTATTCCATCTTTATTATTCTCGTTGAATAACTCAGATACGCTGCTACCCTATACTTGGTGAAATTCTTCTGTATTCCATTATTATTCTGTTGGAATATCATGTTTGTGCTTTACGCCGGACCTGGTTCCGTCTTTATTATTTTGTTGGAATATCATGTCTGTGCTTTATCCTGGACCTGGTTCCATCTTTATTATTCTGTTAGAACATCCTGTTGGTGTGAATTTCACTTGACCTGGTTCCGTCATTTAGTATTCTGTTCACGAATAGAACAGGAGCACCCCAAGGAGACATAGTAGGACAAATGAAACCGATGTCTAACAATTCTTGCAGTTGGGTCTTTAACTCCTGAAGTTCAATAGGAGCCATTCGATATGAGGCTTTGGAAATAGGTTTTGTACCGGGTTCAAAGTCGATACAAAATTCAATTTCACGCTCTGGGGGTAGGCCAGGAAGTTCTTCAGGGAATACGACAGGAAATTCATTAACAATAGAAATATCATTCAAAACTGACGTATTTTTGTTTAGATCTGTGTAATGAGCTAAGAAAGCTTGACATCCGTTTTTCAATAAACGAATAGCTTTATGGCTTGAGATGACAGTGATTGATTTTAATGGTTTGGTTGCTTGAATTCGCATAATTGGTTGGTTAGGAATACGAAAGCTAGCAACTTTACAAAAATAATCAATTTTTACATGATGAGTAGTTAACCAATCAATCCCTAGAATTACGTCAAATGCAAGTATTTTTAATGAAATAAGATCGACAGGTAATGTGAGGGTACCGATTTGAACCAAACAAGACTTATAAACAGTGGATGTACTGAAGGTTTCTCTCAATGGATTTTTAACAGCTAAGTCAAAGTCCAATTTCTCCGGAGTCAATTTTAAACGTTGGGTGCAAGAAGGAGAAATAAAAGAATGGGTAGAACCGGTATCAAATAAGGTATAAACTTCACTAGAGTTTATGATAAGCTTACCCGTGATGACCTCATTTGGGTTCCTTGCTTTCTGGGAGGTCACAATAAATGTTCTCCCTTGCACTACCGGTTTTGACTTTTCTGGGACGGCCTTTGGTGCCTCCATCCTAGCTGAACTTGTCTTCGATGAACGACAAAATCGGGCTAGGTGACCTTCTCTTCCACAATTATAACATGCTTTGATGGCATCGCTAGCTTGACCGATATGTCCTCCCTCCACATTTGAAACATATGATAGGTGGTCGTTCTCCTTCCTTAACAACGGGTGCTGGTGCAGACGTCTTTCCTTCATTGTTGAATTTCCTCTTCTTGAAATGTCCATTCTTATTGTTTTGGCCCTAATTACCACCGAAGTGGTTACCATTTCTAGCATGTTGATTCCCTCCATGCTTGTTGTCACCGCTTTGATGATTGCTCTCACTGGTATTATCATTTTGTCGGATGCTCTCTTTTGGTTGGGTTGACTCATTATCATGCTCCAATAACTGAGCCCTATTAACAACATCTGAATACAAACACAGTTTATGAGAGATAAGATATTGACGTATCTCGGGTTTCAAACCTCTTAGAAACATTCGCGTCATTCTCTCCTCATTAGCAACCAAATGAGATGCAAACCGGGACAACTCGGCAAACTTGGCTTCAGTATCAGACGCACACTGGTCATGTTGTTTTGTTGTAGTTTAATGAACTCTACCTCTTCATGTGACGAATACTTTGAAAGTACTTGTCGTTGAACAGTTCTTGAACTTCTCCCAAGACATCTTCAAGACAAAGAAGTTGAGTACGCTTTACGATTCCCACCAAGAATCTGCCCGCCTCATAACATGAAGGTGGCAAAGGGAACCTTTTGCTCCTCGGAGCAACCCAAGACATCAAATATCTTATTGATTTGCTTAATCCACGTCTCCGCCTTAAGTGGTTTTGGCTCTCCAAAAAACTCCGGTGGTCCCAGCTCCTTGAACTATTTGGCGGTGACCGTCCGAGAGTTGCCAGTGTTTCCACCTGCATTTTGGACAGGAGCCGCTCTCAACTAATGTTGCATGAATTGCATGAAGCCTCGGAACATTCCATCGTTCATCATTTGGTCAGTGTTATTTCCCTGAGGATTGTCGCCTTCTTGATGCACATTATCCTGATTATTGATCTATGGAGACTCAACGGTCTCCTATGCTCCATTGATGTTCTCAACATTCTCGGATGCCATTTTCAAATACTGCCACAAAACAAGGGTTAATTAACATATCACATATTATCCCTATACTCCGACTGACCAGTTAGATAACAAATAAACTTAGGTAGGTCATACTAGCGAAGGAATTCCCCATCTCTCCCCTCCTAGTTCTTGTCTCACATCTTAGCCAGGGATCATATCCCTAAGCTTTGATACCAACTGTGACGCCCCCAAAATAGGTTTACATCACCCATCTTGAGTCGCCAAATACATGGTACAGAATACAAATACAATCTTAAATATACAACAAGAGTTGTGAGTTTTAATACAAATATTGTCTTCTAGACAATATCCACTCTCAGAATAAGTCCTCATTACAATTATTATCACACTATTTTATAGAATAGTGAGGACTACTAATGTTATCATCTGGACCATCACTCCGTTCCCCGACTAATCCCTGCTACGTTCTCATTTCCTAAAGAGAACAAAGAAAAGAAAGGGTGAGCTCAACTAGCCCAAAGAAGAAATATTATGACTAAGATAATGCAGGATAAATTATCATTAGCCTTCAACAATGTTAAACTGATAAAATACAATAGACAACAAGTTTAACTGCAGCGGAATAAGCAATCCATTAAAAGAGTCAAGTAGAGAATAAAATCTACTATCTTTTATGATTTTAAAAGGTTTTTCATCACTTTTATCGCTGAGACTTAACTTAATAAATAATCCACATCATCCTTACACTACGGCCAAGGATATTCATTAGTATCACGACCACAAATTATCCATGCACTATGGGCCAATGATATTCGTGTATTCATCAATGGTCATGATCATGCCAACAACTGTCCATCAATGCACTACGAGCCAATGAGGACTTTTACCACATCATTTGTAACATTACGGTCATGATTATACCGAATAATCCCTGGTCATAATCATACCAAGTCCATCTATGCACTACAGGCCACAGATGACTTTCAATAAAATATAAACATGAGGATGATGACAATGATATAAGAATTTAATAAAACAAGTTCAAGAATTAATTTATCTAGGAACTAATAACGTCCAAATTGTCAACATGATACTTCATTGTAGAGTAAAATTCAAGAATGCTCAGAAGAATATTTCCATGAAAAGATACTGGATGAAGCGCAAATATCAAGGATATTCCACTAATTTAATGGAGTATAGAAGTCAAAACTTTAACCAACTAAGTATAATAAAGAATGGAATAACAAAAGTAATCACCAGGCATGTGATAGACCGCACAGGTAGGTTATTCCAATGTAATAATAAATAAAGGAACCCGTGTCCAAACAGAAACGCGCCTGCATGTGATATTCCAACGGAATAATAAAGATGAAACTGTGTCCCACAGAAACGCATGCATAAAGATATATTCCAATAGAATAATAAAGATGGAACCAGTCCAAAGATAAAATGCATGTATGTGATATTCTAACAGAATAATAAAGCGGAACGGTGTCCCACCGTAAACGCATTGCATGAGATACATTCCAACGTAATAATAAAGATTTTAATTAGTCCCCACAGAAACGCATGCACAAGATATTCCCACGAATAATAAAGAATGGAATAACAGAAGAATTTCACCAAGTATAGGGTAGTCTGGCACAGATCTGATTATTCCAATGTAATAATAAATAATGGAATAATAGAAGAATTTCACCAAGTATAGGGTAGCTCACAGATCAAAGTTATTCCAATGTAATAATAAAGAATGGAATAATGTAAGTTCTCTTCATGAATACAAAAGAAATAATACCCTTACCTTATAAAGAAGAAGTTGGATATAGAAGTAGTGAAGTAGCAGAATACTCTTCTTCTTTCTCTCTATAATTTCTCTCTCTAGAGTTTCAGTGAATTCGTAAGAAATAATGAAGGAATGGGCTTCTATTTATAGGAGAATGGATTAAATAGTAACTAATTCATGAACGGTCCAGATTGATTTACTTTTAAACGGACGGTTCATACGGATTCACTATTAAAACTTAAAGCAACGGTCCATACTGATTCACTATTAAAACTTTAAACCAACTATCCATATTGATTTATTATTATAAATTCAACCAACGGTCTGAAAAATTAGCACATCTCCTCATGGAATAATATTGTACCCAAAAATAATTTGGATCGAAAAGAAATATATTGTTCAGGTGAATAGTACTCTATGAATAGTAACTCGTGAATAGTAACTCATGAATAGTAACTCGTGAATAGTAACTCGTGAATAGTACTCTAACACAAAAAGTGTCCCGAATACCCGATTGGACAATATAACCTCCAGACATCAATTATCATCGAAATAGATTTCGATTTCTACTAACACAAATAATCCCAACACAACGAAACTATCAAATTCATCTTTAATCAACACGAACTTATTCATCATTAATATTATAACTCACAATATTTAACAACCAAAGTTGTTCCTGGAAAGAGGGGCTTTCAATAAGGATTTCTCCCTATCATGCCGCAATTAGGTGACCAAACCTCTTCCTGACAAAACTTCTAGACATTGTAAATATTACAATTTAATAATATGAATAACTTTGTCGTCTCAATTATTGATTTAATAATATAACATATAATGCAGATGATACTGTGACAATAATCGAATCAATAATATGAGAGATATGATGCAAAGAATAATTGAGTATAACCGAGTGACTTCTCACGTAAACATCAATAATCAATACCGTAAAGCTACTATGCAACCGCCAGACATCATTCTTTACTTTTATTAAGGGTAGTTCAACAGCTTTTAACAAAGAATACCTCCACCGCTATTTTTATCAAATATTTTTGTCATTTTCTCAATCCGACAATAATTCCATTGCGGGTCCACCAAAGATTGTTACCGTGTTGTAAATATTCTCTGGCTAAAACGAATATTCCCGACCAATCGAATATTATATAACAACTTGCATACTTTGCAAAATTTATAAATATTACCCACAACTATAACATTATATCAAATTCATTCCATAATATTCATAGAAAAATCATCTTTATTCATAAAATTTGGGGTCTTACAATGATTTATTAAAATATTTAATTGAATTTTCTGTAATAACATCCAAATGGTAGAAAATGATAGAAGATACCTCAAATTCTATAAATGCCTTCACAGAAACTCTCATGATGTTCTCCTCTAATGTTCTATTCATAAATTCATTAGTCTGTTTTTGATTATCTACTGATCTGGAAGCTCCAGATTGTACAGGAGCTGATGATGATTGAAAATTTAAACCATTTACTAATGAACCACCTTTTGGTTTTACATGTCCTGTATCAGATTTATGTGATGCAATTTCTGCTCTTTCTAAGTTAAAAATGGAGGTATAGATGGAGGTACTATACTATAATTCATATTTTCGCATGATTATAACTATTGGTTCACATGATTGAACTATTGATTCACATTATTTACTATTAGGGGAGGTGGTGCAAGTTTGATAATACTTGTAGGACTAAATTAAAAATGAAAGAAAAGTTGGAGGTATTGTACTGTAATTTTTCAAGCCCCAAAATGTGCAATTATCGAAACTATATTTTTCTATAAATAGAAGCTCATTCTTCCTTTATTTCTCACCAATTCACTAAAGCTTTAGAGCCATTATTATAGAGAAAAAGAAGAAGAGAAGTCTGCTCCCTCACTATTCCAGTATCCAGTCTTCTGTTGAGGTAAGGGGTATTATTTCTTTTGTATTCATGAAGAGAACTTTTATCTTTATTATTCTCTTGAATAACTCAGATACGCTGCTACCCTATACTTGGTGAAATTCTTCATTATTCCATTCTTTATTATTCTCATTGAATATCCTCATCAGACGCTTTTACGCCGGGACCGGTTCCGCTTTATTATTATTCTGTTTGAATATCCCGCTTGCAAGGTATTACACTACCGACCGTTCCGTTATTTATTATTCTATTGGAATAACCTGTCTATGCGAAGTGCCACATGCATGGTGATTTTTTTTGTTATTCCATTCTTTATTATACTTAGTTGGTTAAAGTTTTAACTTCTATACTCCATGAAATTAGTGGAATATCCTTGATATTTGCGCTTCATCCAGTATCTTTTCATGGAAATATTCTTCTAAGCATTCTTGAATTTTACTCTACAAAGAAGTATCATGTTGACAATTTGGACGTTATTAGTTCCTAAATAAATTAATTCTTGAACTTGTTTTTTTGAATTCTTATATCATTGTCATCATCCTCATGTTTATATTTTATTTTTTTTGAAAGTCATCTATGGCCTGTAGTGCATAGATGGACTTGGTATGATTATGACCAGGGATTATTCGGTGTAATCATGACCGTAATGTTACAAATGATGTGGTAAAAGTCCTCATTGGCCCGTAGTGCATTGATGGATAGTTGTTGGCATGATCATGACCATTGATGAATACACGAATATCATTGGCCCGTAGTGCATAGATAATTTGTGGTCGTGATACTAATGAATATCCTTGGCCGTAGTTCAAGGATGATGTGGATTATTTATTAAGCTGAGTCCCAACAATAAAAGTGATGAAAAACTTTTTAAATCATAAAAGATAGTAGATTTTATTCTCTACTTGACTCTTTTAATGGATTGCTTGTTTCGTTGCAGTTAAACTTGATGTCTATTATATTTTATCAGTTTAACATTGTTGAAGACTAATGATAATTTATTCTGCTTTATCTTAGTCATAAAATTTCTTACTAGGCTAGTTGAGCTCGCCCTTTCTTTCACTATTCTCTTCAGGAAATGAGAACATAGCCGGGACTAGTCGGGGAACGGAGTGACGGTCAGAGATGGTGTCTTAGTAGTCCTCACTATTCTATAAAATAGTCTGATAATAAATGTAATGAGGACTTATTTTGAGAGTGGATATTGTCTTGAAGACAATATTTGTATTAAAACTCACAGCTCTTGTTGTATAATTAAGATTGTATTTGTATTTTGTACCATGTATTTGGCGACTCGGAATAGGTGATGTATACCTATTTTGCGGGGCGTCACAAGTTTTATTTCCTAAGTTGTTTATCAGTTGGTTTTATGCATTCTATTTGCTAGCCTAGAGATTATAGAGAGTTGATAGAATTGTGAGAAAACTTAAGCAATTTCCAGCGATTTTAGCAAGGATTACAAGCTATTTTAAGGTAATTTATCTAACCTTGATATTTCATATATATATATATATATATATGCATATATGAATTCACGACATAGTTGTTTGTGTTCGGTGGAATCAAAATTTATGAATTATGGACATATATAGTTGGTAATTGTGGTTATGCATGTTTATAATGCTAGAGTTCATGTTCAAACAAGGAAATTGCATGCTAAATTCGTTTGACAGTAGGAAGATATAATGTCAGTGTTTGTTTTCTTCATGTGGCTTGAGTAATTGTCAATTTTTAGTGGCCAATTAGTATGTGAAATTGTAAATTGAAACTTGATTATTTTAGTTCATTAAGAAATGAGCATAACGTAATTTGAATGAAGTGATTTGGCCAAGTATTGAGTTCACAGTGATGATGCTAAATTGTTTTAATTGGTGGAATATGTTCACAAACATATTTGTGATAGTTCTATACCATTTTAACATGTTATTATCACTGTTTGGTGGGTGAAATTTGTGTTTATTGGGCTAAAGTCGGCTACCTTTCATCAGCCTTCTCTGCGTCTATTTGTGTGCATCAAGCCTTGTTGCTGACGAAGGCTTGTGTATGGCACAACCATGCATTACCACGTCCCACGTAAAACTGAAGTCTCATCACGATGCCAACTTCGTCATACCTTTATACGTTGGACTTATGATGTGTTAGCATGTCAAACATGTAACAACAAGGTTAAAACATAGTTTTATTATGTGGTTAGTAAATTCAATGTTTTAAATGATTGGTAAACTAAGAAAATGGCATGCTGTGAATTATTAAGCGTAATGAATAGTAAACAGTTGTTGTGAGGGTTAACACACTTGAAATTTTTGATGTTTGTATAGTAGCATAAGACTTGTGCTAAAATGATAAGTTTAGTTAGAGATGTATATGTTATGGTATATTAGCATATTTAATAGGTATTGTGGTTCTAAACCTATATGTAGGTGAACGTGAGTTTGATATTATAGCTTACGCTCGAGGCAAGTTTTCTAAACTTCTCTTTTTACATTGAGCAAGTTCTTTAACTCTACATTTACGTTAAGCAAGTTTCTTACTTTAACCATTCATTAAGCGAACTTTTGTATTCTTAATCATTATTTGAGCAAGCTAGCCATGACTTTAACTTTATTCGAAAAAGGCTGAATTTTAATATTTATTGATGCATTCTAGCTTGTTTATTGTTAAACAAGTTTCTTTATTGTTATTCAATACTTATGCTTTGTAGTTGTACTAAGCATGAGTTCAATATATAGTTAGTTCGCTTACACTTGTTCATTGTTTCATATTATGTTGTTATTGATCAACTGTTGTGTTATTTCACACTATTGATTCAACTAGTTCTCTAGTTGATGATTGTTAAACTCCAAAATTACGCTTGAAAGCTTATCCAAACAAAACTTTCTTTGGTGCGGACTTGTACTCTAAATACTGAGATGAACAACCCTATTATTAATATTAGGGGATAATTTACGCTTAGCGTTGAAATATTTGTGCACAATACATTGTACGGAGGGCTGATCTCCCTAAGTACGAGGAGTCCTTATAATCTTATGAATGTTAAAGTTGGAGTTGAAAGATTACTTGCAACTATGGACATAGTTCGTGGTCTCATGACCCTCAGTTTATATATTCCATATTTTTATTGTAGTCTTTGATTATCATTGATAGAGTACTATTCAGTATTGATGAGCCTATTGATTGGTCGTTATCTCATTGTTGTTGATTCATTGCTATATCTAGTGAGCAATTGTTTTGCTCATTCTTGCATATTTATACACTCATTGCAGCTAAAGTTGAGAAGGTAAATGAGCCTTCAACTAGCAAAGGAAAGGGAAAAATATAAAAGTGATGAAGACTTATAATTTTATTTTGTTAATATAATGATAGACTTTTGAGTAACGATGTGATGTAATAATAAATTTTATTTCCGCATTTATATGATGTTTAAAAGTTAGACAACCTGTGATGTTTTTGATTTAATGATGTAACCCTAATTAAAGGGAGGATTTATGGTTTAAATATTATTTCCTTTCAACTCTGTCTAAGTTTCACTGTCAAGTTCTATCAACTCTCTGAACTCTCTTCTCAATATTGTCAAATACCAAGTCATGTAGCACTTAAGCGCAAAGAAAAAAAAACCGATGACCTTAATAATCCTAATTATTAACATCAGTTAAAAGAAACGTATCCATTATAAATATATTATATTATTTAATTTATTTAATTTATTTTATTCATATTATTTATTTTATTTGATTTTCAAAAACTAGAAATCCCAAAAACCATAAGACTTGTTTGGCAAACCATTAAAAATTAAAGAATTAAAATACTTAAGCTTTGTTTGACAAAAACCAATTTAAATCCTTTTTAATTTATTTTAATAAACATTTTAGTTTATAAATTATAATCTCATATTATTTTCATATCCAACATTAACCCATTAAATTAACCATGTACTATATTTTAATTAAATATAGCCTTTTTGAAAATATCACAAAATTATAATTTCCATTATAACTTATTTAATAATTTAATATACCATCTAAATTATTAAATCAAAACAATAATATAACAACTCATGTTAAACCACAATTCTCTAAATTATAAATTAATTTAATTTAGAAATTTATCTAATAAATTAAGGTTTACAAATATTTATTAACGACCATCTCATCAATAATTATTTATTCAACAATAAACACCTCAAATAAATATTTATATATTTCAATAAATATTTAAATTACACTGTAAAATTTCGGATCGTTACATCCTTCCCTCCTTACAAGGATTCTGTCCCCAGAATCACAATTCAAACAATCAAATCATCACAAGGCTTGTGTATGGCGCAATTGTATGCATACGCTCATCCTGACGTATTAATCTGAAGTCTCGTCATTGATGCAGACTTCGTCATACCTTTATATGTTGGACTTATGATGTGTTAGCATGTAAAACACGTAACAACAAGGTTAAAACATAGTTGTATTATGTGTTTAGTAAATTCAAAGTTTTTAAATGATTAGTAAACTAAGAAAATGGCATGTTGTGAATTATTAAGCGTAATGAATAGTAAACAGTTGTTGTGAGGGTTAACACACTTGAAATTTTTGATGTTTGTATAATAGCATAAGACTTGTGCTAAAATGATAAGTTTAGTTAGAGATGTACATGTTATGGTATATTAGCATATTTAATAGGTATTGTGGTTCTAAACCTATATGTAGGTGAACGTGAGTTTGATATTATAGCTTAGGCTCGAGGCAAGTTTTCTAAACTTCCCTTTTTACATTGAGCAAGTTCTTTAACTCTACATTTATGTTAAGCAAGTTTCTTTCTTTAACAATTCATTAAGCGAACTTTTTTATTCTTAATCATTATTTGAGCAAGCTAGCCATGACTTTAACTTTATTCGAACAAGGCTGAATTTCAATATTTATTGATGCATTCTAGCTTGTTTATTGTTAAACAAGTTTCTTTATTGTTATTCAATACTTATGCTTTGTAGTTGTACTAAGCATGAGTTCAATATATAGTTAGTTCGCTTACACTTGTTCATTGTTTCATATTATGTTGTTATTGATCAACTGTTTTGTTAGTTCACACTATTGATTCAACTAGTTCTCTAGTTGATGATTGTTAAACTCCAAATTACACTTGAAAGCTTATCCAAACCAAACTTTCTTTAGTGCGGACTTGTACTCAAAATACTGACATGAACAACCCTATTATTATTATTATTAGGGGATAATTTACGCTTAGCGTTGAAATGTTTGTGCACAATACATTGTACGGAGTGCTGATCTCCCTAAGTACGAGTAGTCCTTATAGTCTTATGACTGTTAAAGTTGGAGTTGAAAGATTACTTGCAACTGTGGACATAGTTCGTGGTTTCATGACCCTCAGTTTATATATTCCATATTTTGATTCCAGTCTTTGATTATCATTGATAGAGTACTATTCAGTATTGATGAGCCTATTTATTTGCAGTTATTTCATTCTTGTTGATTCATTGCTATATCTAGTGAGCAATTGTTTTGCTCACTCTTTCATATTTATACACTCATTGCAGCTAAAGTTGAGAATGTAGATGAGCCTTCAACTAGCAAAGGAAAGGGAAAAATGTACAAGTGATGAAGACTTGTAATTTTATTTTGTTAATATAATGATAGACTTTTGAGTAACGATGTGATGTAATAATAATTTTATTTTCGCACTTATATGATGTTTAAAGGTTAGACAACCTGGGATATTTTTGAATTAATGATGTAACCCTAGTTAAAGGGAGGATTTATGGTTTAAATATTATTTTATTTGGGTAGATAGTATGAATGTATGAAACGTGAATACCAAATCGTGTGGGAATAAAGTACCTAGATTTTGGGGTGTCACAAGTTGGTATCAAAGATATAGGTTATGATGGGGAAAAAGCATTAGGAAGTATCCTTTGAAAGATAGTGATGATAAACTCTTATCGAGTTTTAAGAAAGAAGTAATAAAACACTTATGTGCTTATGTGATTATAACTTATGTTCTCGTGAGTGTTGAGTAGTAATGATTAGTAATTAAACTTAAAAATTTGGTTAACAGGATGGTTAATGTAAGAGGATCTAGTCAGGCTAGGGAGGAAGGATCCCACATGCCTACAGAGGAGGAGCCTCAAGAAATTCAGGTTATTTGGGAACAACTACTGCCACGGGAATCATCTCCGTTGGTCACAGTAGATGAGCAAGAGAGAATACCTGATGAGGATGATGAGATAAAGATGGACGAGGAGGATCATGTTGAGCTGCCACAGTCGGATGAGGAGGACGAGGAGGAAGAACTTCCATTTAACTCGATAGTTGCCCGTATGTACGACGAAGTACATGACCGCAACGTGGAACTTCAAGATACCATCGAGGAGTTACAGGAGATAGTAGCTGAACAACAGACCTCGATGGCACAGAAGGACGACGAGATCTAGGATCGAGAGGAACATTTGAACAATGTTGAAGAGAAGCTGATCCACACAGAAGGGGAAAATGAGCAACTGATAGAGAAGATTGCAGAACTGGAGAATAAGCTGAAAGAGGAATCTACCAAGAGGACAAGAGCCGAAGACGCGTATGAGGAAACTTATCAGCGAGTTAGGATGGTAGAGAGGGATGCGCAAGTAAAGAGGATGAAGATATAGGAGATGAGTAATGTATTCAACACTGTTATCAATCGAGCTCAAGATCGGGTCATGTGTTATCCTATTCAGTTCGAGACGTTGCCATCATACATTTTAGATCGTCGAACAATGACTCGGATTATGGAAGAAGAGCGTTGTACGGCTACACAGTATCTTAGTAGGACATTGTAGGGGTTGTACCTGATATGTGGATAGGGAATAAATAAATTATAAATCCCGGGTATGATATAACTAATGGGATAAATGATGATGATGTTGTCCTGAATCTTTTATAGTTCAGGGAAGTAATGTAAATAGCAGTGATGCTATTGTTTTGATGTTTTTAAAAGATTATGAATGAATAAAAGTTATTATTTTATTCAAAGTATTATGTGTTATATGATAAAATATTATGATGTGCAATTGAAGTATATAATACTTTAAAGGTTGAGTAGAATCTAATGGATGCATTTTAAAAGAAAATGCCTCCAAGACGCCAACCACGACAGAGAACCACTGAGGAAACCAACAATAACAATGTGGAGGGTACCCCAGATCAGCAGCTAGTGACGTTACTAACGGGTGCTTTGCAGAATCAACCTCAGAACCAAGGTACAACGTTTAAGGATTGCAAGACGGTTGGACCACCAGAATTCCATGGGTCCATGAATCCGGTTGAAGCACAGACCTGGATCATAGAAATTGAGAAGGTTTTTGATGTTGCTAGGGTAGGGGACAATCAGAAGACTGCTTTTGCAACATTCATATTGAAAACATAGGTGAGTTATTGGTGGCAGGCCAATAAAACCCGACGAGGTCAAGAGGTAATGACTTGGGGAAGGTTCAAAGAGATATTCTTTGAGACCTATTTTCCAAAAAGTTCGAAGAGTCAGCTAGAAGTGTAGTTTTTAGAACTGAAGTAGGGAACGATGTCGGTGTCCGAGTATTCCGCAAGATTTAACGAGTTGACGAGGTTTACGCCATATCAAGTCAGCACAGAAGAACGCAAGGCAAAGAGGTTTGAACAGGGACTGAAGCTCTGGTTTTACAGTAGGGTCTCCCTGTTCCAGCTAAAGACGTTTGTAGCGGTAATGGAGAAAGCAATTCTAGCTGAGAGTGGAGGTGAAGCTGTAAAAAACACAACCAAGAGCAGAGGAAGAAGAAGAGTGAAGGTGAAGCTAAGAATGGTGGCGGTGGTAACAGTGGAAATGGCAACAACAATATGAAGAGGAAGTGGAATGCGAATGTGGGAGCTAGAAATCAGCAAGGAAATCAGCAAAAGAAGAAGTTCAAAGCATGTGCTATATGCGGGAAGTTTCACACGGGTGTGTGTTTGATGGGGAAGCGGGTATGCTTCAATTGTGGCCAGGAGGGTCACATCTCCCCCAATTGCAATCAACCTAAGAAGAACGTTTGCTTCATGTGCGAGTTGAAGGATCACTTTGCTCGCAAATGCCCTAAGAAGAGATCGGGTGAGGCAAATAGAAGCAAGGGAAATGCTAGTGGAGGTACCCTGGCTATTACGGGACCAATGTCAACAAATAAGCCCACAGCAAGAACCTTCAACATAACCGTGCAGGATACAGTGTAGTCAAAAGATGTCGTGTCAGGTATTATCCCAATCATGAAATGATATAAATGCATACGTATTATTTGATTCGGGTGCTACTTGCTCGTTTATATCTAGTGAATTTGCTAAGGGGTTAGAAATACCTAGTGAAGAGCTGAACTTTCCTTTAAACATAGAAATTGTGAATAGGGAAGTGATTCCTGTTAGGTTTGTATACAAGGATTGTAGGGTGAACATTAAGGGGAATGTCATGAAAATAGATTTAATCCCGATAAAACTTGGAGAGTTTGACGTGATATTGGGAATGGATTGGTTATTCAATTTTGGAGCGATATTTGATTTCCAAAAGAAGTGTGTAAACCTTATGACTCCGTCAAAGGTAGTTTTTCATGGTAGCAAATCGCCTAAACAAATGAAATGTCTGGCGATGATGCAGGCCAAGAAGTTATTAAGTAAAGGCTGTATAGGGAACTTAGCCTATATGGTCGATACTCAAAAGGAGAAGGGTGTAAAACTGGAGGAGATACCAGTGGTTAGGGAATTCGTGGATGTGTTTCCGAAATATTTGCCAGGACTTTCGTCTGACCGAGAGATTGAATTCGTAATCGACTTAGAGCCAGGAACCGCTCCGATATCGAAGGCCCCATACAGAATGGCTCCGGTAGAGATGAAAGAACTAATGGTGCAACTGCAAGAGCTGTTGGATAAGAAGTACATTCAGTCGAGTGTGTCACCGTGGGGAGCACTGGTGTTATTTATGAAGAAGAAGGATGGGTCAATGCGTCTTTGCATTGATTATAGGGAATTAAACAAGGTCACAATTAAGAACAAGTATCTGTTGCCAATAATAGATGACTTGATCAATTGAAGGGTGCTAGATACTTCTCGAAAATAGATTTGAGAAGTGGGTATCACCAACTAAAAGTAAGGAAGGAGGATTTACCGAAGACGGCATTTCGAACTCGGTATGGACATTACGAATTTTTGGTAATGTCTTTTGGTTTGACAAATGCCCCTGCAGCGTTCATGGATTTGATGAACAGGGTGTTTAAACCTTTTTTAGACAAGTTTGTGGTGGTGTTCATCGATGATATTCTGGTGTGTACTCTAAATCTCAAGAGGAACACACGGAACACTTGCGTGTGACATTGGAGACATTAAGAAAGGAAAAGTTGTACGCAAAATTCTCTAAATATGAATTTTGGCTGGAACGTGTACAATTCCTTGGGCATGTAATCGATAAGGATGGGGTTTCGATGGATCCATCAAAAGTCGAAGCTGTGATAAATTGGGAACAACCAAGAACTCCATCAGAAGTGTGAAATTTCTTGGGATTGGCGGGGTATTACAGACGATTTATCCAGGATTTTTCCAGGATTGCCACTCCGTGGACGAATTTGAAGAGAAAATCTGTAAAATTTGTTTGGACGAAAAAATGTGCAGAAAGTTTCACGGAATTAAAGAAGAAGCTCAGTGTGGCACTTGTGTTGTTGTTACCAGATAATACAGGAAACTTTATGGTGTATAGTGATGCTTCACACAAAGGATTGGGTTGTATCCTTATGCAAAATGGAAAAGTCATTGCATATGCATCAAGGCAATTGAAAGACTACGAGAAAGAGTATCTAACTCATGATTTAGAGTTGGCGGCAGTAGTGTTTGCGCTGAAGATATGGAGACATTATCTCTATGGAGAGAAGTGTGAGATCTACACAGACCACAAGAGTATGAAGTATATTTTCACACAGAAGGATCTGAACATGCGTCAGAGAAGATGGATGGAACTGATAAAAGATTATGATTGCGAGATCTTTTATCACCCGGGCAAAGCTAATGTGGTTGTAGATGCCTTGAGTAGGAAAGGCAGAGAAAAGTTGATGTTGTTAACCGATAAGGAGGAGCTTATTACAGCGATGGAAAACCTAGAGTTTGAAATCAAATTTTCAAAAGAATCCAATGAAAAATTGTACCAGATAGAAGCTAGTCCAACTTTGGTGGATAAGGTGAAGAACGCACAACTACAAGATGAAGAATGCAGAAAAATAAAGGAAAGCTTGGTCGAGGGTAAAGAAATGAAGTACCAGGTCAATACTGCGGGAATGCTAAGATTCGAGGGACGAATTTGGGTTCCAGCAGTTCAGGAAATTAAAGAAGAAATCTTGACGGAAGCGCATAACTCAAGATATTCAATTCATCCGGGAAACACGAAAATGTATCAAGATTTACGGCGACATTTTTGGTGGCCAAATATGAAAAGAGACATTGCAGAATGCGTTGCAAAGTGCTTGACATGTCAGAAAGTGAAGGCCGAGCATCAAAGACCGAGCGGATTACTTCAACCGTTGGAAATACCGGAATGGAAGTGGGAGCATATCACAATGGATTTTGTGGTAGGTCTTCCAACGACTCGAAAGGATACGATGCGATATGGGTGATAGTGGATGATTGACAAAATTCGCACTTTTTTGCCAATAAAGATTAGATTAAATCTTGATCAGCTGGCGAAGCTATACGTTAAAGAGATCGTCTCAAGACATAGAATTCCAGTGTCAATTATATCAGACAGAGATCCAAGGTTCACTTCAAATTTTTGGAAGAGACTACAAGAATGCATGGGAACGCAACTGAAGATGAGCACAGCATATCATCCGCAAACTGATGGGTAAAGCGAACGAACAATCCAGACGCTAGAAGATATGCTTAGAGCGTGCATCATGGATTTCAAAGGAAACTGGGATGATCATCTACCATTGGTGGAATTTGCGTACAACAACAGCTACCACGCAAGCATTGGTATGCCGCCATACGAGGAGTTATACGGTAGGAAGTGCAGAACTCCACTATGCTGGGAGGAAGTTGGTGAACGTCAACTGTTAGGCCCAGAACTGGTATAACAGACCGCTGAAGTTATCAAACTCATCAGAGCAAGATTGGTATCTGCTCAAGATCGACAGAAAAAGTATGCTAATCAACACAGGCAGAGTCGTGAATTTGAAGCAGGAAATTTTGTGTTCCTGAAAGTTTCTCCTTGGAAGGGGAAAATTCATTTTGGCAAGAAAGGAAAGCTCAGCCCAAGGTTTATTGGACCTTTCAAAATTCTACGAAGAGTGGGAGAGGTGGCCTACGAAGTAGCTTTACCTCCAGAACTAGAACATGTGCACAACATTTTTTATGTATCGGTGTTGCGACCATATAAACCCGATTACAAGCATGTAATTGAGTATGAACCGTTGTAGTTCAGTAAAGATTTATCTTATGAAGAGATTCCTATCCAGATAGTCGACAGGAAAGAACAAGTGCTCAGGAATAAAGTGATACCTTCTGTGAAGGTGATATGGAGGAACCACAACGTCGAAGAGGCTACGTGGGAACTCGAAGCTGAAATGATGAAGAATTATCCTAAGTTATTTGTTTAGTCTGTGTCTTCGATTCTGGGGACAAAATCTTTGTAAGGAGGGAAGAATGTGACGATTTGATTGTTTGAATTATGATTCTAGGGATTGAATCCTTGTAAGGAGGGAAGGATGTAACGATCCAGAATTTTAAATTGTAATATTAAATATTTATTGAGTAATATAAATATTTATTCGATGTGTCTATTGTTGAAATTTATGAAATAGATATTTTATTGATATGATGAGTGTTAATAAATATTAATGAATCTAAATTATTAAATAATATTCTAAATTAAATTAATTTATAATTTAGAGAGTATATATAACATGAGAGGTTATATTGTTGTTGTGATGATTTAATAATTTAAATTGTATATAAAATTATTAAATAAAATTGTATATATTGTTGTGATGATTTATAATTTAAATAGGATATTAAATTATTAAATAAAATTATAATGAAAGTATAATTTTGTGATATTTGTTTAAATGGTATGTTTAATTAGAATATAGCATGATTAATTAATTTATTTAATTAATGTGGGATTGGAAATCCAAATAAATAAGATGTAATTATAAATTATAAACTAAATTATTTATTAAAATAAATTAAGGGAGTTTAATTTAGTTTTTACCAAACAAGGCTTAAGTATTTTAATTCTTTAAAATTTAAAGGGTTTTGCCAAACAAGCCTTATGGCTTTTGGTATTTCTAATTTTAAATTTAAATAAAATAAACAAATTAAATTAAAATAATAAATATAATATATTTATATTATATACGTTAGTAACTAAAATAGCAATTAGTAATATTAAGGGTTATCAATTTTATTTCATACGTTGTTTATCAGTTGGTTTTATGCATTCAATTTGCTAGCCTAGAGATTACAAAGAGTTGAGAGAATTGTGAGAAAACTTAAGCAATTTCCAGCGATTTTAGCAAGGATTACAAGCTATTTTAAGGTAATTTATCTAACCTTGATATTTCATATATATATATATATATATATATATATATATATATATATGCATATATGAATTCACGGCATAGTTATTTGTGTTCGGTGGAATCAAAAAATATGAATTATGGACATATATAGTTGGTAATTGTGGTTATACATGTTTATAATGCTAGAGTTCATGTGCAAACAAGGAAATTGCATGCTGAATTCGTTTGACAGTAGGAAGATATAATGTCAGTGTTTGTGTTATTCATGTGGCTTGAGTAATTGTCAATTTTTAGTGGCCAATTAGTATGTGAAATTGTAAATTGAAACTTGATTATGTTAGTTCATTAAGAAACGAGCATAACGTAATTTGAATGAAGTGATTTGGCCAAGTATTGAGTTCACAGTGATGATTTTTGGGATGAATATCAAAATTTTAGTTTTATATGAAAATCATGGAATTTGAAAAATTAAACTAGTTTTGGTTGATGTTAAATTGTTTTAATTAGTGGAATATGTTCACAAACATATTTGTGATAGTTTTATACCATTTTTATATGTTATTATCACTGTTTGGTGGGTGAAATTTGTGTTTTTTGGTCTAAAGTCGACTACTATTCATCAGCCTTCTCTGCGTCATCATGTAGTACCAGCAAGAATCGCTACTTGGCAAGCCAAGGAAAAAAACGAGCAAGCATTGCCTTGGGTCCCAAGGCTTGTGACACCCCCAAATCTAGGTACTTCATTCCCACAAGATTTGGTGCTCACTAATCAAGCATTCATACTATCTACCCAAATAAAATAATATTTGAATCATAAAACTTTCCCTTAAATAGAGTTACAACATTAAGTTCAAAAACATCCCAGGTTATCTAACCTTTAAACATCATTCAAAAGCGGAATTAAATTATTACATAACATCATTAAAATAAAGTCTAAGATCATTATAATAAATAAAAGTACAAATCAGCATCACTTATACAATTTTCCCTTTCCTTTGCTAGTTGAAGGTTCATCTACCTTCTCCACCTTAGCTGCAATGAGTTTATAAATATGCAAGAGTGAGCAAAACAATTGCTCACTGGATATAACAATGAATCAACAAGAGAATAATACTAATAATAACTGCCAACAAATAGGCTCATCAAAACTTGATAGTACTCTAACAATGATAATCAAGAACTGGAATCCAAAATATGGAATATACATAACTGAGGGTCATAAGACCATGAACCATGTCCACAGTTGCCAATAATCTTTCAACTCCAACTTTAACAGTCATACGACTATAAAGATTCCTCGTACTTAGGGGGATCAACCATTCATACAATGTATTATTCACAAACATTTTAACGCTACGCGTAAGTTAACCCCTAATAATAATAGGGTTGTTCATCTCAGTATTTAGAGTACAAGTCCGCACCAAAGAAAGTTTGGTTTGGATAAGCTATCAAGGGTAATTTGAAGTTCAATGAACATCAACTAGAGAACTAGTTGAATTAATAGTGTTTGAGAATCATAACAGGGGTTTAATACCAACATGACATAAAACAATTGAGAATCATAAATGAACTGGTTATACATATCAAACTCATGCTTGAAATAACTATAGAGCATAAGTATTCAATAAAGTGATTAAAATGGTTAACCTTTGCTTGAACAATAAATAAGCTAAGGTTAGAGTCTTATAACATTGGAAATGAATTTACTGTATGTATAATAACTAATAGCAAGCTGGAACTAAAAACTTGCCCATCATGATATTAAATTCATGCAAGGATTAAAATAGTTCAATAATAGAAACGAGAATTCAAAAAAAAACTGTGTTCATTATACAATAATAGAATTCAAGAAACTTGCTTAACTATAAACAATTTAGAATGAATCAACAAAATGAGAATTCAAATAACATTAGAGTTAAAGTTAGTTCGAATGAACTAGGACGATTGATTTATTCAATCAACAGTTAAAATAGAAAGCTTGCTCAATCAAAGAATAGAGATTCATAATGTAATAATGGAACTAGCTCAACGAAAATAAAAAATTAAGAAACGTTCTCAATGTAAAAGATAGAGTTCAGAGACTTGCTCAATGTAAATATAGAGTTAGAAAACTTGCCTTGAGCGTAAGCTATAAAGTTAAACTCACGATCACCTACACATAATTTTAGAACCACAATACCTATTAGACATGCTAACATATCATAACATGTTCATTACCATTCACATTTCAGAAACTCTAAGTGTTTACTTCGCAACACTTGTCTAACTTTCATTATGTATACTAAATTACCACATAACGCATTCTCGATTTACTAATCATTTTTTAAGATTTTGAATTCATAAACCACATAACATGACCCTATTTAACCTCGTTGTTACATGATTCTCACATTCCATAACCTTAAGCTAAGCTACAACGAACAACCAAAGTCTGCGAATAAAATGACTTCATTATTCGAAAATGACCACTCATGCACCGCTGAAGTTTTATATATGGAATGTCAGCATACCATAGACTTACGTAACCCAGTTTTTCAAAATAGATCCACGACACTTTTCTTAAGCCAACTAACATGAATTTCACCCATCAAACAGTAAAATTAACACATACAAATGATACAACACCATTACAACATGTTTCCTCACTTATATATCAATATAGAACAACTTAACAGTAATTACACTACTGTAATTTCTCAAATTTTATGTTTTTTATATAAAACTCCATTTTTTGATATTCATCCCAAAAATTAACACTGTGATTTCATTACACGCTCAAATCATCTCATTCAAATTACATTATGTTCGTATCTCAATGAACTAACATTAATAAACTTCAATTTATAATTTCACATACGAATTGGCCAATAAAATTGATACTTACTCAGACTAAATGAAGAACATAAACACTGACATCATATTTTTCCTACTATCGAACAATTTAGCATGTAATTTCCTTGTTTGAACATTACTCTAGTATTACAAACATGTATAACCACAATTATCAACTATATATGTCCATAATTCAACAATTGATTTTTATAGAATATAAGAAAATTCATGCCGTGAAACATGTATATACACATATATATTATCACAGTTATGAACATACCTTTTGTTGCTTGACAGAAATTCTTGCTAAACACACTGATGATCGCTACAAAATCCTCAAGTTTCCTTTCAACTCTCTCTAAGTTTCACTGTCAAGTTCTATCAACTCTCTGAACTCTCTTCTCAATATTGTCAAATACCAAGTCATGTAGCACTTAAGCGCAAAGAAAAAAACCGATGACCTTAATAATCCTAATTATTAACATCAGTTAAAAGAAACGTATCCATTATAAATATATTATATTATTTGATTTATTTAATTTATTTTATTCATATTATTTATTTTATTTGATTTTCAAAAACTAGAAATCCCAAAAGCCATAAGACTTGTTTGGCAAACCATTAAAAATTAAAGAATTAAAATAATTAAGCTTTGTTTGACAAAAAACCAATTTAAATCCTTTTTAATTTATTTTAATAAACACTTTAGTTTATAAATTATAATCACATATTATTTTCATATCCAACATTAACCCATTAAATTAACCACATACTATATTTTTAATTAAATATAGCCTTTTTGCAAATATCACAAAATTATAATTTCCATTATAACTTATTTAATAATTTAATATACCATCTAAATTATTAAATCAAAACAATAATATAACAACTCATGTTAAACCACAATTCTCTAAATTATAAATTAATTTAATTTAGAAATTTATCTAATAAATTCAAGTTTACAAATATTTATTAACGACCATCTCATCATTAATTATTTATTCAACAATAAACACCTCAAATAAATATTTATATATTTCAATAAATATTTAAATTACACTTTAAAATTTCGGATCGTTACATCCTTCCCTCCTTATGAGGATTCTGTCAATAGAATCACAATTCAAACAATCAAATCGTCACAAGGCTTGTGTATGGCGCAATTGCATGCATACCACTGATGTATGAACATCAAGTCTGCTGTCATGATGAGAACTTCATATACTTTTATATGTTGGACTTATGATGTGTTAGCATGTCAAACACGTAACAACAAGGTTAAAACATAGTTGTATTATGTGTTTAGTAAATTCAAAGTTTTTAAATGATTAGTAAACTAAGAAAATGGCATGTTGTGAATTATTAAGCGTAATGAATAGTAAACAGCTGTTGTGAGGGTTAACACACTTGAAATTTTTGATGTTTGTATAGTAGCATAAGACTTGTGCTAAAATGATAAGTTTAGTTAGAGATGTACATGTTATGGTATATTAGCATATTTAATAGATATTGTGGTTCTAAACCTATATGTAGGTGAACGTGAGTTTGATATTATAGCTTACGCTCGAGGCAAGTTTTCTAAACTTCTCTTTTTACATTGAGCAAGTTCTTTAACTCTACATTTACGTTAAGCAAGTTTCTTACTTTAACCATTCATTAAGCGAACTTTTGTATTCTTAATCATTATTTGAGCAAGCTAGCCATGACTTTAACTTTATTCGAATAAGGCTGAATTTTAATATTTATTGATGCATTCTAGCTTGTTTATTGTTAAACAAGTTTCTTTATTGTTATTCAATACTTATGCTTTGTAGTTGTACTAAGCATGAGTTCAATATATAGTTAGTTCGCTTACACTTGTTCATTGTTTCATATTATGTTGTTATTGATCAACTGTTGTGTTATTTCACACTATTGATTCAACTAGTTCTCTAGTTGATGATTGTTAAACTCCAAAATTACCCTTGAAATCTTATCCAAACAAAACTTTCTTTGGTGCGGACTTGTACTCTAAATACTGAGATGAACAACCCTATTATTAATATTAGGGGATAATTTACGCTTAGCGTTGAAATGTTTGTGCACAATACATTGTATGGAGGGCTGATCTCCCTAAGTACGAGGAGTCCTTATAGTCTTATGAATGTTAAAGTTGGAATTGAAAGATTACTTGCAACTATGGACATAGTTCGTGGTCTCATGACCCTCAGTTTATATATTCCATATTTTTATTCTAGTCTTTGATTATCATTGATAGAGTACTATTCAATATTGATGAGCCTATTTATTGGCCGTTATCTCATTGTTGTTGATTCATTGCTATATCTAGTGAGCAATTATTTTGCTCACTCTTGCATATTTATACACTCATTGCAGCTAAAGTTGAGAAGGTAAATGAGCCTTCAACTAGCAAAGGAAAGAAAAAAATATAAAAGTGATGAAGACTTAGAATTTTATTTTGGTAATATAATGATAGACTTTTGAGTAACGATGTGATGTAATAATAAATTTTATTTTCGCACTTATATGATGTTTAAAGGTTAGACAACCTGTGATGTTTTTGAATTAATGATGTAACCCTAATTAAAGGGAGGATTTATGGTTTAAATATTATTTTATTTGGGTAGAAGTATGAATGTATGAAACGTGAACACCAAATCTTGTGAGAATAAAGTACCTAAATTTGGGGGTGTCACAGAATCAAAATAAACTCCTTTATTTTAATCCAAATTTAAATCAAAATAAACTTATTTTATTTTAATTTATCCTATTTTGAATAAAATAAACTATTTTATTTTAATCTAAATCTTTAATCAAAATAAACTCATTTATTTTAATTAATTTGGAATCCAATTCAAGTAAAAAAATCCCTTTATTAAAGGAAACACGGATTCTCTTTCCTATTCACAAATAAACTCTTTTATTTTGAATAATATGAAATCTTATTCCATATCTAAATAAACTTCTTTATTTAAGGAAATACATATTCTATTTCCTATTCACAAATAAACTCCTTTATTTTGAATAATATGAAATCTTATTTTATATCTAAATAAACTCCTTTATTTAAGGAAACATGGAATCCAATTTCAACTCCAATTAGTTATCATGGAATCTAATTCCAACTCTAATTAGTTAGCATGAAATTCAATTTTAAAATTAAAATAAACCTTTTATTTTAAGATTAAATTAAACTTTTATTTTAAGATTAAAATAAGTTTTTTTTATTTTAATAATAAAATAATTAAGATTAATATAAAACGTTATATATATTTATAATATATTTACATTTTATATATATATATATATATATATATATATATATATATATATATTAATCTCAGGCCAATGTTCGTAATCACGTGACAAACATTTTGAATCCCACACATTATATATGAACCTTCCTAATAACCATATATATATATATATATATATATATATATATATATATATATATATATATATATATATAAAAAGGTGTATGTTTACCTATTTTATATATATCATATATCAATTCAAGTAATCATATATCAATTTGTGGGAACTCCTGATCCCTTGGAAAAATTCGCAGAAAACAGTATATTGAATAACTAAGAGTTCAGCGGAAAGTAAAAAAAAAAAAAAGGGAGTCATGTTTTTTTTTTAAATAAATTTTATATAACAAATTATGCTCAATTAAATTATTCTAAACACATATCAACATTCATATCAAATCTGAACAATTAATAATTTGCATAAAGATTTGGCTCTGATGCTACTGTTAGGTTTGTAATATTCTTAGACGCAATCAAATTGTACAAAATAAGCGAAAACATGAAAAAATTAGAGTTTTAAAATTTTATAAATCATATACCCGGATCACCCTTTATGCACAATTATTAATTAAACGAAAATACGAAGAATAAGAATCATACCCTTGAAGATTCGAGCTTCCTCAGGTAAAAGTTCACCTCCAACCTTTTTTGCGTTCAACTTGAATCCATCGAGTTTGGTTCCTTCTTTTGATCAACGTTAGCCACCCAAGTGTTTGGCCTCTGGAGGTGATCCACCAAGGAAGAAGAAATATTCAAGAAGAAGGGTGGTTGACTAAACCCTAGTTTTGTATCCCTATAGAAAAAGAACGTACCCTCCAACTATTTGAATCACGTCTTTGTGAAAAAATAAACAACAACTCTATACCCATAATAAGACTCCTCTTATTTATAGATGTAGGCAACCCTCCTTAACAATTAAGGAATTATGCTTTATTTTAATTAATTAAACTCCTTTAATTAATTAGGTTCCTAATCTTATTAGGAATAATTAATTAAACTTTTAATTAATTAGCCTCCTAATCTTATTAGGAATAAATGAGAGTACTTTTATTAATTAATTCCCAAACTCCTTTAGGAATTAAATAATAATTATAGTAATAATAATAATAAGACTCCTCTTATTAATTTATATTTAATATTTCTAAAATATTAATCTATTTAATTTATTCTATCAACATAGATTAAATTAAATATACTTAACTTATTATTATAATTATGCCATTAACTTCTCAAATAATTATTCTTCCTTTTATGGTGTGACCCCTTAGGTTCTCCATATTAAACCGGTTGTGAATAAATCAATTAGAAAATTCTAATCGTATTTAAATAAATAAATTAAAATATTAATTTATTTAAATAAATAATATTTATTCTACAATAGGGATAAGCCTCCATAGCGATTAACGACTTTCCAGATAATATAGATTTCAACATTAATCATAAAAGAACCTTTGAGTAAATAGTTACCATACAATTCAATCCTTCCACCATACAATGTCTCAATTAAATATAAGACATGGAATTACTGTCAAGTCTTATTTTATTTAATTATATGTATTTCGACTCTTAAATGCACAACTCCAAATAATACAAATTATAAACTCCTTTCTAATTTCATTCTGCCTTGGACAAGGACTATTAGGTTGTCATTTATCGAACCACATAGGATATTTCTCTTCTTTTACTAGAAGTGGTAGATTCTTTATTGATCATACATTATCTCCATGGACAACTTATTATACCCAAGCATACCCTTTGATATACCCTAAGGGTCTTAAGGAATAAGTCAAAGTATAACTCAACATACACAAGATAATATGATGATCTCAAGTCCAATGATCACTTGTACTACTATCACTACAGGAATTCCTATTGACAGACAAGTAAAACTCCATTAGGTATTCCTTAGCGAGCCACGTTCTGTGTACTTATTCTCCAATAAGCACCTACATACTTGCTTCAGTGTATCCACACAAATGATCATGAGATCAATCATCCTAATCCAATGAGCAAGCAACATATGTATCAATCTATCTGGATTCACTAATCCCCAATTTAGTAATCCAACGATTGGGAACTATTTTAGTTTTAAGCTTTCTAAGAATTTAGATCTCATTAGAATGATCATCATCATTATTCTAAAAGCATTGCTTAAAACTATGGGTTTGCCACATATTATAAAGCAGCATCATGTTGATAATTAAAAGCCTTTAATAAATTAATACTTTTTATTAATAAATGAATAATATTGTTACAAAGTATATGTGACGCCCCCAAAATAGGTCCATTCTATCCAACCCATTCTGAGTCGCCAAATACATGGTACAGAAATAACTACAACTTTATTATTACAACATATAAACTGTGAGTTTAAATACAGATATTTCCATCTAGACAATATACATACCCAAATAAATCCTCATCACAATTATTTATACATTATTTTACAAAAACTGTGAGGACTACTAAACAACTCTCTCTAGAACCTTCATTCCATACCCCGACTAGTACTCGCTACATTCTCGCCTCCTGAGAAGAAAAATGGAACAACAAGGAAAAGGGTGAGCTCAACTAGCCCAGTAAAGAATATTATGACTAAGATAATATACAAAAAATTATCGTTAGTCTCCAACAGGGAAAAATCTAATAGAATACAATAGACAACCAGTTTTAAATTAACAACTGCAGCGGAAACAACAATTCATTAGAAGAGTTAAGTAGAGAATGCAAACTACTATCTTCTATGTATGAATTTAAAAGTTCATCGTCTATCTTTTATCCCCTCAGAACATCAATCAATATATATCCGAATCAAATATTCATCTTTGCACTACTGGCCAAAAATATGTGTTAAACATTTAATGCCACAAAATACTCTTCCTCCTCATATACTCATATATCCCACATTCATTATAAAAATATCACCGTTAATATATTATTAAAATAATATATTTAAATGAATTATTTTATCGAGAAAAGATAAAATATTAATTTTCAACAATTGTCATTTTAAAAATTTTCTCCATCTATATCCACATAAAATCAATATTTTCCTCATCATATAAATCAATAATTAATTACTCACAAATAATATTACGAGAATCACAAGATCTTGTGCAACCGCACTGTTCCCGTGAAAGAGGGGCTTTCCAATAAGGATCTCTCCTTCTTCGGCAATTAGGTGACCAAACCTCTCCTTAGATGTAACTTTCTAGACATTGCCAATAATGTTATCCAATAATATTATTCAGATAATATGAATTATTGCTCTCGATAATGGAAAATACTATGTAATGACAATTTATTAAAACAACGGTAATATAAAATATCAATGCAAAGAATTATTGAATCAATAAAATAAAATACTTGAATAGTAATTCTTCAACAATTATTGAGTAGTGTCTTCTTACGTAAGAATCAATAATTGGTGCAATACTGCAGAAGCATCTTCTTGTTGAAACGCGTATTAGTGTGTTTTTAACCACCGGTATTCCAACAAGATTAATTGGTAATAACTACTGTTTATTTATAAACAACTTATATTTGTCATTTCTTCATCCAATCGCTTTTCGTTATGGGGCCCATGAAAGGATTTGCGCATAAATCTGAATATTCCCCAAACGATGCGAATATTCCACGACCAAACAAATATTCCCAACAATAATGAATATTTTATAACCACTTGCTTATTCAAAATATTTATGTATTTTACCCATAACTATCCACATTAATCAAATCAACCCTTACTATTTCAAAATAATAAATAGAGGAAAATAAATTTCATTTATTAATAATTTGGGGTCTTACAACCTCCCTCCTTATGAAATTTCTTCCTCGAAATTGACGTGACGTTACTGTGTGTTTCAAAAGATGAGAATACCTCGCTTTCATTTCCGCTTTCAACTCCCGTGTCATTTCCTCAATAGCATGGTTTCTCCACAAAACTTTATCTTGTGGTATAACCTCGGTACATAGGACATGTTCTTTCCTATCCAAGATCTTGACAGGTACCTCCTCGTACGTTAAGTCTTCGGCTATCTCGTCTGGTTCTAACTCAATGACGTGGTTTGGGTCGTCCACATATTTACGTAACATCGATACGTAAAAAACGTTATAACACGCGTCATACTTGGCGGTAAAACGAGTCTACAGGCCACAGTTCCTATTCAATCGAGAATTTCAAATGGATTAATAAATCGAAGGTTTGAGCTTTCCTCACCTCACCGATTCTCGCTTTTGCAATAACAACTTCTTGCACCTCCTTCTTCAAATTCATTAGCTCCGGTGTGTAGCTTGAACAGCTTTAACTTTATCGATTAAAGTTGATTATACTCGTATATCATCACGTGGGTACCTAGAGTTTTCATCTCCATCTCTATTATTTGTAAATTATACGAAATGAGTCTTTGACAATATCGTACTCGTACTTGTATACGATCTTCTACTCAACACGCCGGCCTACCACGTTCGCTTTTCCGAGATGGCATGGTCGTGAAACATGTCTTTGAAATGAGTCTCCTCTTGAGTTCTTGAAGTTCTTCCCACATTCCTTGCTCCATTCGAATTTTGTATCTCTACGAGTTAGTTATATTAATGGAATAGCGATTCGAGAATATCCTTCAACGAATCTCCGATAATAACCAACTAAGCCTGAAAGCTACGTTTTAGATTACTGAAGCTTAGGTTGTTACTGTTAGGTTTGTAATATTCAAGAACGCAATCAAATTGCATAAAAGTGCGGAAACGTGTAAAAATCAGAGTTTAAAATTTTTACAAACCATATACCCGGATCACCCTTTATGCACAATTATTAATTAAACGAAAAAGATAACGAATAAGAATCATACCCTTGAAGATCGAGCTTCCTCAGGTATAAGTTCACCTCCAATCCTTTTCGCGTTCAACTTGAATCCACCGGTTTGGTTCCTTCCTTTGATCAACGTTAGCCACCCAAGTGTTTGGCCTCTGAGGGTGATCCACCAAGGAAGAAGAAAGATTCAAGAATATGGATGGTTGGCTAAACCCTAGTTTTTCTATCTCTATAGAAAAAGAGCGTACTCTCAACTATTGGAATCACGCGTAGTCTTGATATCTCATTATAAGACTCTTCTTATAAAGATATCAAGTAACCCTATTAAAATAAGGTATTATTTAATTAAACTCTTTTAATTAAATGGGCTCCTAAACTTATTAGGGATAATTAATTAAACTCCTTTAATTAATTTTCCTCCTAATCTATTAGGAATAAATGAGAGTACTTATATTAAATTAATTTCTAAACTCTTTTAGAAATTAAAATAATAAGAATTGTAATAATATTAATAAGACTCCTCTTATTAATTTATATTTAATATTTCTAAAATATTAAATAATAATATATTAAGCTATTTAATTTATTCTATCACCATAGATTAAATTAAATATACTTAACATATTATTACGATTATGCCATTAACTTCTTAAATAATTATTCTTCCTTTTATGGTGTGACCCATTAGGTTCTCCATATTAAACCTAGGTTGTGAATAAATCAATTAGAACAATTCTAATCTTATTTAAATAAATAAATTAAACAATTAATTTATTTAAATAATATTTATTCTACAATAGGATAAGCCTCCCTAGCGATCAACGACTTTCCGGATAATATAGATTTCAACATTAATCATAAAAGAACCTTTGAGTAAATAGTTCTGATACATAATTCAATCCTTCCACCATACAATGTCCCAATTAAATATAAGACATGGAATTACTTGTCAAGTCTTATTTTATTTAATTATATATATTTCGATCCTTAAATGCACAACACCAAATAATGCAAATTAGAAACTCCTTTCTAATTTCATTCTCGCCTTCTGCAACCAAGGACTACCGGGTTGTCATTTATCGAATCACATAGGACATTTCTCTTCTTTTAATAAAGTGGTAGATTCTTTATTGATCATACATTATCTCCATGTACAACTTATTATACCCAAGCATACCCTTTGATATACCCTAAGTGTCTTAAGGAATAAGCCAAAGTATAACTCATCATACACAAGATACTATGATGATCTCAAGTTCAAGGATCACTTGTACTACTATCACTACAGGAATTCCTATTGACGAGCAAGTAAAACTCCATTAGGTATTCCTTAGCGAGCCACGTTCAAAGAACTTATTCTCTAATAAGCACCTACATACTTGCTTTAGTGTCTCCACACAAATGATCATGAGATCAATCATCCTCATCCAATGAGCAAGCAACGTATGTACCAATCTATCCGGATTCACTAATCCCCAATTTAGTAATCCAATGATTGGGAACTATTTTAGTTTTAAGCTTTCTAAGAATTTAGATCTCATTAGAATGATCATCATCATTATTCTAAAAGCATTGCTTAAAACTATGGGTTTATCACATATTATAAAACAGCATCATGTAGATAATTGAAATCCTTTAATAAATTAATACTTTTTATTAATAAATGAAGAAGATTGTTACAAAGTCTATGCTTTATCATCAAACATGATTGGCTTGTGTACATACTACTTTCAATCTCCCACTTGCAATAAAGCCAATCGTCATGGTATCTCATGCTCTTCTTCTCTAAGTGACGATTATCCTGATGTTGGATAAGCTTTAGTTAATGGATATGTAATGTTGTTCATGAGAGTCCACTATCTCTATAGTGATTTCCCATCTTTCAATGATTCTAATAATCAAATGAAAGTGCCACAACACATGTTTAGATCCAAGATGAGACTTAGGAACTATTCCTAGTTCTGTAATGAACTTTTAATCCAAACAATCAACTTGCAGCTTCATTTATAGCTATTTACTTTGTCTTTATCACTAAACCATCAACTCTTTGCTATTTGGAACCTTTCCAATTCACTGCACCACTGTTCAAGATAACACTTTACCTTAAAGTGGATTTTCGGTCGTCTTGGTCTGTCTGAAAAACTTGAGTCTGTAAAGCCCTCTAGTTTTAATTCAGACCCACCATGAATATGATCACATCCTTAGTGCCGGTTAAGCACTTTAAGATGTTTTTCACTGACTCATAGTGAACTTCTCCATAATATGACCGATCAACATCGGTCTCTCAGACATTTCATTGCATGCATGATTGTCACTCATGCGACCTCTCTTTTCAGGAGTCTGTGGGGACTATTAAGAGAGATACACTCCATAGCTCATCGACATGAGACATCTCTTGGAGTTTGCCATGCTAAACGACTTTAGCATCAAATGAATATACGTTCCTTGGGTTAAGTCGAGGATCCTTTTAAATCTATCAATATAGATTTGTATCCCCAATTAAGATACTCTTCCCAAATCATTCATGGAGGAATGTTTAGACAACTTTATCTTTACTGATTGTAGCATTAGTATGTCATTCCTTATCCGTAGTATATCAACATATAATACTAGGAATGTCACGACGCTCCCACTGACCCTTTTGTACACACTAGAACTCTTACCTCATCGTATGTAACTCTAGATCATCATCTTCTATGATCGTACCTCATCATCATCATCCATGATGAATCCATACCTCCTAGGTATCTTGATACTATTCTAGATTTACGATTAGGTTTGTGGTAAAATAGATCTATCTACTGAGTTCCTCTTATTTGACTTATAGTATTTTGTGGTTCTTGAACTCTTCAAGATCTATTATCCTCCCACTAGCCCCTTTTAATGATAAACACCTTTATCTTAGAAGGCAGTGTGTTTCGTAACAAACACCTTTTGCTAAGTAGAATTATAGAACATATACCCTAAACTTACTTTAGGATGTCCCACAAATCTGTACATGTCAAATCTTGTCCCAAGCTTATCCTTCGAAACCTTTTCTTATAAGTTGGACAACCACTTATCTTAACATACTTAAGATTAGGAATCCTCCATGTCCATAACTTTAATGGAGTCTTGGGGCTGGATTTTGAGGTTACCTTTTCGTAGATATGCAGCCATTTCTAGGACATGATCCTAAAAGGATACTGGAATGTCGGTAAAATCATTTTGGATCGTACCATGTTCAACAAGGTATGATTTTTCCTTTTAGATACATCAATCAATTATTATGTATCGAGAGGCGTCCATTATGAGAAAACCATTTGAAATGATCTAGAAACTTATTGCACAAGTATTCCTTCCTTGATCCGATCAAAGAATCCTAATACTTTGCCAATTTGTTTCACTTTTGAATTCTTTGAACCTTTCAAATAATTCACACTTGTATTTCAGCAAATGCACACATTCAACTCTTTGAATGATCATCTCCTTTTCTTATACTAGTTTGTTCAATTTGTAAAATTATTTTCACGTAAGTCAAGTATACTAAATCCATTAAGTGATATTCCAGTCCTATACAAAACATTATTATTATAAATTGAACAACAATTGTTCTTAAATATAATACCAAAGATGTCATTGTCCAACAATAAAATGGAAATAATGTTTCCAACGAGAACTGGAATACAATAACAACTTATTGACTTAATAGACTTGCCCGTAGGCATTGCTAAACTATAAGTTTCTATGGCTAATGTAGCAACCTTCGCTTCATTTCCCACACATAAGATTACTTATATTTGTTTAGCTTTCTACTTCTGCTTGGTCCCTTCATAAATCTATATTTATGATAACCAAAGTCGGTATCCAATACCCAAGTAGAACCTTGACTTAAAGAAAATTTTATTTTAAATCATGAACAAATTTGTATTTATAACCGAAACTTCACTAAGCTTCTTTGGTTAGCCTCTGCAAGATACTTCTCGCAGTTTCTTTCCAGTGTCCAGGCTTATTGCAGTGGAAGCAAGCTCCTTTGCTATCCGTATTAGTTTTGTTCTTATTATCCTTTGTTTATGCCTTTCTATTTACCTTCTTTGAATCGTTCTTCTTTTCAGAAGATCCTTTGGCCCCTACCAGTAAGACTTGATTTTTCTTGGTTGGAAAGTGACTCTCAACATTTTTCAATATGTTAAGCAAATCAGCGAGGCTGATATCTAGCTTGTTCATATGAAAAATTCACAACAATTGTGAAAGGAGTCCGGGAGTGAGTGCAAGATCAAATCTTGGCTCAACTCTCCATCCATGACAAAACCAGTTGTCCTAATTGATCAATCAAATTGATTATGTTAAGAACTTTTTGTCCATCTTTATAGTGCCATTGGCCATTCTAGATCGGAAGAGCTCCTTAGATATCTCGATATCTATTAGTCCTACTTTCCTCACCATCAACTACTTGATGTGCGGGAATATAGTAGGAGCATCCATAGTTTCATCGCCGACGCTGCTCGTTACTTATGGATGCGAGCATGATGCATTGAGCCAATCAGTGCATCATCTTGCCACTTTCTAAAAGTAGCAATCTCTTCTTACCAGAGGCATTATGCGCAATCATTGCGAGGATAGGCGACATTAAGGACATAAGATAGTTTTTCACCCATGAGAACTATTCTCAAATTCCTTAACCAATCCGTTTAATTCGGTCTAGTTAATTTAGCATCTAATATGCTTCGCAGTGATAGTAATTTAGACATTGTAAAATTTCAGTAAATGAATTTGTAATTAACAACATTTTAACATACATTCTTTTATTAATTACCAAAATAAATTAGGTCTTGTTTTAAATTGGTATCTCCCACTATTTTCTTCAAACTATATTACCCTCACTTATATAGTTCGGCAAAATTTAATTAAAGATTTGCTAGTGAGAATAAGGATCCCATTTCAAATGTATATAGCCTTGTGGTGACACAACAAACTATATATAAATAAATAGGTAGACAACTTTTGTCAATTACATCAACTATGCAACTCCTTTTCTTTTGCCTCTTAGATTATTTTGATCAAGTGGTGGCACATCCGAATCAAAATTATCCAAGTTAAGTCCGACCTAGCACTCCATATATTCAAAAAGAAAAATATCATCCTTGTGGTGACACAATAAAATAATATTGTTCAATTTTCTTTATAAGCATCAAATGTGATAAATTAACATATTAAATACTTAATACTTGCCTTGTGGTGACACAACAAACTCATATTAAATATTTAATACTCTATTAATTTTATCATGCTAGAAAGCTTACGTTCGATATTCCAAATATCTTTGAACGCTTAGGACTTAATATAAAAATTTGAGGGGTTTGTTATTAATTTATCTCATCTTGTTTAAGCATATGCACATATATATATATATAAAATACGCGTCATATTAATGAACATGCAAAGCATGTTTACATAATATATAATATATATAGTATAAGCATGCACATATAGAATACTATATTCTACCCGGATTGATTATGGACTTTTATTCTAGTTTGGTTCACTAGAGCCACCAAGTGAACCAAAAGGTCAAACCCTAGGGGTGTAAGAAATAATATTTAAATATAACTAATACATTTAAACCCTGCTCCATTACAAACGGATCTTCATGCTTTCTTGTCCCTTGATCTCCAATTCTTCAAAATAATTCTAACTATTCCTATTACAAAACTATTTAAAATAAATAGAAACCTTGATCGCGTGATCGAGGGAAGTACATAGGAGAGAGATAGAATTTACATTAAGAAAAATTAGAGAAGACGAGTTACGCAGACCCCATTTAATAAAACTCATACATTCATGCATCCAACTAAAATAAAATCCAATCGCATTGGTCAATAGTCCATAATCAATCCCATTTATTATCATACACATCATCATATGTATCAATAAATAACATTCATCTTATGAATAATAAACATTTAATATATATATTGATATCATTTAATGGGCAAATTTAGTTAGTATAAAATCTAATTTTGAATCAAAATAAACTCCTTTATTTTAATCCAAATTTAAATCAAAATAAAACTATTTTATTTTAATTTATCCAATTTTGAATAAAATAAACTATTTTATTTTAATCAAAATCTTTAATTAAAATAAACTCCTTTATTTTAATTAATTATGGAATCAAATTCCAAGTCAAAATAAACTCCTTTATTTTAGAAACACTTGATTCTCTTTCCTATTCACAAATAAACTCTTTTATTTTGAATAATATGAAATCTTATTTCATATCTAAATAAACTCCTTTATTTAAGGAAATACTTGATTCTCTTTCCTATTCACAAATAAACACTTTTATTTTGAATAACATGAAATCTTATTTCATATCTAAATAAACTCCTTTATTTAAGGAAACATTGAATCCAATTTCAACTCCAATTAGTTATCATGGAATCCAATTCCAACTCTAATTAGTTAGCATGAAATTTAATTTTAAAATTAAAATAAACTTTATATTTTAATATAAAATAAACTTTTTATTTTAATATTAAAATAAAATTTTTATTTTAATAATAAAATTATTAAGAATATATATTATATATAATATATATATATATATATGAAACGGAAATATATATTATATATATAATATATATAAGTAATCATAAGATTACTTTTGAAAAACATCCTGTTAACATATATCACGTTCAAAACTTTATTAAATAAAAAAAACGCGGCAGGATGCTGAATCATGTTAAGTAACATGATATTACGTGGCCACGTGCTTCTCCTTTTCTTTTGAAAAAATAGCCACGGACGGAATGGTTATATATACAGCGAATTCGCGATTTTTTATTTTATATATTTTTTTTTTTCATACAATAAATTTTATACAACAATAATATGCCCAATTAAATTGTTCTAAACATATATCAATATACATATCAAATTAAAACAATTAATAATTCGCATAAAGGTTTGGCTCTGATGCCACTGTTAGGTTTGTAATATTCAAGAACGCAATCAAATTGCAAAAATAAGCGGAAACGTGTAAAAATCAGAGTTTTAAATTTTATACAAACCATATACCCGGATCACCCTTTATGCACAATTATTAATTAAACGAAGAATAAGAAATTATGAAATCATACCCTTGTAGAAACGAGCTTCCTCAGGTACAAGTTCACCTCCAATCCTTTTCGCGTTCAACTTGAATCCACCGGGTTTGGTTCCTTCCTTTGATCAACGTTAGCCACCCAAGTGTTTGGCCTCTAGAGGTGATCCACCAAGGAAGAAGAAAGATTCAAGAATATGGGTGGTTGGCTAAACCCTAGTTTTTCTATCTCTATAGAAAAAGAGCGTACTCTCCAACTATTGGAATCATGACGTAGTCTTGATATCTGTTATAAGACTCTTCTTATAAAGATATCAAGTAACCCTATTAAAATAAGGTATTATTTAATTAAACTCTTTTAATTAAATGGGCTCCCTAAACTTATTAGGGATAATTAATTAAACTCCTTTAATTAATTTTCCCTCCTAATCTTATTAGGAATAAATGAGAGTACTTATATTAAATTAATTCCTAAACTCTTTTAGAAATTAAAATAATAAGAATTGTAATAATATTAATAAGACTCCTCTAATTAATTTATATTTAATATTTCTAAAATATTAAATAATAAATATTAAGCTATTTAATTTATTCTATCACCATATAGATTAAATTAAATATACTTAACATATTATTACGATTATGCCATTAAGTCTTAAATAATTATTCTTCCTTTTATGGTGTGACCCTTTAGGTTCTCCATATTAAACTGTGTTGTGAATAAATCAATTAGAACAATTCTAATCTTATTTAAATAAATAAATTAAATAATTAATTTATTTAAATAATATTTATTCTACAATAGGGATAAGCCTCCCTAGCGATCAACGACTTTCCGATAATATAGATTTCAACATTAATCATAAAAGAACCTTTGAGTAAATAATAGTTACCAATGAATTCAATCCTTCCACCATACAATGTCCCAATTAAATATAAGACATGGAATTACTATCAAGTCTTATTTTATTTAATTATATATATTTCGATCCTTAAATGCACAACACCAAATAATGCAAATTAGAAACTCCTTTCTAATTTCATTACGCTTTAACCAAGGACTCTTTGGGTTGTCATTTATCGAATCACATAGACATTTCTCTTCTTTTAATAGAAGTGGTAGATTCTTTATTGATCATACATTATCTCCATGTATACAACTTATTATACCCAAGCATACCCTTTGATATACCCTAAGGGTCTTAAGGAATAAGTCAAAGTATAACTCATCATACACAAGATACTATGATGATCTCAAGTCCAAGGATCACTTGTACTACTATCACTACAGGAATTCCTATTGACAGGCAAGTAAAACTCCATTAGGTATTCCTTAGCGAGCCACGTTCAGTGAACTTATTCTCTAATAAGCACCTACATACTTGCTTTAGTGTCTCCACACAAATGCTCATGAGATCAATCATCCTCATCCAATGAGCAAGCAACATATGTACCAATCTATCCGGATTCACTAATCCCCAATTTAGTAATCCAATGATTGGGAACTATTTTAGTTTTAAGCTTTCTAAGAATTTAGATCTCATTAGAATGATCATCATCATTATTCTAAAAGCATTGCTTAAAACTATGGGTTTATCACATATTATAAAACAGCATCATGTAGATAATTGAAAGCCTTTAATAAATTAATACTTTTTATTAATAAATGAATAAGATTGTTACAAAGTCTATGCTTTATCATCAAACATGATTGGCTTGTGTGCATACTACTTTCAGTTCTCAACTGTGACTCATATCCCAACCTTGGATAGCACGTTACAATGACACCTATCAGTTTACTATCGCACGAATATGGTGTCCCCTACGGAGAGTCTGGCTTCGGTGCATTTCACAAAGGAAGTCACCAGATAAAGGCTCAGGTACCAAATTCTATAGTTGAATTTTTTACTCCTGAAGTTCAATAAGAGCCATTCGATATGAGATTTTAGAAATGAGTTTTGTACCGGGTTCAAATTCGATACAAAATTTAATATCAGTCTTTGGGAGTAAACCAAGAAATTCTTCAGGAAATACGTAAGGAAAATCAATCAATAACAACAGAATATTATTCAAATCGACGTGTCTTTATTCAAATCCATAACATGGACTAAGAAAACTTGACATCCGTAATAAAAGAATGACTTCATGGCTTGATATGAAAATGTTTGACTACAATGGTTTGATTGCTTGAATTCGAATAACAGGTTGCTTTGGAATATGAAAACTAACAACCTTACGAAAGTAATCAATTTCGGCGTGATGAGTAGTTAACCTTAAAATCACATCAAAAGCAAATATCTCTATAGAAATAAGGTTAACGTGTAATGTGATAGTGCCAACTGAATCAAGCAAGATTTCTAAACAACGGATGTAATGAAAGTTTCTCTAACGAGTCTCCATAAATAGGTCAAAGTCTAATTTCTCCGTAGTCAAGTTCAAACGTTGAGCGCAAGCAAAGAGAGATAAAAGAATGGGTAGAACCAGGTATATAGTAAGGTATAAACTTCGCAAAATTTATAATTAACTAACCCGTGCTAACTTCGTTCGGGTTCTTCAGATTTTGACCGGTCACGACAAACGCTTCTTCGAGAATCGTTGACTTTGACTTTTCTCGGAAAGTCTTTTGAGTCACCATTCATTTGGATGGGTTTCGATATCATACAATCTCGGCGATATGTCCTTCTTTTCCATAATTATAGCATACCTTAAACTGCTGTGGGCGCTTTAATTTGGTATGTCCCTCTTTCCCGCATTTGTAACATACGACCGGTGGTCTTTCTCCTCCTTGGAACTAGTTGCTCTCTTTGGCGCCGCGTCTTCACATGGTCGTTGTTGAATCTCCTCTTTTAAAATCTCCTCCCACTCGCTTCTTCTATTTTCATGGCCACGATTACCACCAGAGTGGTTACCGCCTTTGTCCGTATTCTTCTTTCTCCATTGGTTATCGTTATTACGATGATCGCTATCTTGATATGATCCTCGGTTATGGTCCTCGCTTGAACGTTACTCGTTATCTCGCTCTAACAACCGAGCCCCTCGCTGACAACATCCGAATAGAGAGAAAATTTATGAGAAATGAGATATCGACGTATCTTTGGGTTTCAAACCTCTCGATACATCCGTGTCATCGTTCCTCATTCTCCACCAAATGAGGTGCAAACTCGATAACTCCGCGAACTTACGCCTCGTCTTTGACACCTTTGCCATGTTATTCGCTCCGATCCTAATAAACTCCACTTCCTTCATATAGCGAATACTTTCGTGGAAGTACTTGTCATTGAACTGCTTCTCAAACGTCTCCCATGATATCTTTGAGTGCAAATCGATGGTACGCTTCACGATTCCCACCATGAATCGCCTCGTTCACGAACATAAAAAGTAGCGAATGGAACTTTCTGTTCCTCCGTGCATCCCAAGACATCGAATATCTTGGTAATTTGTTTGACCCACGTCTCGCCTTTAATCGAATCCGCTTTCCCCAATTACTCGTGGTCCCAACTCTTTGAACTCGCTTGGCTGATGACCACCCGTGAATTGCTATCATTTCCTCCTCAGTATTTTGAACACGAGTCTCCTCGTTGCGATTTTGCATGAACCGCAAAAAGCTTCTAAACATCCCCTCGTTCATCATCTCTTTCAAGGGTGTTGTTCACAGGAGGTACATTGCTAACTTTGTTACGCACGTTCTCCTCGTTGGTAAAAATCTGAGGCATCTCCACGGTCTCATTTACTCCATTGTTAATATTCTCAATTCGACATTCTCAAATACTGTCATAAAACAAGGGTTAATTAAGGAAATCAATATATCACATAATGTCTCTATATACTAACCAACTAACAAATAAGCTTAGGTAGGACACACTAGCGAAGGATTTACTCGTCTCTCCCTCCTAGTTCTATTCCCCATCTCATGCCAGAGATCATATCCCTAAGCTCGATACCAACCGTGGCGCCCCCAAAATAGGTCCATTCTATCCAACCCATTCTGAGTCGCCAAATACATGGTACAGAAATAACTACAACTTTATTATTACAACATATAAACTGTGAGTTTAAATACAGATATTTCCATCTAGACAATATACATACCCAAATAAATCCTCATCACAATTATTTATACATTATTTTACAAAAATTGTGAGGACTACTAAACAACTCTCTCTAGAACCTTCATTCCATACCCCGACTAGTACTCGCTACATTCTCGCCTCCTGAGAAGAAAAATGGAACAAGGAAAAGGGTGAGCTCAACTAGCCCAGTAAAGAATATTATGACTAAGATAATATACAACAAATTATCGTTAGTCTCCAACAGGGAAAAATCTAATAGAATACAATAGACAACCAGTTTTAAATCAACAATCGCAATGAAAACAACAATTCATTAGAAGAGTTAAGTAGAGAATGCAAACTACTATCTTCTATGTATGAATTTAAAAGTTCATCGTCTATCTTTTATCCCTGTAACATCAATCAATATATATCTGGAATCAAATATTCATCTTTAAACTACAGGCCAAAGATATTCATCAGTTGGTCATGTTCATCTAAACACCTGTTCATCTTTGCACTACGGGCCAAAGATATTAATCAGTAGGTCATGTTCATCTCAACACCTGTTCATCTTTGCACTACGGGCCAAAGATATTCATTAAGAAATCATTCATCTTTGCACTACAGGCCAAAGATATTCAGTAATATCATCATTTAGGACTGAGGATGATGAAAAATATTTTAAAGAAAACGAATCCAGTGAAACAAAAGAACAAATATTAAGGATTCGTACTTTACACAATCCAAGTTCAAAAATACTTCATAAATAATCAGAGTGGAATAAAATTCAAGAATGATCAAAATATGGATACAATCAAAGCTAGTATCCATAGTAGATATTTTGGACAAAAAGAAGAAATTTCATTTTTCGGTGAATAGTGCCGTACTCGTGAATAGTACCGTATACGTGAATAGTAACTCCAACACCAAAAGATAGAAATTTCCCAAAAAACATCATCACGCTTCGTGAATAGTACTCGTGAATAGTAACTCATGAATAGTAACTCATTAATAGTAACTCGTGAATAGTAACTCATGAATAGTAACTCGTGAATAGTAACTCATGAATAGTAACCCCGACATGAAAAAGTTCCAAATTTGATAAAAATTTTCAACCAATATTTCGGCATAATGATATTAAAGAAATAATATCATTTTCGAATAAAATAACATCCCTTACCTCGAAAGACAGTACTTCTAGTTGAAACACCGGATATAGGCTATAACTTGAACTTGCACCGTATAGCAATACTCAAAGTATACTCAAAATACTCACAAGGAATACGCTCGATAATATGGAGAGAAAAACTTCAGTTTACGGTGTGATTTTAAATTCTAACCTAAGCACCAGTATTTATAGGAAAATGCTTAGAACACCAAAGCGTAAAATTTAATATAATAATATATTTATAAAAATTTGTCTACGCCAACCTTTGAGAATCTGAAATCAGCAACCTAACACATGTAAAATGAGGCTCACACATCTAAAAAATGTTTTTCTTTTATAAAATAATTAAAACTTCCAAAAATCAATTATTTGAACTTGAACTTCAATAATTCATAATAAATAGCCCTTTATCGTAAAATTTAAACTCTCTTAACTTTTTAAAGGAAATTCCATTCTCTACAACTTTGCAGAAGAAATTGTTTCCAAATTCCAAACATAAATTGACCAAAATCCATAAACGGGCGATTTTACAAGCTATAATCAAATTTCGGTCAATAATTGTGTCCACTAACACACAAAATATGCGTTAAACATTTAATGCCACAAAAATACTCTTCTTCCTCATATACTCATATATCCCACATTCATTATAAAAATATCACCGTTAATATATTATTAAAATAATATATTTAAATGAATTATTTTATCAGAAAAAGATAAAATATTAATTTTCAACAATTGTCATTTTAAAAATTTTCTCCATCTATATCCACATAAAATCAATATTTTTCTCATCATATAAATCAATAATTAATTATTCACAAATAATATTACGAGAATCACAAGATCTTGCAACCGAGGCTGTTCTAGGAAAGAGGGGGCTTCGAATAAGGATCTCTCCTTCTTTCGGCGCCGCAATTAGGTGACCAAACCTCTCCTTAGACAGAACTTTCTAGACATTGCCAATAATGTTATCCAATAATATTATTCAGATAATATGAATTATTGCTCCGATAATGGAAAATACTATGTAATGACAATTTATTGAAACAACAGTAATATAAAATATCAATGTAGCAATTATTGAATCAATAAAATAAAATACTGAATAGTAATTACTGTAACAATTATTGAGTAGTGTCTTCTTACGTAAGAATCAATAATTGGTGCAATACCGTGTGCTACTGTTCAACAACGTGTATTAGTGTGTTTTAACCACCGGGTATTCCAACAAAGATAATACTTGATATAACTACGCCGTTATTTATAAACAACTTATATTTATCGTTTTCTTCATCCAATCGCTTTTTACATTATAGGGCCCACAAAGGATCATACCATCGCATTTAATATTCCCAAGCGATCTGAATATTCCACGACCAAACGAATATTCTCTGACAATAATGAATATTTTATAACCACTTGCTTATTCAAAATATTTGCGTATTTTACCCATAACTATCCACATTAATCAAATCAACTCTTACTATTTCAAAATAATAAATAGAGGAAAATAAATTTCATTTATTAATAATTTGGGGTCTTACAATATATGCTTTATCATCAAACATGATTGGCTTGTGAGCATACTACTTTCAGACTTGACTTCACTGCACGACAAAATCGGGCTAGGTGACCTTCTCTTCCGTAATTATAACATGCTTTGGACTGCATCGTGCAGTTTGGACTGATGTGTCCCTCCCCTTCGCATTTGAAGCATACGATCAGTGGTCGTTCTCCTTCTTTGAAAATGGGTGCTAGTGCTGTTGTCTTTCCATATTGTTTGAATCTACTCTTCTTGAAATTTCCACTTTTATTGTCTTGGCCATGATTACCACCGAAGTGGTTACCATTTTTGGCATGTTGATTCCCTCCACGTTTGTTGTCACCGCTTTAATGACTGCTACCACTGGTATTATCATTTTTTCGGCTGCTCTCTTTTGGTTAGGTTGACTCATTATCGCGCTCCAATAACTGAGCCATATTCACAACATCTGAATACAAGCAAAGTTTGTGAGAAATGAGGTATTGACGTATTTTAGGTTTCAAACCTCTTAGAAACATTCGCGCCATACACTCCTCATTATCTACCAAATGGGATACAAACTAGGATAACTCCGCAAATTTAGCCTCGTATTGCGATACAGTCATATTTTTTTGCTCCAACTTGATAAATTATACCTCCTTCATGTGACGAATACTTTCAGGAAAGTACTTGTCGTTGAATAGTTCTTGGAACTTCTCCCAAGACATCTTTAGTGCGGCAGGCTGGGTACATTTTACATATTCCCACTAATAATCTGCCTCTCCTCGCAACATGAAGGTGGCAAAAAGAACCTTTTGCTCCTCGGAGCATCCCAAGACATCAAATATCTTGGTGATCTACTTTATCCACGTCTCTGCCTTAAGTGGTTCTAGCTTTCCCAAAAACTTCGATGGTCCCAGCTCCTTGAACTGCTTAGCAGTGACCATCCAAAAGTAACCAGTGTTTCCACCTGTATTTTGCACAGGAGTCTCTCTCGCCTGATGTTGCATGAATTGCAAAAAGTCTCTGAACATTTCGTCGTTCATCATTTGGTTGGTGTTGTTATTTACATGAGGATTGTTTCCTTCCTGATGTACATTATCCTGGTTATTGATCTATGGTAACTCAACGGTCTCCTGTGCTCCATTGCTTATCTCAACATTTTCAGATGTCATTTTCCAACACTGCCACAAAACAATGGTTAATTGACATGCCACATATTATCCCTATATTCTGACTGACCAATTAAATAACAAATAAGCTTAGGTAGGTCATACTAGCAAAGGATATACCCATCTCTCCCCTCCTAGTTCTAGCCTCACATCTCAGTCTTGGATCATATCCCTAAGCTTTGATACCAACTGTGACGCCCATAAAATAGGTATACATCACCCATCTTGGGTTGCCAAATACATGATACAGAATACAAATACAAACTTAATTATACAACATGAGTAGAGAGTTTTAACACGAATATTGTCTTCTAGACAATATCCAAACTCAAATGGAGTCCTCATTACAATTATTATCACACTATTTTATAAAATAGTGAGGACTACTACAGCCACCATCTCGGACCGTCATTCCTTTCCCTGACTAGTCCCGACTACGTTCTCATTACTGAAGAGAACAATGAAAGGAAAATGGTGAGCTCAACTAGCCCAGTAAGAATTATTATGACTACGATAATGCAGAATAAATTATCGTTAGTCTTCAACCGTGTTAAACTGATTGAATACAATAAACAATAAGTTTAGCTGCAACGGAACAAGCAATCCATTAGAAGAGTCAAGTAAAGCATGATATCTACTATCTTCTATAATTTAAAAATTTATCATCAATTTTATCGCTGAGACTCAGCTTAATAAAATAATCCACATCACTGAATTATCTATGCACTACGGGTCAAGGATATTCATTAGTATCACATCCACGAATTATCCATGCACTATGGGCCAAGGGATATTCGTGTTATCACTAATGGTCATGATCATGCCAACAACTGTCCATCAATGCACTACGGGCCAATGATGACTTTTATCACATCATTTATAACATTTCAGGTCATGATTATACAGAATAATCCATGGTCATAATCATACCAATCAACAATCCATCTATGCCCTACAGACTAAAGATGACTTTCATTATAATATAAGCATGAGGATGATGACAAGGATATAAGAATTCAATTAAATGAGAGCAAGGATAATTTTTAAAGATTTATAATTCAATTTATCCAGAATTCAATAATGTCCAAATTATCAACATGATACTGCTTTGTGGAGTAAAATTAAAGAATAATATTGTATTCAAAATAATTTGAACAGAAAAGAAATCAATTTTTGTCATGAATAGTACCCTTGGTGAATAGTACCCGAGTGAATAGTACCTTGTGAATAGTACATCAAAAATAGTACCCCGTGAATAGTACCCCTGCATAAAAAGGTTAAAAATTATCACGAATGTTCAGAATAATATTTCTGTGAAAAGATACTAGATGATGAAGCGCAAATTTCAAGGATATTCTACTAATTTCATGGAGTATAGAAGCAATACTTAACAAAATGAGTGTAGAATTCGGAATCTGAAATAAAATAATATTACTTACATAATATAGAGTATGGTAGAAAATATTATTTCATACGAATATTGAACAAAAATAATATCCCTTACCTTAAAAAGAAAGTACTTCTGTCTGGTAGGGTGGGGATATTCTTGAAAAAAACTTATACTGTTTTCTACGCTCAAAGCTTCCTTAAACTCTAAAGAAATACGCTCAATATTATAGAAGAAGAATTCTCTGATTCTGGTGTGATTTTCATTTCTAAACTAAGCATCCTATTTATAAGAGAATGACAGGATACTATTTGGATGCACAGTAAGGAAAAAAATCACAGACTACACAGTACTTATTCACGGGTTTTCTGACGAATTTTCTGATTTACTATGCAGTCACTATAAAGACACTATGCATAATAAAATATAATATATTCTATTTTTTATAAAAAATAAAACTTATAAAATATATATTGTTATATATATATATATATATATATACTCCCACCATTCTATGCCATCCCATTTTTTGTCCCCCCCCGACTCCCTCACCAATTATTTATATATATATATACATAAAATTGAGATAACTTCTACCGACAGTTTTGAAAAATGGGTATGTGGGGGGTCCAAATATTAAGTAAAATTTATAACAAATACTTCATAAAAATCCCCTCTATTTACCTCAATTCATTTTGCTTCACAAAACATATTTTTAAAAAATAATTATTCATCAATAATATAACTTGTAATATTAACAACCAGATCATTCACAGGGAAAAAGAGGCTTTTCGATAAGGATTTCTCCCTAATGGCACGCAATTAGGTGACCAAACCCCTTTCGTCGACATATTTTCTAGACATTGTTAATAATGCAAATAATAATATGAATAACTTTGTTGTCTCAATTATTAATTTAATAGTATAAAATATTGTGCAGATGATACTATGACAATAATAGAAAAAATAATGTGAAATACTATGCAACAATTACTGTAGCAATAATTGAGTTTAACTGAGTGACTTCTCACATAAGCATCAAATATTGTATGCTACTATGCAACCACGCGTATTACTGTACTTTTATTACCATGTTTTCAACAGTTAACGGTAAAACTTTCGCCTTTATATTTATAAAAATATATTTCTGTTATTTTCTAACTCCGACAATAATTTTGTTGTGGGGTCCACCAATAATTGTGCCATCATATGAATATTCCTTGTTAAAACGAATATTTCCCGACCAATCGAATATTTTATCACAACTTACTTACTTTGAAAAATTTGTAAATATTACCCACAACTATAACATTATATCAAATCCAAACCTTAATATTCATAAATGTTATTTAGAGAAAAAAAATTCATAGTTATTCATAAATGTTGGGGTCTTACATATACCTTTTCTGTAAATAAAATAATAATAATAACAATATTAAAATGACACTATTAACATATAATCGAACACAACAAAAAAATTATAGTTTATTAATTATATTATCTATCATAATTAAAAAAAACATACCTGAACTTCTACCCAAATTGCATCCTTGTGAGCGATAGGTGTGCTTTCATACGTAATCACAATTCTTAGGCCGATTACATGTAAGCTTGAATTTGTGAGATGCACTTGACTATCTTGTTATCTAAAAAATCACTACAATATACAACAATTTACATTAAAGATAAGTAGATTTATTATAATATTTAAAGTAATTTACATTATTATATATTTGTGACAATGAAAATTATATATTTACATTTAAACTTGCTGAGCAAAGTAGTTTCTCACTATTGCTATATCATGATAACAAATTTCAGATTAAGACAAATGTTCAAGGAAAGACAGAGACACAAGCAAAGGACAAGATTAGAGTGTTATACATGTTAACTAATTAGTTATCTAATGTAAGTTATTTATGTAAACCTTTTGTGAATCTAAAGGTATGTATGTAAGTTAAGGTTAGAAACATTGGGAAATGATGTAGAATTATTTGAAAATGAACAATGTATGCATGAATATTCCACAATAGTTATAGAACATGTATAAAGTTATCGTGATGGACCAAGTTCAAGGTTCAAAGACCTAAATTTGGGGGCGTTATATGTGGGTATCAGAGCTGTAGGTTATAAACCTTAGGTAGAAGTAACTTAGGCTATAACCGCAGAGATGAAGATAAGAAATAAACTCAAATAAAGTTGAAGTTATAAGAGATGAATTTAGGAAATTCATCGTTAAGATTAGAAGAAGATAATTAAGAAGATTCAACAAAGAATCTTGAAGAGCTAAAAAGATAAGAATCCGGAGTTACCTGACTCTAATAATGAAGATAAAAAGTGATAATAAATAGACAAGGTCTATAAGATAGAAAGTGATAATAAATAGACGATGTCTATAAGATAAAAAGTGTAAATAAAATCATGAGTTAATATGATCGTAGAATAAAACGATCGTAAGGATAAGAAGAAATAATTGCACAGTAAGATCACGATATGATTAGATTGAATTGTTGAATGACAAATGATATGTTAATGATTGGAATGATATAGCCTGACGATATAAAGAGAATGTACTATGAAATGGTACAATGTAAACTCATGAAAGAGTGGTAAATGCTAAGATACGGATTAAAGAAAATTCATATTGAGAAAAGTGAAAGCTAGGATTATGTGGGATTTCAATTGAGGACTCATGGGATAGCTAAGTTGTACAAACCTTTGTATGGGCATGGATTTTGTGCTTGGTCTAACGACTACTCAGTGTATCACATTGATAATCATTGAAATGTTGGTATCACGCTATCGATATACATATGACGAGAATGTTATTCTTTTCTCATATTTATATTTGATAGTTAGAGAATATTAAAAATAGGTGCGAGTTCTTAAAACTCATGTTTATAGTAAGTTTGTGACTCATAATCGTATGATATGTTTTTGAACCCATAAGCGTGTGTATAGTCCCTGATTGGTTCTTGGACTACATATGAATAGGACATGTTCCTAAACTCATTTTATTGTGGAAAGTTCCTGAACTCAGAATGTGTGGTATGTTTGATGAACAATACTGGTTTTTAGAAAAGTTATATTTGGAAAACTGAGAAGTTTCAGTGTAGTAAACATTAAGAATGTTAGAAATAGATATAATTATTAAGTAGTGAAGCATTGGAGAAAATTGAAGTTGATGGAGGAAACATAGGTATTCCAAATCTTCTAGCTATGCTAGATTTCGAAATTATTGACTTGTGTTAATAAAAGCCTTTTTTGGAAAATATTGGGTCAGATCATTGAACCAATGAGTTTTAAAAGTTCTATTATTCATATGTCTACGCTAATTGTTTCGGCTAGACAAAAATAATTTGAAATATCAAAATATATTTTATATATCATCAATGCATTATTGAACTTGGTGCAAAGATGATAAAAATGGAGTTATCAATGCAGACTTACCTAGTGTTGGATGTGATCTAAGGATCGTCAACCCACTATGGTATGATGTAGTATGATAAAGTCACAAAATGACGGAATCGTCAAACAGAGTGTAAATACAGTGTGGTATCATGATGTCATAAAATGATTTTCGATTTTTTAAACCAGTTTAAGAAAAGTCAATTATTGATATACGTCTAAGCTAAATTCAGCTAGACAAATGTATATGAAATACAATTCTTTGAGAACTTATCCCGAACAAAATTATTTTGGTATGAAATCTTATGCTAAATCTGAGGTAAACAACCCATAAAAATGGGGATATACCAATTAGATAAAATATTCTGATCTAAGAACGCATATAGTCGTTCCGATAACTAAGGTATAATAGACTGATCATCTAAAGTACCCGCACCGGTACTTTACCTTTTTCATGATTGTAAACATACCTAGTAGAAAATATTTCAGAGGTAGAGTACCTTTCTTTCGTAATTGAAAGAGGTAGCAGGTAGAAATACCCCTAAACCTTAAAGTTCATGATTTTTATGATTTCTCAGACGGATATGAAAAGTTTTCATGAATAAAACTTTTTACATTATTTATACTGCTTCACAGTTATTGAACAATTGTACAGACGCCTGAATGTTTAGAAGATGTAAACTACTAGTGAGTAGTTATTGTGAAATATGAATCAAGAAGAGAAATCCTCAAAGGAGAAAATTGTAAAGGTTAAGTTCAAAACTTAGTTTTGATTAATAGAATAAGTAGAGATTAATATGCTATAATTTTGAGCATGAAATTCTTAGAAGAAGGGGTGAATGTGACAACCCAAAAATTTATAATATCTTGAATGATTAAATTAAAAGTTAAAGAATAAAACCTAGACTTGAAATAGAGGAATAATTAATTTTTTTAAGAAAAACCTATATGGTTTGAAATTTTTAAACACTGCAAACAAATTAAATGTGTGAAAGAAATGAGAAGATAGAGAGTAAAAGTGAGAAAATATGGGTTAAAAAAATTAAAAACCTAGAATGAAATTATATTTGGAGGTATATTAAGAATAAGGTATTATGATACCTTTAAAATTTATGTGAATTAAATAGTGAAAGAGATTATGTAATAATGTATGAGAAAAAATTATTAAGGAAATAAATTTCAAATGAAGAGATATTATAAGGATAAAGTGACTGGTTAAAGACCATCTTGTCCTTCCCTAGTAATGGTTAAAGACCATTTTGTCCTCGGCCTTGAATTCCTACAAAGTTGGGAAATCTTATGGGTGAAAACCTAATATTTGAAACTTAAAAAATATCTTAAGAAATATGCTAAGGAATAAAGAATATTCCGAGAATATGCTAAGAATATGTCATGGGGTGATTTGCAAGTTTTTAAAGACGAGTGAGAAGACTAAAGAAGACTTAAGTTGGGTGACCAACTTATAAAAAATTGAAAGTAGCTTTTATATAGGCACATGTGGGTTAATTTTTTTTTACTTTTGTTGTTCACCAACTACCCTTGTGTGTCACCTTTTCATTTGGCCACCTTATTTTTTTTGCTAAGATTTGCAAGTAAACTAAAGAGATAAGACCATGTGATTAATTCATTTTTTCAAAGTTACTTCCACATACAAACTAGGTGTCACAATCCTATTTGGCCACCTACTTTAACTAAGTTTACAAGCAAAATGGAGAAGAGATAAGATAGAGAATGAGAGATATATGGGGGATTTTGTGTGGATACACAAGATGTATCTACACATACTTACTAAATACAAGTAACATCACTTTTAACAAAAGTAAAAGTTTACTTCCTTTTATTTCATTTCTCCACAAAAAGCTAAGAACAAAAAGCAAAATATAATAGAGAGATTGGGGGCTGTTACTGAGCCTTAGAAAAGGGAAGGGGAGGGAGTTTTGTAAAGCTTCATAACTCACTTGGAAGGAAGAAGGAAAAGGATAACCAAAAGAATCAAAGGTATAAACCTTAACCTAGTTTATGTAAATTACTTTGGTTGTTTAAAGTCAAAACATAAACTTATATTTCTAAAACACCAAAACTCTTGATCTACATGTTAATGAGTATTTTATGTTAAGATCTAACCATTTTGAGAGTCAAAAGTTGGATCAAAAGCAAGAAAATGAAAACTATATTCCTAAGGGCTAGAAAACCTAAATTTTTTACTACTTTGAAAGGTTATAATTTAAGATCTACACCTCCTATTTGCGATCCGTCAAAGATGGGTGCTAGATGTGTAAGTTAACTAGTAAAACCAAGTGGTAGCACTCAAATATGATGATTTTACAAGCCATAGTGGTTGTTTTAAGCAAAATTGTTCAAGAAAAGAAAAAGGGGGAAAATACACTATTTTTGGGCAGTCCATTGCAGGGGTAATTTCATCTAATTATTTTAGTCTTAACATTTTTTGAAAACTTTGAGATGATAATATGATGAGTTAACTGTGTTCATTAAAAAGAGGGTCCTTTTTGGATGTGTAGGATGAAAGTTATGGATTTTACGAGTAAGGACTACTTAAAAAGTAAAAAAGAATAACTCTTTAGTGTGTAAATCCAAAAATTGTGATATTTTTACAGGAAGTACATATACATAACTAGAACATTCCCTGAAAGTTTCAGAAATTTTGGACAAAAACTCAAGTTATGATAATTGTTGAAACATCCAGTTGTTTTGGACCATTTAAAAATAGTATATGAAATCCACAAATTCCAGAAATATTATATGTTCATGAGGGGACCAGAATCTGATGTTTCTCATAAAAGAAGAATTTTTAGAACTATTTTAGTATTTTTTTCATGTAAATGATTGAATTATGAATAAATGGAAATAATAAGTTATGTGATGTCATAAGTGATAAAAATATAATTTTATGGCTTAGAAATCCTAAATATGATGTAATCAAATTTTTGGAGGGTATTTTGGTCATTTTGACAAAAATGTTATATTTATTGCATTTTAGGTTTATTAAATAAATAAAATAGTAAAGGAAAATAATTAAATTAAATTGTTTATGAATTTATTAAATGATTAAAATATTATTAAATACTTAGTAATATTAGATTAAGATATTATTAATATAATTAATAATATTAGATTAAAATATTATTAATTGATTAATAATATTAGATTAAAGCATTAATAAATGATTAAAACATGTATATGTGTGTGTGTGTGCCAAAAGAACTGAATGAACGAACAATTATAACTAATAACCAAGTATGAATATATATTGAATTTAGTGAAACAAGGTACAAATGATTAACACTATAGAACCGACAACTATAGTCAAAAGAATTCCACACAAAATAAGGCTGAATCAAATGGTTATAAGGTACAATTTCATACTGAGCTCAAATACAAATAGCCAAAGGCTAACAAAATATATTGGTACCATGATGTATACAAATCAAATTAGATAGTACGCACGACAAATGCATCACTAATTCGCCAAACAAATCAAATCAAATCAAATCAAATACTGGGTCGACCCATACGTATCCTAAACAAATATATCAAATGGCCAAAGCTCATACCCAGAGCATACAAAAGGATACGTCGTGAACTGATCACACCACCACGAAAGGTGTCATGCCCTTGTGTCAAGAGGACATGCATGTGGTACCCCCACAGGTGGTTAGCTCAAGTATACCCTAAGGATTAAATTATAAAATGTAAGACAAAAGGGGTCCAAATCACAAGGCTTACATGACCATCTCTGAATGATATCGAATTATCAAATACGAACATAATCAATTATCATAAGATATCAATGATCAAAAAAACTCTCGAATGTGAACAAAATTATACGAGCAATGATACAAACGAATAAAGTCTCCAAAACATATTGACACAATTAACTAGTTCAAAGAGTACAAATACGAATTCTAAAATCAACGCCGAAACAAAACTATCACAATAAATTTGACAACAAGGAATAATCCTGAGAGGCAATACCAAATTTCTAAACGAGTAACAAAACGAACATATTAAATTTAAAAGAGTATCGCTGAAAAAGTACCAAATCCGTATCTAGACCAAGCAATGTAATACCCAAAATATTTAAATACAGTTCGTTAGCTTCCTTCAGCCCAATCTAGTAAATAAAATAAGTTGTAGTTACAAATCTAATCATCAGTGACAAACTGGTATATTATTACAAAATGTGACTTAAAAAATTATCTTTTATTATAAATTTTTTCTAAACTTACTTCTTTTATTATTAATTTAAATATAAAAAAATTACTATAACTGAATTCATTATTTTACATCAATAATTTATCAGTCATGGTATTTCAAAATTAAAAGAATAAAAGTATTTTGAACATTAATATAACCAATACAAGTGTATTAGGCAATTTGACCATGTCAGTTACTGAATAGTTTTTGTTCCTTTCAAAACAAGAGAGGTATGATAAATTAAAGCATTTCATATATGCTTTTACTCTTTTAATTAGGCGCAACAAATCATCATCACAATATAAACAAATTTCATTTTCATTATTTATTTATTTTAATATTATTATTATACATAACCATCTCAAGAATCATTATACAGGTTTTTTTTATATGCCAAGATTACATCATTGAGTTTTATATCGATAACTTATGTAATCTTACTATATATATATGTACTAATATATATATATATATATATATATATATATATATATATATATATATATATATATATATATATATATATATATATAATACCTACACCATTAAGGTTTGAATCATACTTACATGGATTGAGCTTTCCAGACACCAGATGTTTTAATAGGGATTCCTCTCGTAAACTCTTTTTTTTCTCTTATGCCGCCTCTCTTGCTTCGTGATCCCAATAATAAGCTTATATAAGACTTATCGTGGGTATGATTAGGTTTTAGTTATCTATTTATTAATTAACATATTTTATTAATTCTTTTAATTTTATTAGGGTTTAAAATTACACAAATATAATTTAGACCCAATTAATTTTAATGGCCCAAATTAATGTAATATTTACTTATTATGGTCCAAATAAATTAACTACAGTTTGACCCAAATATAAGAAAAATCCAATTAAATATTTTAAAGCTTACTTAAATATTTTATTTTATTTTTTATTTTATTGGGTATTACATTACCTTCCCCTTAAAAAGGATTCTGTCCCCGGAATAAAAATAATGGAACGTACCTAATTATCGAAAAGATGTGAATATTCTGCTCTAATAGACTCCTCCATCTCCCAAGTAGCTTCCCGCTCCGAATGGTTTTTCCAAAAGACTTTAATAAAAGGAATTGTCTTCCTTCTCATAATCCGTTCTTGACGATCTAGAATTGCCTCGGCCATTTCCTCACAAGTAAAATCTTCTTGAATCTTATATAACGGGTATTGCACACCATGAAGTGGATGATAGTTATATTTCCTTAACACCAAAATATGAAAGATATTATGCACATGAGATAATTGTGGAGGCAAAGCCACCCAATATGACACTTCTCTAACTCTCTCAAGGACTTCAAAAGGCCAATGAAACGTGGACTAAGCTTCCCTTTCAAACCAAACCTCCGAACACCTTGCCATGGAGAAACTTTCAAAAACACGTGTTCATCAGGCATGAATTCGAGAACCCTCCTATGAATATCAACATAACTCTTTTGCTGCGATCGAGCTTATTTCAATTTTTCTTTAGCCACTGATACCTTCTCTGTAATAATCTTAACCAAATCGGGTCCTTCTATTACCCTTTCTCCAACCTCATCCCAACAAGTCGGAGCTCGACACTTCTTACCATATAATGCTTCAAAAGGGGCCATACCAATACTAGCTTGCCAACTATTATTATATGTGAACTCCAAAAAACTCAAATAATCATCCCAGTTCCCTGTCCATTCTAAAGCACACGATCGCAACATGTCTTCTAATGTCTGAATAGTTCTCTCTGATTGTCCATCTGTATACGGGTGAAAAGTTGTACTATAGTTGAGTTGCGTTTCCCAAGCTTGTTGAAATCCTTTCCAAAATTGAGAAGTAAATCACGAATCCTGATCTAAAACAATAGAAACTGGAGTCCTATGAAGCCTAACAATCTCACGTTGAAAAATATTTGCTAACTTATTTACTGAAAAATCCTCACGAATAGCTAGAAAATGAGCCGATTTGGTCAAATTATCCACTACCACCCAAATAGCATCATTCTTTTTAAAAGTCCTCGGTAATCTAGTCACAAAGTCCATCGAAATGTCATCCCATTTCCATACAGGAATCTCTAATTGTTGCAACAAACCACCAGACTGCTAATGCTCTATTTTCACTTGCTGACAAGTAAGATATTTACTCACAAATTCAGCTACATCCCTTTTCATTCCGCTCTACCAGAAATTCTCCTTCAGATCCTTATACATCTTTGTAGACCCCGGATAAATAGAAAATGGCGAACTATGAGCTTTAGTAACACTGCCTCACGAATCATTGGATCCACTAGAACACATAACCATTTACCAAACCATATCATAACTTGCTCATCAATGCAAAACTTTGGCTGCCTACCCTCATCCATATTCTGTGCTACAGCCCACAACTCGCCATCCTCCTTTTGGGCATCTTTAATACACAAAATAAGAGAAGGTTCCACCCTCATACCTGCTACCAACCCATCAGAACCTCTAGCATATAGCTCCAAACCCACATGCTCCATTTTTGAGATAAGTTGAGGTTGTGTAACCAAGGCAGCTACACTCCCTTATCTCTTTCGGCTAAGAGCTTCTGCAACCACATTAGCCTTACCGGGGTGATACTGAATCCTGACATCATAATCCTTGAGAAGTTCCAACCAACGCCTTTGCCTCATGTTAAGCTCCTTCTGAGTAAAAATATAATTAAGGCTCTTGTGGTCGGTGAAAATATCACAAGTCTCTCCATATAGATAGTGTCTCCAAATCTTTAGGGCAAAAATAACTGCTGCTAACTCCAAATCGTGGGTAGGGTAATTCACCTCATAAGATTTAAGTTGTCTAGAAGCATAAGCAATTACCTTTCCACGCTGCATCAAAACACACCCTAAACCCTTCTTAGAAGCATCACTATAAATCTAATAACCTCCTGTCCCCGACGGTAATGTAAGCACTAGAGCCGACACAAGCCTCTTCTTAAGCTCCTCAAAACTCTTCTCATTCTCCTCATTCCAAACAAACTTTGTGCCCTTCCTCATCAACTGAGTTAATGGAAGAGTTAACAAAGAGAAACCTTCCACAAATCGCCTGTAGTACCATGCCAAACCTAAGAAACTCCTTACTTTAGTTACCGTGGTAGGTCTTGGCCAATTAGTGATAGCCTCAACCTTCGCAGGATCCACCTTAATACCTTCAACAGACACGATATGTCCTAAAAATGCTATATGTTGTAACCAAAATTGGCATTTGGAGAACTTAGTATATAACTTATTCTTCTGCAGAACCCCCGAAATAGTATGAGATGCTCTTCATGCTCCTCCTTAGACTCGAAATACACCAAAATGTCATCAATGAAGACAATGACAAATTGGTCTAAGTACTCGCTAAAAACTCAATTCATCATATCCATAAACACTGCCGGAGCATTAGTCAACCCAAATAACATCACCAAAAACTCATAGTACCCATACCGAGTATGAAAAGCTATTTTTGGAATGTCCTCTTCCCTCAACCTAAACTGATGGTACCCCGACCTCAAATCTATCTTTGAGAAGAACTTTGCCCCTTGGAGCTGATCAAAAAGGTCATTTATCCGTGGCAATGGATATCTGTTCCTGATAGTGATCCGATTTAGCTCCCTATAATCTATACATAATCTCATAGATCCATCCTTCTTCTTCACAAAGAAGACTAGAGCACCCCATGGCGATACACTCGGTCTAATGAATCCACGATCTAATAACTCCTGCACTTGTTCCTTTAACTCCTGTAACTCTAATGGAGCCATCCTATAGGAAGCCTTAGAGATAGGTTCCGCTTTAGGAATGAGCTCAATAGTAAACTCAACTTCCCTTGGCGGTGGCAATCCTGGCAGATCCTTAGGAAATACCTCAAAAAATTCTCATACAACGGAATAATCTTCAAGTTAGAGCTCATCCCTCGAGATATCCTTCACATAAGCCAAATAACAATCACGTCCCTTAGCAATCATTTTTCTCTCCTTCAAAGCTGAGATTAACTTTACAACACCATTCGACTCGGAACATTGAAACTCGAATTATGGAGCCTCTAAGGTTCAAAAATAACCTTTCTCGCCTGACAATTAATAGTGGCTCGATGCTTACTCAGCCAATCCATACCCAAGATGATATCAAAATCATGCATCACCATCAGAAGTAAGTTAGCTGCGTACACCCTCCTCCCTAACTTCAAAGGACACTCACGACATTGCTTAGAAATAATCACAGAATTTCCCATCGGGGTAGCAATAGATAAATGAGGATCGAATATATGAGAAGACACTCCAAGATGACGAATAAATGAAAGTGCAACAATAGAGTGTGTAGATCCAGTGTCAAACAAAACTGATGCCTCACGATTTCCTACAAGAAGGATGCCTGAAATAGTACCTGGTGCTTGGGCCGCCTGGTTAGCTGTTATCACAAATACTCTTCCACCGGTGTTGCGCTGACTACCATTACCGACATTACCTCCTCCCCCATTACCACGTAGAACTGTTCAGTTCCTTGCTCTATGTCCCATTTGTCCACATAAGAAACAAGCCCCTGTCTCTCTATAACATACCCTACCAGTATGATACCCACCACAAGTAGCACATGGACCAGGTGGAAGTGGCAAAAGGTTAGGATTGCCCCCTCCTGCTGGTCTTGGATACCGCCCCTGAATTTGACCTTGTTGTCGATGCTGACCCTAATTTTGATTTTGCTGGAAACCCATGTTCTATTGAAATCCCCTATTTTGATACTGCCCTCCATCTTTCCCACTGACCCTGCTACTGACCTCCACTATTTCCTTATTGCATTGGGTAAAAAACATCCTTTCGAGGATTAAATCGATAACGCGATGGAGGCTCATTCCAATTATGCTGCTTTCTATTCCGATTCCTAGCAAACTACCCCATTCCTTGCCCTTGTTGATCATCTCTTTCTCTCTTTCAACTCCCTTCTAATTTAAAAGCTTGAAAGTCCTTGTACTCCATTTTCACACTCTTAGCTGCATTAGTCACCTGTGATACATTTGTAAATATGGTGCGTATGATCGATCTCCTATACTCATATTTTAAAGCCCATTTGAACTTTTTTGCTTATTGTGCAGCTGTCCCCGCTATTGAACCCACAAAACCAGCCAAAATAGTAAACCTCGCTATAAAATCAGTAATAGTCTCATCCTCCTTTTATCGAATGGATACAAACTCCCTGATGTATGCATCCATATCAGCGTTTGGGAAGTACTGCTGATAGAAAAGGTCACAAAAACCGCTCCATATGAGTGCATCCATAAATCCATCTCTCTGTGTAGCATTCAATGATTTCCACCATCGCTGAGTATCATCCTCTAGCTTATAAACTGCTAATCTCACTTTCTGATTTTCTAAACACCCAATCACATCAAAAATCTTCTCCAAGTAGGCGATCTAGTTCTCTACATAAATTGGAGTCGAGGCAAAATGAAAAGATTTGGGCTTCTGCTTAACGAACCTCTCCAATAACACATATAATGGTTGCACTGGCTGAACCACTTGATTCTCGGGAGGATCATTATGCGCATGTTGTGGTATCTCTGCATCATCTCCTATGCCATTTGCATGATGATTTCCTTGCATCTATGGAATACCCTACATAACCAGTGCCACGGCCTGCGTAACTTCCTCATTCACCATTGCTGCTACCATAGCCGGGGTTATTGTTGCATTTCTCTGAGTCCCATCATTTCCACCCTAGTTAACAGCCTCAACCTAGGGATGCCTCTGACCCCTCCTACCGTTATTACCCTACCTCCTAGCAATTCTAGAAGACCTACGAGCCATCTATGATACAAAATCAAACATATGAGAACAAACAGATAAAAACAAATAATCAAGGCAAAATTTATACAGAACAAAAATCAAACGCAATACAACTCTATAATAAAATTTTATAACTACCCAATGGTCTACCCATAACTCACAGGTCAAGCCTAAAAGGCAATCTACAAGATTATAACCTAACCAACTCTATAACACCCACTTTCCAAAAATAACTCCACATTTACATAGTCTCTACTAATAAAAAAAGTAAATGCCAAAATAGGCCCAAAATATCCATCTACAAAATATTAGAACACAAAAGTTCGATAATAGTCTCAAGACTAATTTACTAATTTGGATCAAAGGTAGCTCTCATCCCACAAATCCTGATCACCCCTGATTACATGCTGGAAAAAGAACACAACGTGAGCCAATTGCCCAGTACGGATATAAAGATACACATATATAAAATAATATATATATGTACCCAAAGAACTGAATGAATGAACAATTACAACTAATAACCAATTATGAATATATTGAATTTGGTGAGACAAGGCCTTAATGGTTTGGGAGTCGTTGGTCGAAAGCTCGTTAAGGTAGCATTGAAAAGCCTAAAGGAATTAGACATTGCACAACCATGAGAAAAAAAGAAGAAGAATAAAACGGGAAAAAAAGAGCAAAATGCCCCCATAATTGAAAAATAAAGCATAAGTACCCCATTTGGACCCTCGATACCGGTAACTGTTTGATGTTAGTTGGATCTTGACTGTTTTTGGATTTCTTGAGTTACATTGTATGATGCCTTCAAAGAGACCTATTATGTGTTAAATTTGATTTTATATCAGTTAGCATGGTTGTTGAGCACACACGCACTATATCAATGATAACAGTCTAAGACTTGATGATTGACAGGGAAGTTACTGAATTGTTTTGATATGATGTATTATCATGTTTACTTCATTTCTCTGAGGGCGGTTGAATAGACTTGTTTCTGTCATTACTGCTGGATTCGTAGGCATGTAGATTAGCTGCATTACATTCCATTGCATTATATTACGTTTTATTTTGTGCTCGAGGACTAGCATGATTTAAGTTTGGGGGAGTTTGTGTTAGGTTTGTAATATTCAAGAACGCAATCAAATTGCACAAAATTAGCGAAAACGTGTAAAAATCAGAGTTTAAAAATTTTTACAAACCATATACCCGGATCACCCTTTATGCACAATTATTAATTAAACAAAAAGATATGAAGAACAAACATACCCTTGAAGATCCGAAAGCTTCCTCGGTACAAGTTCACCTCCAATCCTTTTCGCTTCAACTTGAATCCACCGGGTTTGGTTCCTTCCTTTGATCAACGTTAGCCACCCAAGTGTTTGGCCTCTAGAGGTGATCCACCAAGGAAGAAAAAGATTCAAGAAGATGGGTGGTTGGCTAAAACCTAGTTTTTCTATCTCTATAGAAAAAGAGCGTACTCTCCCAACTATTAGAATTATTACGTATATGTAAAAGTCAACTACCCCATCACCCATAATAAGACTACTCTTATTTATAGATGTGGGCAACCCACCTTAACAATTAAGAAATTGGGTTTTATTTAATTAATTAAATTCTTTTAATTAATTAAGCTCCCTAATCTTATTAGGGATAATTAATTAAACTCCTTTAACTAATTTTCCTTCCTAATCCAATTAGGAATAAATGAGAGTACTTATATTAAATTAATTCCTAAACTCTTTTAGAAATTAAAATAATAATAATAATTGTTATAATATTAATAAGACTCCTCTTATTAATTTATATTTAATATTTCTAAAATATTAAATAATAAATATTAAGCTATTTAATTTATTCTATCACCATAGATTAAATTAAATATACATAATATATTATTACGATTATGCCATTAACTTCTTAAATAATTATTCTTCCTTTTATATGGTGTGACCCTTTAGGTTCTCCATATTAAACCTAGGTTGTGAATAAATCAATTAGAACAATTCTAATCTTATTTAAATAAATAAATTAAATAATTTATTTATTTAAATAAATAATATTTATTCTACAATAGGGATAAGCCTCCCTAGCGATCAACGACTTTCCGGATAATATAGATTTCAACATTAATCATAAAAGAACCTTTGAGTAAATAGTTATCTTTGTCTGATTCAATCCTTCCACCATACATGTCCCAATTAAATATAAGACATGGAATTCTTTGTCAAGTCTTATTTTATTTAATTATATGTATTTCGATCCTTAAATACACAACACTAAATAATGCAAATTAGAAACTCCTTTCTAATTTCATTCGCCTTAACCAAGGACTCTTTGGGTTGTCATTTATCGAATCACATAGGACATTTCTCTTCTTTTAATAAGTGGTAGATTCTTTATTGATCATACATTATCTCCATGTACAACTTATTATACCCAAGCATACCCTTTGATATACCCTAAGGGTCTTAAGGAATAAGTCAAAGTATAACTCATCATACACAAGATACTATGATGATCTCAAGTCCAAGGATCACTTGTACTACTATCACTACAGAATTCCTATTGACAGTAAGTAAAACTCCATTAGGTATTCCTTAGCGAGCCACGCTTCAATGAACTTATTCTCTAATAAGCACCTACATACTTGCTTTAGTGTCTCCACACAAATGATCATGAGATCAATCATCCTCATCCAATGAGCAAGCAACGTATGTACCAATCTATCCGGATTCACTAATCCCCAATTTAGTAATCCAATGATTGGGAACTATTTTAGTTTTAAGCTTTCTAAGAATTTAGATCTCATTAGAATGATCATCATCATTATTCTAAAAGGATTGCTTAAAACTATGGGTTTATCACATATTATAAAACAGCATCATGTAGATAATTAAAAGCCTTTAATAAATTAATACTTTTTATTAATAAATGAATAAAATTATTACAAAGTATATGCTTTATCATCAAACATGATTGGCTTGTGTGCATACTACTTTCAATCTCCCACTTGCACTAAAGCCAATCGTCATGGTATCTCATACTCTTCTTCTCTAAGTGACGATTATCCTGCTGTTGGATAAGCTTTAGTTAATGGATATGTAATGTTGTTCATGAGAGTCCACTATCTCTATAGTGATTTTCCATCTTTCAATGATTCTAATAATCAAATGAAAGTGCCACAATACATGTTTAGATCCAAGATGAGACTTAGGAACTATTCCTAGTTCTGTAATGAACTTTTAATCCAAACAATCAACTTGCAGCTTCATTTATAGCTATATACTTTGTCTTTATCACTAAACCAAAGAACTCTTTCATTGTTTAGAACCTTTCCAATTCAACTCGCACCAATTGCTTCAAGGTAACACTTTACCTTAAAGTGGATTTTTGGTCGTCTTGTCTGCATGCGAAAAACTTGAGTCCAGTAAAGCCCTCTAGTTTTAATTCGGACCCACCATATATGCTCACATCCTTAGTGCCTGCGGTTAAGAACTTTAAGATGTTTTTCACCGTCTTACGATGATCTTCTCTCGAGAATTATGACCGATCAACATTAGGTCTTGTATATTTCATTGCATACATGATAGTCACTCATGCGATCTCTCTTTTCAGGAGTCTGTGGGGACTATAAAGAGAGATACATTCCATAGCTCATCAACATGAGACATCTCTTGGAGTTTGCCATGCTAAACGACATTAGCATCAAATGAATATACGTTCCTTGGGTTAAGTTGAGCATCCTTTTAGATCTATCTATATAGATTTGTATCCCCAATTAAGATACTCTTCCCAAATCATTCGTGGAGGAATGTTTAGACAACTTTATCTTTACTGATTGTAGCATTGGTATGTTATTCCTCATCCGTAGTATATCAACATATAATACTAGAAATTTCACGACGCTCCCACTGACCCTTTTGTACACACTAGAAGTCTTACATCATCGCATGTAACTCTAGATCATCATCTTCTATGATGCGTACCTCATCATCATCATCCATGATGAATCCATACCTCCTAGGTATCTTCAGTACTATTCCAGATTTACGATTCGGTTGTGGTACAATAGGTCTATCTACAGGTTCCTCTTATTTGACTTATAGTGTTTTGTGGTTCTTGAACTCTTCAAGATCTATTATCCTCCCACAAGCCCCTTCAATGATAAACACCTTTATCTTAGAAGGCAGCGTGTTTTACAACAAACACCTTTTGCTAAGTAGAATTATAGAACATATACCCTAAATTTACTTTAGGATGTCCCAAAAATTGACACTTGTCAAATCTTTTCCCAAGCTTATCCTTCGAAACCTTTTCACATATGTTGGACAACCCCTTATCTTAACATACTTAAGATTAGGAATCCTCCCCATCCATAACTTTTATGGAGTCTTGGGGGAATGGATTTTTTGGTTACCTTTTAAATGATATGCAAACCATGTCTAGGACATGATCCTAGAAGGATACTGGAATGTCGGTAAAATTATTTTGGACCGCACCATGTTCAAATAGGTACCATTTTTCCTTTCAAATACATCAATCAATTATTATGTATCGAGAGGCATCCATTATGAGAAAACCATTTGAGATGATCTAGAAACTTATTGCACAAGTATTCCTTCCTTGATCCGATCAAAGAATCCTAATACTTTGCCAATTTGTTTCACTTTTGAATTCTTTGAACCTTTCAAATAATTCACACTTGTATTTCAGCAAATACACACATTCAACTCTTTGAATGATCATCTCCTTTTCTTATACTAGTTTGTTCAATATGCAAAATTATTTTCATGTAAGTCAAGTATACAAAATTTATTAAGTAATATTCCGATTCTATACAAAACATTATTATTATAAATAGAACAACAATTGTTCTTAATTATAATACCAAAGATTTCATTGTCCAACAATAAAATGGAAATAATATTTTTAACAAGAACCGGAATACAATAACAACTTATTGACTTAATAGATTTGCTTCAGTAGGCATTGCTAAACTATAAGTTTCTATGGCTAATCCGCAACCTTTGCTACATTTCCATACATAGGATTACTTATATTTGTTTAGCTTTCTACTTTTGCTTGGTCCTTCATAAATCTATATTTATGATAACCAAAGTCGGTATCCAATACCAAAATAGAACCTTGACTTAAAGAAAAAATTTATTTCAATCATGAACAAAAACTGTATTCTAACTGAAACTTCACTAAGCTTCTTTGGTTAGCCTCTGCAAGATGCTTCTCGCAGCTTTCTTTCCAAAGGTCCGGGCTTATTGCAAATTGGAAGCAAGCTCCTTTGCTATCCGTGACGCTTTTGTTCTTATTATCCTTTGTTTATGCCTTTCTATTTACCTTCTTTGAATCGTTCTTCTATTCAGAAGATCCTTTGGCCCCTACCAGTAAGACTTGATCTTTCTTGGTTGGAAAGTGACTCTCAACATTTTTCAATATGTTAAGCAAATCAAAGTCGATATCTAGCTTGTTTATATGAAAATTCACAACAATTGTGAAAGGAGTCTGGGAGTGAGTGCAAGATCAAATCTTGGCTCAACTCTCCATCCATGACAAAACCAGTTGTCCTAATTGATCAATCAAATTGATAATGTTAAGGACTTTTATCTGTACTGTAGTGTCATCGGTCATTCTAGATCGGAAGAGCTCCTTAGATATCTGATATCTATCAGTCCTACTTTCCTCACCATCACTTGATATGCAGGAATATAGTAGGAGCATCCATAGTTTCATGCTAACGCTGAAGCTCGTTACTCATGGATGCGAGCATGATGCATTGAGCCAACTGTGCATCATCTTGCCACTTTCTAAAAGTTGCAATCTCTTCCTCGAGAGACATTATGCGCAACCATTGCGAGGATAGGCGTATTAAGGACATAAGATAACTTTTTAGCCATGAGAACTATTCTCAAAATTCCTTAACCAATCAGCTTTAATACGGTTTGGTTAAATAACATCTAATATGTTTCGCAGTTGATAGTAATTTAGACATTGTAAAATTACAGTAAATAAATTTGTAATTAACAACATTTTAACATACATTCTTTTATTAATTACCAAAATAATTTAGGTCTTGTTTTTAAATTGGTATCTCCCACTATTTTCTTCAAACTATATTACCCTCAATATATATAGTTCGACAAAATCTAATTAAAGATCTCGCTAGTGAGAATAAGGATCCCATTTCAAATGTATATAGCCTTGTGGTGACACAACAAACTATATATAAATAAATAGGTAGACAACTTTTGTCAATTACATCAACTATGCAACTCCTTGTATTTTGCCTCTTAGATTATTTTGATCAGTGGTGGCACATCCAATCAAAATTATCCAAGTTAAGTCCAACTAGCACTCCATATATTCAAAAAGAAAATATCATCCTTGTGGTGACACCGAAAGTAGTATGCACACAAGCCAATCATGTTTGATGATAAAGCATATACTTTGTAACAATCTTATTCATTTATTAATAAAAAGTATTAATTTATTAAAGGCTTTTAATTATCTACATAATGCTTTATAATATGTGATAAACCCATAGTTTTAAGCAATGCTTTTAGAATAATGATGATGATCATTCTAATGAGATCTAAATTCTTAGAAAGCTTAAAACTAAAATAGTTCCCAATCATTGGATTACTAAATTGGGGATTAGTGAATCCGGATAGATTGGTACATACGCTGTTTGCTTTCATTAGATGAGGATGATTGATCTCATGATCATTTGTGTGGAGACACTAAAGCAAGTATGTAGGTGCTTATTAGAGAATAAGTTCACCGAACGTGGCTCGCTAAGGAATACCTAATGGAGTTTTATTTGCTGTCAATAGGAATTCTCAGTAGTGATAGTAGTACAAGTAATCCTTGGACTTGAGATCATCATAGTATCTTGTGTATGATGAGTTATACTTTGACTTATTCCTTAAGACCCTTAGTATAATAAGTTGTACATGGAGATAATGTATGATCAATAAAGAATCTACCACTTCTAATAAAAGAAGAGAAATGTCCTATGTGATTCGATAAATGACAACCCGATAGTCCTTGGCGCAGGCGTAATGAAATTAGAAAGGAGTTTCTAATTTGCATTATTTGAGTGTTGTGCATTTAAGGATCGAAATACATATAATTAAATAAAATAAGACTTGACAAAGAATTCCATGTCTTATATTTAATTGGGACATTGTATGGTGGAAGGATTGAATTGTCACAGAACTATTTACTCAAAGGTTCTTTTATGATTAATGTTGAAATCTATATTATCTGGAAAGTCGTTGATCGCTAGGGAGGCTTATCCTATTGTAGAATAAATATTATTTATTTAAATAAATTAATTGTTTAATTTATTTATTTAAATAAGATTAGAATTGTTCTAATTGATTTATTCACAACCTGGTTTAATATGGAGAACCTAAAGGGTAACACCATAAAAGGAAGAATAATTATTTAAGAAGTTAATGGCATAATCGTAATAATATGTTATGTATATTTAATTTAATCTATGGTGATAGAATAAATTAAATAGCTTAATATTTATTATTTAATATTTTAGAAATATTAAATATAAATTAATAAGAGGAGTCTTATTAATATTATTACAATTATTATTATTTTAATTTCTAAAAGAGTTTAGGAATTAATTTAATATAAGCACTCTCATTTATTCCTAATAAGATTAGGAGGTTAAATTAATTAAAGGAGTTTAATTAATTATCCCTAATAAGATTAGGGAGCTTAATTAATTAAAAGAATTTAATTAATTAAATAAACTCAATTCCTTAATTGTTAAGGTGGGTTGCCCACATCTATAAATAAGAGGAGTCTTATTATGGGTGGTGGGGGTTGTTGACTTTTTCAACATACGACATAATTCCAATTGTTGGGAGAGTACACCTTTTCTATAGAGATAGAAAAACTAGGGTTTGAGCCAATACCCCTTTTCTTGAATTTTCTTCTTCCTTGGTGGATCACCTCTAGAGGCCAAACATTTGGGTGGCTAACGTTGGTCAAAGGAATGAACCAAACCCGGTGGATTCAAGATTGAACGCGAAAGGATTTGGAGGTGAACTTGTACCTGAGGAAGCTCGATCTTCAAGGGTATGATTTATTCTTTATCTTTTCGTTTAATTAATAATTGTGCATAAAGGGTGATCCGGGTATATGGTTTGTAAATTTTAATCTCTGATTTTTACACGCTTTCGCACTTTTATGCAATTTGATTGCGTTCATGAATATTACAAACCTAACAGTGGCATCAGAGCCAAACCTTTATGTAAATTATTAATTGTTTTAATTTGATATTATATTGATATGTGTTTAGAACAATTTAATTGGGCATAATTTTATTGTATAAAATTTAATAAAAAAAAAAAACTGTTTTTTTTTTTACCAAACTCATTGTGCAAGGAAATCAAAGACCGCACGGAAATCGAGAAATCATGCCATGCACGGAAATTGAAATTCACGAAAAAAAAAACGCATGGCAGGATGAAAAAAAAAACCATGAAGTCACGGAAATCGAGAAATTGTAAATGAAGGCCACGGTTTTATTTTTTTTTAGTATCTAAAAAAATTTTATATATATAATATATATTATAATACGGTAATATTATATATATATATATATATATATATATATATATATATATATATATATTCTTAATAATTTTATTATTAAAATAAAATTTTATTTTAATATTAAAATAAAAGTTTATTTTATATTAAAATATAAAGTTTATTTTAATTTTAAAATTAGAATTTCATGCTAACTAATTAGAGTTGGAATTGGATTCCATGATAACTAATTGGAGTTGAAATTGGATTTTATTTTTCCTAAAATAAAGGAGTTTATTTGTGAATAGGGAAGTAAATCCATCTTTCCTTAAATAAAGAAGTTTATTTAGATATGAAATTAGATTTCATATTATTTAAAATAAAAGAGTTTATTTGTGAATAGGAAAGAGAATCCATGTTTCCTTAAATAAAGGAGTTTATTTAAATGTGAAATAAGATTTCATATTATTCAAAATAAAGGAGTTTATTTGTGAATAGGAAAGAGAATCCGTGTTTCCTTTAATAATTTTTTTTTTTACATGGAATTGATTCCATAATTAATTAAAATAAAAGAGTTTATTTTAATTAAAGATTTTTTTTACATGGAATTGATTCCATAATTAATTAAAATAAAGGAGTTTATTTTGATTAAAGATTTTGATTAAAATAAAATAGTTTATTTTATTCAAAATAGGATAAATTAAAATAAAATAGTTTTATTTTGATTTAAATTTGGATTTAAATAAAAGAGTTTATTTTTATTCAAAAATAGATTTTATACTAACTAAATTTGCCCATTAAATGATATCAATATATATATTAAATGTTTATTATTCATATGATGAATGTTATTTATTGATGCATATGATGATGTGTATGATAATAAATGGGATTGATTATGGATTATTGACCAATGTGATTGGATTTTATTTTAGTTGGATGCATGAATGTATGGGTTTTATCAAATGGGTCTCACAGTACCTCGTCTTCTCTAATTTTTCTTAATATAAATTCTATCTCTCTCCTATGTACTTCCCCTTGACTGCTGATCAAGGTTTCTATTTATTTTAAAATAGTTATGTAATAGGAATTTTTAGAATTATTTTGAAAAATTGGAGATCAAGGAGCAAGGAGCGCTTGAAGACCCGTTTGTAATGGAGCACGGGTTTAAATGTAATAGTTATATTTAAATATTATTTCTTGCACCCTAGGGTTTGTTCCTTTTGGTTCACTTGGTGGCTCTAGTGAACCAAACTAGAATAAAAGTCCATAATCAATCCGAGTAGAATATAGTATTCTATATGTGCATGCTTATACTATATATATTATATATTATGCAAACATGCTTCGCATGTTCATTAATATGACGCGTATTTTATATATATATGTGCATGCGCTAAAACAAGATGATGAGACAAATTAATAACAAACCCCTCAATTTTTATATTAAGTCCTAAGCGTTCAAAGATATTTGGAATATCGAACGTCGCCTTCTAGCATGATAAAATTAATAGAGTATTAAATATTTAATATGAGTTTGTTGTGTCACCACAAGGCATGTATTAAGTATTTAAGATGTTAATTTATCACATTTGATGCTTATAAAGAAAATTGAACAATATTGTTTTGTTGTGTCACCACAAGGATGATATTTTTCTTTTTTGAATATATGGAGTGCTAGGTCGGACTTAACTTGGATAATTTTGATTCGGATGTGCCACCACCACTGATCAAAATAATCTAAGAGGCAAAATGAAAAGGAGTTGCATAGTTGATGTAATTGACAAAAGTTGTCTACCTATTTATTTATATATAGTTTGTTGTGTCACCACAAGGCTATATACATTTGAAATGGGATCCTTATTCTCACTAGCAGATCTTTAATTTGATTTAGCCGAACTATATAAGTGAGGGTAATATAGTTTGAAGAAAATAGTGGGAGATACCAATTTAAAACAAGACCTAATTTATTTTGGTAATTAATAAAAGAATGTATGTTAAAATGTTGTTAATTACAAATTCATTTACAGAATTTTACAATGTCTAAAATTACTATCATCATGCGAAGCATATTAGATGCTAAATTAATCGTAATCAATTAAACGGATTGGTTAAGGAATTTGAGAATAGTTCTCATAGTTTGAAAAAGCTATCTTATATCCTTAATACGCCTATCCCTGCAATGGTTGCAGACAATGCCTCTGAGGAAGACATTGCTACTTTTAGAAAGTGGCAAGATGATGCACAGTTGGCTCAATTCATCATGCTCGCACCCATGAGTAACGAGCTTCAAATCACAAGATGAAACTATGGATGCTCTACTATATTCCCGCACATCAAGTAGTTGATGGTGAGGAAAGTAGGACCGATAGATATCGAGATATCTAAGGAGCTCTTCCGATCTAGAATGGCCAATGGCACTATAGTAATGCATACAAAAGTTCTTAACATAATCAATTTGATTGATCAATTAGGACAACCGGTTTTGTCATGGATGGAGAGTTGATCCAAGATTTGATCTTGCACTCACTCCCTAATTCTTTCACAATTGTTGTGAATTTTTCATATGAACAAGCTAGATATCGACTTTTCTTTGATTTGCTTAACATGTTGAAAATGTTGAGAGTCACTTTCCAACCAAGAAAGATCAAGTCTTCTTCGTAGGGGCCAAAGGATCTTCCTAAAAGAAGAACGATTCAAAGAAGGTATATAGAAAGGCATAAACAAAGGATAATAAGAACAAAACGATATATGGATAGCAAAGGAGTTTACTTCCACCGCTATAAGCTCGGACATCGAAATAAACTCAAGAAGCATCTTCTTGAGAGGCTAACCAAAGAAGCTTAGTGAAGTTTCTGCCATACAATACGCTTTTTGTTCATGATTGAAATTAATTTTTCTTTAAGTCAAGGTTCTACTTGGGTATTGGATATCGACTTTGGTTATCATAAATATAGATTTATGAAGGGATCAAGCAGAAGTAGAAAGTTAAACAAAGATAAGTAATCCTATGTGTTGAAAATGAAGCAAAGGTTGCTGCATTAGCTATAGAAACTTATAGTTTAGCACTGCCTACGGGCAAATCTATTAAGTCAATAAGTTGTTATTGTATTCCAGTTCTTGTTAAAAATATTATTTCCATTTTATTGTTGGACAATGAAATCTTTGGTATTATAATTAAGAACAAATTGTTGTTCTATTTATAATAATAATGTTTTGTATAGAACTGGAATATTACTTAATAAATTTTGTATACTTGACTTACATGAAAATAATTTTGCATATTGAACAAATTAGTATAAGAAAAGGAGATGATCATTCAAAGAGTTGAATGTGTGTATTTGCTGAAATACAAGTATGAATTATTTGAAAGGTTCAAACAATTCAGAAGTGAAACAAATTGATAATGTATTAAGATTCTTTGATTAGATCAAGGAATAAATACTTGTGAAATAAGTTTCTAGATCATCTCAAATGGTTTTCTCATAATGGACGCCTCTCGATACATAATAATTGATTGATGTATCTGAAGGAAAAATCATACCTTGTTGGACATGGTACGGTCCATAATTATTTTACCGACATTCCAGTATCCTTCTAGGATCATGTCCTAGAAATGGCTACATATCTACGAAAAGGTAACCTCAAAATCAAGCCCCAAGACTCCATAAAAGTTATGGACAGGGAGGATTCCTAATCTTAAGTATGTTAAGATAAAGGGTTGTCCAACTTATGTGAAAAGGTTTCAAAGGATAAACTTGGGACAAGATTTGACAAATACAAATTTGTGGGACATCCTAAAGTAAGTTTAGGGTATATGTTCTATAATCCTACTTAGCAAAAGGTGTTTGTTACGAAACACGCTTCCTTCTAAGATAAAGGTGTTTATCATTAAAAGGGGCTAGTGGGAGGATAATAGATCTTGAAAAGTTCAAGAACCACAAAACACTATAAGTCAAATAAGAGGAACCTGTAGATAGACCTATTGTACCACAACCGAATCATAAATCTGGAATAGTACCGAAGATACCTAGGAGGTATGGATTCATCATGGATGATGATGATGATGAGGTACACATCATAGAAGATGATGATCCAGTTACATACGATGAGGTAAGTGTTGTAGACACTCAGAGAAATTGATTGAAGCAAGTTTCTCAAATATGGAACATTCGTTTTGATGAGGCAATCAAAAGAGTTTGATTTTATCAAAAAATAAGAATGAACCTAGTGTGTACAAAAGGGTCAGTGGGAGCATCGTGACATTCCTAGTACTATATGTTGATATACTACGGATAAGGAATGACATACTAATGCTACAATCAGTAATGATAAAGTTGTCTAAACATTCCTCCATGAATGGTTTGGGAAGAGTATCTTAATTGGGGATAAAATCTATATAGATAGATTCAAGAGGATGCTCGACTTAACCCAAGGAACGTATATTCATTTGATGCTAAAGTCGTTTAGCATGGCAAACTCCAAGAGATGTCTCATGTTGATGAGCTATGGAGTGTATCTCTCTTAATAGTCCCCACAGACTCCTGAAAAGAGAGGTCGCATGAGTGATAATCATGCATGCAATGAAATGTACGAGACCTGATGTTGATCACCATATTCGGAGAAGTTCACTATGAGTCGCTGAAAACATCTTAAAGTTCTTAACCCAAGACTAAGGATGTGAGCATACATGGTGGGTCTAAATTAAAACTAGAGGGCTTAATGACTCAAGTTTTTTCGAGACGCACTAAGATGACGAAAATCCACTTTAAGGTAAAGTGTTACCTTGAATGGTGGTGCAAAGGAATTGAAAGGTTCCAAACAAAGAAAGAGTTGATGGTTTAGTGATAAAGACAAAGTATATAGCTATAAATGAAGCCGCAAGTTGATTGTTTGGATTAAAAGTTCATTACGTAACTAGGAATAGTTCCTAAGTCTCATCTTGGATCTAAACATGTGTTGTGGCACTTTCATTTGATTATTAGAATCATTGAAAGATGGGAAATCACTATAGAGATAGTGGACTCTCATGAACAACATTAAATATCCATTAACTAAAGCTTATCCAACAAAGGGGATAATCGCCACTTAGAGAAGAAGAGTATAAGATACAATGGCGATCGGCTTTAGTGCAAGTGGGAGATTGAAAGTAGTATGCACACAAGCCAATCATGTTTGATGATAAAGCATATACTTTGTAACAATCTTATTCATTTATTAATAAAAAGTATTAATTTATTAAAGGCTTTTAATTATCTACATGATGTCGTTTTATAATATGTGATAAACCCATAGTTTTAAGCAATGCTTTTAGAATAATGATGATGATCATTCTAATGAGATCTAAATTCTTAGAAAGCTTAAAACTAAAATAGTTCCCAATCATTGGATTACTAAATTGGGGATTAGTGAATCCGGGATAGATTGGTACATACGTTGCTTGCTTTCATTAGATGAGGATGATTGATCTCATGATCATTTGTGTGGAGACACTAAAGCAAGTATGTAGGTGCTTATTAGAGAATAAGTTCATTGAACGTGGCTCGCTAAGGAATACCTAATGGAGTTTTATTTGCTCATCAATAGGAATTCTCAGTAGTGATAGTAGTACAAGTAATCCTTGGACTTGAGATCATCATAGTATCTTGTGTATGATGAGTTATACTTTGACTTATTCCTTAAGACCCTTAGGGTATATCAAAGGGTATGCTTGGGTATAATAAGTTGTATATGGAGATAATGTATGATCAATAAAGAATCTACCACTTCTAATAAAAGAAGAGAAATGTCCTATGTGATTCGATAAATGACAACCCAAAGAGTCCTTGGCGGCGTAATGAAATTAGAAAGGAGTTTCTAATTTGCATTATTTGGAGTTGTGCATTTAAGGATCGAAATACATATAATTAAATAAAATAAGACTTGACAATAATTCCATGTCTTATATTTAATTGGGACATTGTATGGTGGAAGGATTGAATTGTCTTTAAGAACTATTTACTCAAAGGTTCTTTTATGATTAATGTTGAAATCTATATTATCCGGAAAGTCGCTGATCGCTAGGAGGCTTATCCTATGTAGAATAAATATTATTTATTTAAATAAATTAATTGTTTAATTTATTTATTTAAATAAGATTAGAATTGTTCTAATTGATTTATTCACAACCTGGTTTAATATGGAGAACCTAAAGGGTCACACCATAAAAAAGGAAGAATAATTATTTAAGAAATTAATGGCATAATCGTAATAATATAATATATGTATATTTAATTTAATCTATGGTGATAGAATAAATTAAATAGCTTAATATTTATTATTTAATATTTTAGAAATATTAAATATAAATTAATAAGAGGAGTCTTATTAATATTATTACAATTATTATTATTTTAATTTCTAAAAGAGTTTAGGAATTAATTTAATATAAGTACTCTCATTTATTCCTAATAAGATTAGGAGGTTAAATTAATTAAAGGAGTTTAATTAATTATCCCTAATAAGATTAGGGAGCTTAATTAATTAAAAGAATTTAATTAATTAAATAAACTCAATTCCTTAATTGTTAAGGTGGGTTGCCCACATCTATAAATAAGAGGAGTCTTATTATGGGTGGTGGGGGTTGTTGACTTTTTCAACATACGACATAATTCCAATTGTTGGGAGAGTACACCCTTTCTATAGAGATAGAAAAAACTAGGGTTTGAGCCAATACCCCTTTTCTTGAATTTTCTTCTTCCTTGGTGGATCACCTCTAGAGGCCAAACATTTGGGTGGCTAACGTAGGTCTAAGGAAGGAACCAAACCCGGTGGATTCAAGATTGAACGCGAAAGGATTTGGAGGTGAACTTGTACCTGAGGAAGCTCGATCTTCAAGGGTATGATTTATTCTTTATCTTTTCGTTTAATTAATAATTGTGCATAAAGGGTGATCCGGGTATATGGTTTGTAAATTTTAAACTCTGATTTTTACACGCTTTCGCACTTTTATGCAATTTGATTGCGTTCTTGAATATTACAAACCTAACAGACACAACAAAACAATATTGTTCAATTTTCTTTATAAGCATCAAATGTGATAAATTAACATCTTAAATACTTAATACTTGACTTGTGGTGACACAACAAACTCATATTAAATATTTAATACTCTATTAATTTTATCATGCTAAAAGGCGACGTTCGATATCCCAAATATCTTTGAACGCTTACGACTTAATATAAAAATTTGAGGGGTTTGTTATTAAAATGTCTCATCTTGTTTAGCGCGCATGCACATATATATATAAAATACGCGTCATATTAATGAACATGCGAAGCATGTTTGCATAATATATAATATATATAGTATAAGCATGCACATATAGAATACTATATTCTACCCGAATTGATTATGGACTTTTATTCTAGTTTGGTTCACTAGAGCCACCAAGTGAACCAAAAGGTCAAACCCTAGAGGTGCAAGAAATAATATTTAAATATAACTATTACATTTAAACCCTGGGGCCATTACAAATCGGGTCTTCAAGCGCTCCTTGCTCCTTGATCTCCAATTTTTCAAAATTAATTCTAACTATTTCTATTACAAAACTATTTAAAATAAATAGAAACCTTGATCGTTAAATCAAGGGAAGTACATAGGAGGAGATAGAATTTACATTCGGAAAAATTAGAGAAGACGAGGTATGCGGAATTCCTATTTAATAAAACCCATACATTCATGCATCCAACTAAAATAAAATCCAATCATATTGGTCAATAGTCCATAATCAATCCCATTTATTATCATACACATCACCATATGCATCAATAAATAACATTCATCTTATGAGTAATAAACATTCAATATATATATTGATATCATTTAATGGGCAAATTTAGTTAGTATAAAATCTATTTTTGAATCAAAATAAACTCCTTAATTTTAATCCAAATTTAAATCAAAATAAAACTATTTTATTTTAATATATCCAATTTTGAATAAAATAAATTATTTTATTTTAATCAAAATCTTTAATCAAAATAAACTCCTTTATTTTAATTAATTATGGAATCCAATTCCATGTAAAAAAAATTATTAAAGGAAACACGAATTCTTTTCCTATTCACAAATAAACTCCTTTATTTTGAATAATATGAAATCTTATTTCATATTTAAATAAACTCCTTTATTTAAGGAAATATGGATTCTCTTTCTATTCACAAATAAACTCTTTTATTTTGAATATTATGAAATCTTATTTCATATCTAAATAAACTCCTTTATTTAAGGAAATACTTGGATTCTCTTTCCTATTCACAAATAAACTCTTTTATTTTGAATAATATGAAATCTAATTTCATATCTAAATAAACTCCTTTACTTAAGGAAAGATTGATTCCTTTTCTATTTTACAAATAAACTCTTTTATTTTGAATAATATGAAATCTAATTTCATATCTAAATAAACTCCTTTATTTAAGGAAAAAATAGAATCCAATTTCAACTCCAATTAGTTAGCATGGAATCCAATTCCAACTCTAATTAGTTAGCATGAAATTCTAATTTAAAATTAAAATAAATCTTTTTATTTTAAAATTAAAATAAACTTTTTTATTTTAAGATTAAAATAAACTTTTATTTTAATTAAAATAATTAAGAATAATATTATATATATATATATATATTATATATATATAGTACGATAATATTATATATATATATATATATATATATATATATATATATATATAATATGAGTGATCTGCTCCCTTTTCTTGAAAAACAAAAAAACGTGATTCTCCTTATGCTTCAAGTAAGTGAAATCCCTTGAATTACATGTACGGAATCTTGGTGCGAATCCCCTTGAATTAAAAAAAAAAAAAAAAAAAACGGCAACTGATTTCGTGCGTTTTTTTTTTTTATAATTAAACAAATTTTATACAATAAATTATGCCCAATTAAAATATTCTAAATACATATCAATATACATATCAAATTAAACAATTAATAATTCGCATAAAGGTTTGGCTCTGATGCCACTGTTAGGTTTGTAATATTCAAGAACGCAATCAAATTGCACAAAATTAGCGAAAATGTGTAAAAATCAGAGTTTAAAAATTTTTACAAACCATATACCCGGATCACCCTTTATGCACAATTATTAATTAAACAAAAAGATATGAAGAACAAACATACCCTTGAAGATCCGAGCTTCCTCAGGTACAAGTTCACCTCCAATCCTTTTCGCGTTCAACTTGAATCCACCGGGTTTGGTTCCTTCCTTTGATCAACGTTAGCCACCCAAGTGTTTGGCCTCTAGAGGTGATCCACCAAGGAAGAAAAAGATTCAAGAAGATGGGTGGTTGGCTAAAATCTAGTTTTTCTATCTCTATAGAAAAAGACCGTACTCTCCCAACTATTGGAATTATTACGTATATGTAAAAGTCAACTACCCCATCACCCATAATAAAACTCCTCTTATTTATAGATGTGGGCAACCCACCTTAACAATTAAGGAATTGGGTTTTATTTAATTAATTAAATTCTTTTAATTAATTAAGCTCCCTAATCTTATTAGGGATAATTAATTAAACTCCTTTAACTAATTTTTCCTTCCTAATCCAATTAGGAATAAATGAGAGTACTTATATTAAATTAATTCCTAAACTCTTTAGAAATTAAAATAATAATAATAATTGTAATAATATTAATAAGACTCCTCTTATTAATTTATATTTAATATTTCTAAAATATTAAATAATAAATATTAAGCTATTTAATTTATTCTATCACCATAGATTAAATTAAATATACATAATATATTATTACGATGCCATTAACTTCTTAAATAATTATTCTTCCTTTTATGGTGTGACCCTTTAGGTTCTCCATATTAAACCGGTTGTGAATAAATCAATTAGAACAATTCTAATCTTATTTAAAATTTTAATTTATTTAAATAAATAATATTTATTCTACAATAGGGATAAGCCTCCCTAGCGATCAACGACTTTCCAGATAATATAGATTTCAACATTAATCATTAAAGAACCTTTGAGTAAATAGTTACCGTGACAATTCAATCCTTCCACCATACAATGTCCCAATTAAATATAAGACATGGAATTATCACAAGTCTTATTTTATTTAATTATATGTATTTCAACTCTTAAATGCACAACTCCAAATAATGCAAATTAGAAACTCCTTTCTAATTTCATTCTCGCCTTAACCAAGGACTACTTTGGGTTGTCATTTATCGAATCACATAGACATTTCTCTTCTTTTAATAAAGTGGTAGATTCTTTATTGATCATACATTATCTCCATGTACAACTTATTATACCCAAGCATACCCTTTGATATACCCTAAGGGTCTTAAGGAATAAGTCAAAGTATAACTCATCATACACAAGATACTATGATGATCTCAAGTCCAAGGATCACTTGTACTACTATCACTACAGGAATTCCTATTGACAAGCAAGTAAAACTCCATTAGGTATTCCTTAGCGAGCCACGCTCAGTGAACTTATTCTCTAATAAGCACCTACATACTTGCTTTAGTGTCTCCACACAAATGATCATGAGATCAATCATCCTCATCCAATGAGCAAGCAACGATGTATGTATCAATCTATCCTGATTCACTAATCCCCAATTTAGTAATCCAATGATTGGGAACTATTTTAGTTTTAAGCTTTCTAAGAATTTAGATCTCATTAGAATGATCATCATCATTATTCTAAAAGCATTGCTTAAAACTATGGGTTTATCACATATTATAAAACAGCATCATGTAGATAATTAAAAGCCTTTAATAATTTAATACTTTTTATTAATAAATGAATAAGATTGTTACAAAGTATATGCTTTATCATCAAACATGATTGGCTTGTGTGCATACTACTTTCTGTTTGATGAGTGGGTCTCATACCTACGAATCGTCTTCTAATTTGGGCTTAAACTGTGTTGATTCTATCTATTTTTGTTCTTTTTTACTTGTTTTGTGTTTGTTTTGTGTTTAGGATTGCATTATGTGGCATGGTGGTATAATGGTGACAATACGACAAGACTTGGCATCAAAAGGCAAGAATTTAACTCTGCAGGAATATGCCCCATCGAGGCGGGGGTACATAACCCAAGAACAGAATACCCCTCCGCCGGGGCAGACCTCATCAGTACAAAAACCCCCGCTGGAGCGTGGGTAAGGGGAGAAAGAGATGGAGTTTTATTGTGATTCTGATTCTGCAGCTGCGTACAAGAGACAAGTTGGCATGGACTGGGACTTTGATGGGCGTTGTTTAGGAACTAATTACATGACTTATGGTCAGACAACACAACATAACAGAGACACATTACATTAATAAATTAATTAGCAAGATTTGAGTCCTAATTTCAAAAGAACATTGAAGCAATAGATTTGAAGGTCAAGATCATGTAGATTACAAATTGGAGCAAGGATAAGGGTGGTTTTGTAACTATTCTTTGTCTTTCAATTCAACTATTGTAATTTGGATGATGAATTTCTTTATCTTTTTAGTATTTAATTCGTTTATGATGAACTAAATTACTTATTATGCTTGCAATGGATCTTCATTGTTGATCAATGATTGTCATGCCTTGAATTCAGTTTAATAATCTATCAATTCAGTTTATCTATTGTGATTTGCACTTTAATTTATGAATTGCTTGATCACCAGTTCCGTGGATTTATATGGATTCGAGAGATGATGTATGAATATAGACTTAATCACTTTAGCATGTGTTCTTGAATTCTGTGTTTTAATGGAATCTTGATGAATGTTTAGGATATAGATATATACCTAGCATCGCATGTAATCGGTTAAAGAACTTGGGATTTAAACTTTCTTTGATTTTAATTCACATAGAGATTTAGTTAATTAGTTAATTAGGGTGTTTGGCTTAATTCTATCAAATTTGTGGATTTAAGTTAATACAGTGTTAGTTCATCGAGAGATGGCTAATTCTACTTAAGTGTTCTTGAATAATAAACTAAGATAGTGAATTAAACAGGAATAAGGTGTGATAATCGAAGTGAGACTTAATGTGAAGTTGTAAGCCTAGTTCTCCATTATTTGCTTGAAATTACAGTTATTAAGTTGTGTTGATTGGTTGGGATTTTTAGTTTCTTAGTTTTTGTTAATTATAATCATTAATTTGAATAGTTTAATAAAATCGGGGTAATATAAAACTGGTAATTGTTAGGTTTAATTTCATACTAGTCTCTGTGGGAACGATTATTTTCTTACTATTATATTACTTGTTAACCACATGCACTTGTGTGTAGAGCGTATTTAGAATTCAACCAACAACTATTCAAATCCTTTAGGCCAAGCCTGAACTATGTAAGACCTAATCTCCTCCACATAAGGGAGTACATAGGCAGCCATCTATGGTGCGGTCTAACCTTCAAAAGAAAAACCAAACCTCAACCTAAACATCAAATCAAACACCAGTCCCAAGACACCAAAATTATAGTTAAAAACCTATATACCAGAAAAAACTGAAGATCGACAACTCATTCCGAGAGACCTTGTGACATCTCTGTAGACACTCAAAATTTTGCATTCCTATTACTAACCATGCAGGAGGGCAAAATTGACTTTTGTGTTCCAGAGATAACGTTGGAAGTCAAAATCATTAAGTCAAACCCCGGTTACAACCCTGGGAGATCAAGCCAAACCCTGGTGACAACCCTGAGAGATTAAGCCAGACTCTGAGAGATCAAGACTGCCCCGGTGATAACCCTGGGAGATCAAGTCAAACCCCAGTGATAACCCCGGGAGATCAAGCCAAACCCTGGTGATAACCCCAGGAAATCAAGACAAACCCTGGTGACAACCCCGGGAAATCAAGATAAGCCCTGGTAATAACCTCGGGAGATCAAGTCAAACCCTGGTGATAACCCCAGGAGATCAAGCAAAACCACGGTGATAACCCCAAGAGATCAAGACAAACCCCAATGACAACCCCGTGAGATCAAATCAAATCCCGACGAAAACCCCGTGAAATCATCAAATTAACCCTGAATACAGATAGGAAGCACTAACAGTGAAATCTTGGAGATAACCCTGAGGAAGACAGATACCGCCACATCAAGCCCAGAACTAACCCAAGAAGATAAAAGAGTAATGTTGCCAACTCAACATCAAATCAAGTTAAATCATTGCTATAAAGGTCATGTAGAACCATAACGTCAATCCCGAGTGAAAAATAGCATAAGACTACTCAATGGACGGATTGTGAATGTAATACCCGTAAATTTTTTGATTTAATATTAATATTTATAAATAGAGCATGTGATTATTTATTTTATAAATGCTTACATGGCATGAGGTGAGTAACTCAATTGAATTAAAATTGAACTTTTATAATTGATAAGATGTGGAGAATTATGATAGGTTTATGAAATGTCTTGTGTGACACAATGATGGAATTAGTGAGGAATAATTAAGAAGGAATGCATTACTAAGTAAAAGATGACAATAAGAGAGGTGGTATATAATTAATTTATTTAATTATACCAGAGTAATAATAAATCATTGAATTGGTTTGAAAGCTTGTCTGGATGGACTAAATCTTTTTATTATTATTAAGTGAGTAACTTAAATTATGTGAAATAACCCAACTTATTAATAATTATTAAGGTGGTGTATAATTTAGTGTTATTGGGTAAATTAAATTAATTAATTTGCTTTGCCATAATAATTAAGTATTTACATGTTTATAATCCAAATAATAAATTGGGAGTCTAGCCCAATAAATTAATTGATGGACTTTTGAGTTAGCCCAATAAACTTGGGTTATTTAAAATCCAATTCGGAACCCAACATAATAGTTAACTGATGGTACAAGGTGTTGGTTAAATAAAATGTGGCGTGGGGCAATGGGCCCGACCGACTAGCCCCTTGTCTATGTCTGAGATCTATTCTCTTGTCCCAAATTAAGGGTCACCAAGTACAAGGAACAGTAGCCTAAACTCTCTTTACGCAAACTTTCAAGCTGCTAATCCTAGGCATGCAGGGCTAGCTAAGTGGCTGGTATGGAGTGGTTAAACAACTCCTTAAGTAACCATTGTTCATTTCTATTGCACCGTGAATCCCAACATTGGGTAAAGCAAGTGTCTAGTCCATGCTTTTCTCTTTAAATACAAGCCACCATGGCAGTCTGTTATAGTGATAAGAGTGTTGGAGAAATCTAAGTAAAGAATTCTTAGTTGCTAAGCATTTTCAAATCAGTGTGTGAGATATCAAGGTTAAAGCTCGAGAAGGTATAATTTCGACTTCGTTCTTAACTTAAGTCTTGTTTGATTCTCGGTTTTCTTAAATTAATAGGTCAAGTATGATGAATTAGCATGATATAGGGTGTTTAGAAAGTTTACTTTCGTGCATGAATACGTTAATAATTGCCTGGAATCAAGTCGTGGCTACTCTGCAAAACAGAGCATGTTCACTGCTTCTGAACTCCATGGGGTGCAGCTGCACCGTACTTAGGAACTAGTTGATGGGTTCGGTCGTGTTAGACCGTGTATTAAGAAATTCCCTTAGGCTGTATTCATATAGTAAAGTCTTAATGAAATTAGCCCGACAAACTTAGTGTTAGGTTTGTAATATTCATGTGCGCAATCAAATTGCATAAAAATGCGGAAGCGTGTAAAATCAGAGTTTAAAATTTTTACAAACCATATACCCGGATCACCCTTTATGCATAATTATTAATTAAACGAAAAGATAAAGAATAAATCATACCCTTGAAGATCGAGCTTCCTCGTGTACAAGTTCACCTCCAAATCCTTTCGCGCTCAATCTTGAATCCAATTCGGTTTGGTTCCTTCCTTTGATCAACGTTAGCCACCCAAATGTTTGGCCTCTAGAGGTGATCCACCAAGGAAGAAGAAAATTCAAGAAGAAGGGTGGTTGGCTAAACCCTAGTTTTTCTATCTCTATAGAAAAAGGTGTACTCTCCCAACAATTGGAATTATGTCGTATGTTGAAAAAGTCAACAACCCCCACCACCCATAATAAGACTCCTCTTATTTATAGATGTGGACAACCCACCTTAACAATTAAGGAATTGGGATTTATTTAATTAATTAAATTCTTTTAATTAATTAAGCTCCTAATCTTATTAGGGATAATTAATTAAACTCCTTTAACTAATTTTCCTTCCTAATCCAATTAGGAATAAATGAGAGTACTTATATTAAATTAATTCCTAAACTCTTTTAGAAATTAAAATAATAATAATTGTAATAATATTAATAAGACTCCTCTTATTAATTTATATTTAATATTTCTAAAATATTAAATAATAAATATTAAGCTATTTAATTTATTCTATCACCATAGATTAAATTAAATATACATAACATATTATTACGATTATGCCATTAACTTCTTAAATAATTATTCTTCCTTTTATGGTGTGACCCTTTAGGTTCTCCATATTAAACCTAAGGTTGTGAATAAATCAATTAGAACAATTCTAATCTTATTTAAATAAATAAATTAATTGTTTAATTTATTTAAATAAATAATATTTATTCTACAATAGGGATAAGCCTCCTAGCGATCAACGACTTTCCAGATAATATAGATTTCAACATTAATCATTAAAGAACCTTTGAGTAAATAGTTACCGTACAATTCAATCCTTCCACCATACAATGTCCCAATTAAATATAAGACATGGAATTACTGCCAAGTCTTATTTTATTTAATTATATGTATTTCGACTCTTAAATGCACAACTCCAAATAATGCAAATTAGAAACTCCTTTCTAATTTCATTCTACCTTGGCCAAGGACTACTGGGTTGTCATTTATCGAATCACATAGGACATTTCTCTTCTTTATTAGAAGTGGTAGATTCTTTATTGATCATACATTATCTCCATGTATAACTTATTATACCCAAACATACCCTTTGATATACCCTAAGGGTCTTAAGGAATAAGTCAAAGTATAACTCATCATACACAAGATACTATGATGATCTCAAGTCCAAGGATTACTTGTACTACTATCACTACAGAAATCCCTATCGACAGCAAATAAAACTCCATTAGGTATTCCATAGCGAGCCACGTTCAAAGGAACTTATTCTCTAATAAGCACCTACATACTTGCTTTAGTGTCTCCACACAAATGATCATAAGATCAATCATCCTCATCCAACGAAAAGCAAGCAACGTATGTACCAATCTATCCGAATTCACTAATCCCCAATTTAGTAATCCAATGATTGGGAACTATTTTAGTTTTAAGCTTTCTAAGAATTTAGATCTCATTAGAATGATCATCATCATTATTCTAAAAGCATTGCTTAAAACTATGGGTTTATCACATATTATAAAACAAAGATCATGTAGATAATTAAAAGCCTTTAATAAATTAATACTTTTTATTAATAAATGAATAAGATTGTTACAAAGTATATGCTTTATCATCAAACATGATTGGCTTGTGTGCATACTACTTTCAATCTCCCACTTGCACTAAAGCCAATCGTCATGGTATCTCATACTCTTTTTCTCTAAGTGACGATTATCCCGCTGTTGGATAAGCTTTAGTTAATGGATATGTAATGTTGTTCATGAGATTTCACTATCTCTATAGTGATTTTCCATCTTTCAATGATTCTAATAATCAAATGAAAGTACCACAACACATGTTTAGATCCAAGATGAGACTTAGGAACTATTCCTAGTTCTGTAATGAACTTTTAATCCAAACAATCAACTTGCAGCTTCATTTATAGTTATATACTTTGTCTTTATCACTAAACCAAAGAACTCTTTCTTTGTTTGGAACCTTTCCAATTCAACGCACCACTATTCAAGGTAACACTTTACCTTAAAGTGGATTTTCTTTGATCGTCTTGATGCATCTGAAAAAAACTTGAGTCCAGTAAAGCCCTCTAGTTTTAATTCAGACCCACCATGTATGCTCACATCCTTAGTGCCGGTTAAGAACTTTAAGATGTTTTTCACTGTCTTACAGTGATCTTCTCCAGAATATGACCGAGCAACATCAGGTCTCGTATATTTCATTGCATACATGATTGTCACTCATGCGACCTCTCTTTTCAGGAGTCTGTGGGGACTATTAAGAGAGATACACTCCATAGCTCATCGACATGAGACATCTCTTGGAGTTTGCCATGCTAAACGACTTTAGCATCATATGAATATACGTTCCTTGGATTAAGTCGAGCATCCTCTTGAATCTATCTATATAGATTTTATCCCCAATTAAGATACTCTTCCAAATCATTCGTGAAGGAATTTTTAGACAACTTTATCTTTACTGATTGTAGCATTGGTATGTAATTCCTCATCCGTAGTATATCAACATATAATACTAGAAATTTCACGACGCCTCCCATCGACCTTTTTGTACACACTAGAACTCTTACCTCATCGTGATGTAACTCGGATCATCATCTTCTATGATCGTGCCTCATCATCATCATCATCTATGATGAATCCATACCTCCTATTATCTTGATGGTACTATTCCGTATTTACGATTCGGTTTGTGGTACAATAGGTCTATCTACTGTGTTCCTCTTATTTGACTTATAGTGTTTTGTGGTTCTTGAACTTTTCAAGATCTATTATCCTCCCACTAGCCCCTTCAATGATAAACGCCTTTATCTTAGAAGGCGCCGTGTTTCGTAACAAACACCTTTTGCTTAGTAGAATTATAGAACATATACCCTAAACTTACTTTAGGATGTCCCACAAATCGACACTTGTCAAATCTTGTCCCAAGCTTATCCTTTTGAAACCTTTTCACATAAGTTGGAACCCTTATCTTAACATACTTAAGATTAGGAATCCTCCCCGTCCATAACTTTTATGGAGTCTTGGGGCGGATTTTGAGGTTACCATTTTCAGAGATATGCAAGCCATTTCTAGGACATTATCCCGGAAGGATCTTTGGAATGTCAAGAAAAATCATTATGGACCGCACTACATGTCCAACAAGGTACGATTTTTCATTCGGATACATCAATCAATTATTGCGTATCTGGAGGCGTCCATTATGAGAAAACCATTTGAGATGATCTAGAAACTTATTGCACAAGTATTCCTTCCTTGATCTGATCAAAGAATCCTAATACTTTGCCAATTTGTTTCACTTTTGAATTCTTTGAACCTTTCAAATAATTCACACTTGTATTTCAGCAAATACACACATTCAACTCTTTGAATGATCATCTCCTTTTCTTATACTAATTTGTTCAATATGCAAAATTATTTTCATGTAAGTCAAGTATACAAAATTTATTAAGTAATATTCCAGTTCTATACAAAACATTATTATTATAAATAGAACAACAATTGTTCTTAATTATAATACCAAAGATTTCATTGTCCAACAATAAAATGGAAATAATATTTTTAACAAGAACTAGAATACAAAAACAACTTATTGACTTAATATATTTGCCGTGAAAGCGTTGTTAAACTATAAGTTTCTATGGCTAATGTTGCAACCTTTGCTTCATTTCCCACACACATAGGATTACTTATATTTGTTTAGCTTTCTACTTACATTTGGTCCTTTCATAAATCTATATTTATGATAACCAAAGTTGGTATCCAATACCCAAGTAGAACCTTGACTTAAAGAAAAATTTATTTTAAATCATGAACAAATTTGTATTTGCAACCTAAACTTCACTAAGCTTCTTTGGTTATCCTCTGCAAGATGCTTCTCGCAATTTCTTTCCAAAGGTCCGGGCTTATTGCAAGGGAAGCAAACGCCTTTGCCATCCATATCAGTTTTGTTCTTATTATCCTTTGTTTACACCTTTCTATTTACCTTCTTTGAATCGTTCTTCTTTTCAGAAGATCCTTTGGCCCCTATCAGTAAGACTTGGTCTTTCTTGGTTGGAAAGTGACTCTCAACAATTTTTAATATGTTAAGCAAATCAAATGAGACCGATATCTAGCTTGTTCATATGAAAAATTCACAACAATTGTGAAAGGAGTCCGGGAGTGAGTGCAAGATCAAATCTTGGCTCAACTCTCCATCCATGACAAAACCCATTGTCCTAATTGATCAATCAAATTGATTATCATTAGGACATGTGTCTGTACTGTAGTGCCTTCGGTCATTCTAGATCGGAAGAGCTCCTTAGATATCTGATATCTATCACTCCTAGTTTCCTCGCCATCAACTACTTGATGTGCAGGAATATAGTAGGAGCATCCATAGTTTCATGCTGACGCTGAAGCTCGTTACTCATAGATGCGAGCATGACGCATTGAGCCAACTGTACATCATCTCCCTACTCATGATCTGGAACTAGCTGTAGTAGTTTTTGCATTAAAGATATGACGACATTATCTTTATGGGGAAAAATGTGAGATATATACGGACCATAAGAGTCTAAAATATATCTTAACACAGAAGGAGTTGAATATGAGGCAGAGGAGATGGCTAGAGTTGATAAAGGATTACGACTGTGAAATCCTGTATCACACTGGAAAAGCCAATGTAGTCGTCGACGCCTTTGTTAACAGCTCAAAATGAGTTAATAACAGAGATGGCTAGAATTGAGATAGAAGTGAAGTTGCCAAGTGAATCGGGGCAGATTCTTTTTGGGACGAAGATGCAATCTACTATCGTAGAGAGAGTTAAGGAGGTGCAGCTCAAAATTGATGAGTGTGACCGAGTAAAGGAGCAGTTAACCAATGAAAAAGAGACTAAGTACAATCTTGATAACGAGGGGTTATTGAGATTTGAAGGAAGAATTTGGGTTTCGAATGAGACAGAATTAAAGGAGCAGGTTCTACAAGAGGCTTATAGTTCGAGGTTTTCGATTCATCCTGGTAGCACTAAGATGTATCAAGATCTTCGACAGAGTTTCTGGTGGCCAAACATGAAGAGAGAAATCGCCGAGTATGTGCAGAGAGTTAAGGCCGAACATCAACGACCAAGTGCTTGCTACAGTCATTGGAAATTCCGGAGTAGAAGTGGGAGAATATCACGATGGATTTTTTGGTAGGACTTCTGACTATTCAGAAGGGGTATGATGCGATTTTGGTAATAGTGGACCTATTGACGAAGTCGGCTCACTTTTTACCAATTAGGGTCAAGTACAACTTAGACCAGTTAGCTAGACTTTATATTAAGGAAATAATTTCCAGACATGGAGTACCAGTATCGATTGTGTCAGATCGTGATCCACGATTGACATCGAACTTTTGGAAGAGTCTACAAGAGCAGTTGGGAACGCAGTTGAAGCTGAGTACGGCATATCATCCACAAATTGATGGACAAAGCGAGAGGACAATTCATACGTTAGAAGATATGTTAAGATCTTGCATCAAGGATTTTAAGGGTAGTTGGGATGATCATCTACCATTAGTAGAGTTTGCGTATAACAATAGTTATCATGCAAGCATAGGTATACCACCCTACAAAGCTTTGTATGGATTAAAGTGCAGAACACCATTGTATTGGGATGAAGTGGGAGAACACCGAATGCTAGGACCTGAATTGGTGCAGCAAATAGCGGACATTGTTAAACGGATACAGATGCATCTAGTAGCATCTCAAGACAGCAGAAGAAATTTACTAATTCGCATCGAGAAAATAGAGAATTTGAAGTAGGCTCTTACGTTTTTCTAAAGGTGTCTCCTTGGAAAGGAAAAATACGCTTTGGAAAGAAGGGAAAGTTAAGTCCAAGGTTTATAGGACCTTTCAAAGTATTAAAATGGGTAGGTGAGGTAGCTTATATGGTAGCATTACCTCCAGACTTAGAACAAATTCATAATGTGTTTCATGTTTTGGTATTGCGTCCTTATAAGCCGGATTATAAGCACGTAATAGAGTATGAGCCTATTCATATCGAGAAGTACTTAACGTATGAAGAGATGCCGATTCAAATCATCGATAGAAAAGAATAAGTTCTGCGAAATAAAGTTATACCTTCGGTAAAGGTGTTATGGAAGAACCACGATGCAGAAGAAGCAACGTGAGAATTTGAAGAAAAGATGAAAAAGAATTACCCTCAATTGTTTGTGTAATTTTTTTTATATAGCTAGAGTCTGGGTACAGAATCCTTATAAGTGGGAGAGAGTGTAACGCCCCAGAAAATCGAACATTTTGTAAATACTTTTAATAATGAATAAAATAATATTATTTATTATTAATATGTGTTAGTAAGATGAATGTCTTTCTATAACCTAGAAACGTCAGAAAGTCATAGTATTTTAACTACGTGGGAGAATTAAAGTGTTTGAATTTCTAAAATGAAAATAAAAGTTTTCCGAGAAATTTTCCGAAAAACACTATTCATCAATTTCCGCTCAGGAATTATTTTTGAACTTCTGAGAAATCCGTAATGTTATAATATCAAGGTGAGATGGATTATGTAATAAAAATCGAAGTATGGAAAATGCAATATTTCGTATACGGACTGAATTAGAGAACGTTAGGAATATTGAGCGTTAAGAAGAGATTATATTGATTGTATGATGCGTAAGTATTGTATGAGGTATTGAATACAAGTATAATATAAAGTATTATACGAGTATGTATGGGGAATGAAATAACATATATTACGAATTAATATACGAGCTAGTATACGAGAATTATACGTATAGTATATGCAATAAGGCTTTTAGCCGATTAAGTGAGACTTGTAGGATTGTTAACAAATTGGTAAGTCCAATAGGAATGGAATGTTCAAGCCAAGTGTTTGATAATCAAAAGCCCAAACTAAAGTAATGCAAGCCAACAATGAATAAGGTAAGTTAATTAATTAAAGCCCAATGTAATGATTCAATTGGTTAGACATGATCCATGGAGCAACCAAGGTTAATATTGGTTGTCTTGGTGGGCAAGACCTTTGTGTGATAGCCAAGTACTTTAAGTAATGATCAAGTAAGAGATAAGTGTTGTGCTTAGCAAGTAATGAATAGTAAGGAGGTGATTAAAGGAGGTGGGATGTCCTAATGACTCTTATGCCCTCACTTTGGCTTTCCTATAAATAGAAGGCTAGGATTTTCATTTGTTGCTTGTTATTTTCAACCAACAACTTCTCTTATTAAACAACTTAAGTGTTAGAAAGAATAAGCACCTATAAGCCAAAACTTCCTTTGCTAGATTTCCAAGAAGAAGAAGTTAGTCATCAAAGGTAAATGATCTTATGATCCTATATTCTTCTATCTCTACCATTGTAGGATGATAAGAGAAGTGTAATGAAATGAACATGTATGCTAAGAACACTTAAGAATTGGATAAGCAATGAACTTAAGCCGAATAAGTAATTCAAACCTAAATAAGTTATGACATTATGATGAACTTATATGAACTTGTCATATGTTTACATAAAAGAAGTCAGTATGTTTGATAAGATGTGAGAATGTTTGTTAAAGGACATAAATCTATAATAAGTCATAAGGAATGAAAATTTGTAGTTTATAAGTTATTAAGTCATGAACTTATGAAGAATAAGTCAAACCCTAATTTGAAAATATGTTGATGAAATAAGTAGTTTGAAATGTTTATTTGATGTTTAGAATCCATTTAGAACGATGATCAAATCGTTAGTAATGAAGTTTCGCCGGAATTCACACGATTGGACGTAAATCGTCGAATTCGTGAAATTCTCAAAATGGAAGTCGTATTTTGTGTTTGAACTCAAAAATATTGGTTTTCGATGGAGGCAAGTCATATTTGGCATTATAGATTTTTGGACTTGAAAATGACCGGATTTCGACTTAGAACGAAGAAACAAGTGTTGAACGTTCACGAACGTTTATCGTTTTCGTTAAAAATGAACTAATAGGTGAAATTTTAGCAAACGAAGTCAAATAGATAAATTTCTTTCATAAACGCGTAGAGTATGTAATTTATGAACCGTAGGCTCTTAAACGAGCCAATTCGGACTTATAAGGAAGAAGTTACAAGTCTAGGAAATTCGCAAAGTTGAATCTGTCAAAGTTATCTGAGGCACAGAGTTGGCACCGCGGCGCCAACCCAAGGCCAAATGATGGCGCTATACCGCAAGACAAAGTGTCTTAACCTCATCGGAGTTTTAGCTTGTACATGATGACATGTAGAACATAGACTCGCACTCACCATAGCAATGACGAAGTCCTGGCCTTTAGCCATCGCAGAGTGAAATAAGCAATGGTATGACATAGAGAAGGAAGGGTGGCGTCGCAGCACCAACCCTAGGGTTTGGGCAGAGAAGAAAGTTTGCAAGTATGAAATGAATGGTAACTCATTGGTAATGAATTAAAGAACTTAATGAAGCATTGTAAGGTATTGTTAAACCTTAATAATGTTGCCTAAAGGATAAAGATAACCAATCAAACATAAATGTAATGTAAATGTAAACTATATCAGAAAGCCGGAATCAGTAATAACAAATATGAACCATAATTAGATATAGAAGAAGGGTAAGATATAGTAGTATACATACTTGATTATATATGACCTAATGTGGTACGTTATGTGATCATGTATTGTAGAGAGTTAAAGACTTAAACGAGAACGTATTATAAACAGTAGCAGATGCTAATGGCAAGTATTTTAACCCTTGTTCCAGATCAATTTGGACAAGCTTTGTAATTTCATGTATTCTTAAACATGAAGTATTGTATGATGAAGTCAAAGCCAACTCTTTCGGCTAGACTTATATTATGTTTCTATCAAGTATGGTCAATGGTTTCCAAGTTATATTGGTGTGGTTTTCAAACGAAGACTGAGTATACTCAAAATGTTTTGTCGTTAAACGACAGGCACGTGAGGTTGCCACAGCTTAAACGTACATACGTTTAATGAATATAGTGTTGATCAACATAGAGTACTATAGGTTGATCACCTAGACGTGCTCGTAAGAAATGTTTGACTTACGGACTTAGTTCCGAGATGTCCTTTTTAGGAATAAACATATGAATGATATTCCTATTTACATATGATTTGATTATGATATATATATATATATGAATGAATATGCAAGTATGTTTGCATTAAGAAAAGTTGTAAAGTCTTTTGATAGATAACAGAAACAGATGTACAAGGACTATAAAGATAGAAAGATCAAGCATGTTAGGTTGATCTTATGATGTAATAGATAGGCTTGTCTAATCGTCGAGCACTACACCAGAAATTGTAGTCTGCTAGGAGAGTCAATGATAACTCGAGAGCTATTAAGGCAGAATCGTAGTCTACAAGATAGTAGATCTCGGAGTTCGTAGACTGCCAGGAGAAATGAGGAAGGATCGTAGTTTGTCGAGGAGCACTTCCTCGGAGCCATAGTCTGCTGAGGAAGTCATGTTTAGAATCGTAGAGACAGCCTGCCTAAGAGCCGACCGAGCATCTGCCGAAGCCAAGTCAAGCATCGTAGACTACACTCTGAATCGCAGAGTCTACTGATGCCAAAGCCAAGACAAGAATCGTAGACTACACTCTGAGTCGTAGAGTCTACTGATGTCGAAGCCAAGTCAAGAATCGCAGACTACACTCAGAGTCATAGAGTCTACTGATCATATCAGAGGCAGAGATCGTAGTCGAGCAAGATCAGATGAAGACAACGAACAGAAAGTCAGAAATCGTAGAATGTTAAGATTTGATCTCTAAGTCGTAGTGTATGCATAGTCGAAGCTGAATCACAGAGTGCAGAACTAACTCCTCAACAGATGTGCTCACAATGCCAAGTTAGAATCATAGAGCAAATACGATTCTCAACAATTGAGCACTCCCAGAATATCCAAAGGAATGAAACCTCTGGTTGATACTGCAAAGATACATCCTACCTGAAGGAAACCAGAGAGCACTCAACAAATGGCATGCAAGCTAACAGAAGATCCAAGCATCAACCCAATCAGCATCCAGATTGAGTTGTGAAGCCATTCGAGATGAAGTCTTCCACAAGATAATCATAAGAAGACTTCAGTAGCTGACTAAGGAAAGTCAGTAGTTGCAGTAGTTGTCAAATGGTAAGATGTCAACGATCTTGGAAGTAACCAGGATCGTAGTGTTTGCCAAACAAAGAAAGAACTGATGGAGTGTACACAGAGATACTGGTCAGCTCTTGAAGAACAAGGCTAAAGTGATTAAGTATGGGTCAGTCCATTAATGATAAGTAAACGGGAGATCACAAGGAGTAAGTGATTTGGGCATGCCACAAATCTAAGGTGTCTTTCTATTCAGAAGGGGACATAACAAACAATCAAGCCATCAGTATCTGAGAGCAGTCGAGGCAAACAGAAGTATTGAAGCACTGCAGAAAAGAAGGAAGAGGTGTTCCACGTTGGAGATCTAATGAACACACTCTTCAAGATCGTAGTGTTAATTCTACACATCAAAAAGCAAGTCAATAAGACACTATGATCTGGTCAAAAAAAGATATGCATCAGAATCGTAGAGTTCGAATAGCCGAAGATTGAAGCATTGGCAACGGTTTAATCTAAAGGATTGGTACTCGAACAAGAGCTTATTCGAGAGCATCGATGCAAAAGGAAAACCTCTGATCTAGGAATCGAAAGGAGGAAATAAAGTCATCGACCTGCCCGAGACATCAAAGTGACATCTATGACGGGGTAGATGAAATAGTAGACTGCAGTGTCAAAAAGTCAAAAAAGGGGATGTCATGTCACATCTATAGTCTACACCAAATAACTCGAGATCTGCGAAGCAATTCAAATTGTTGTTAACGGCTACATTCCAACGGGAAGATTGGGAAGGAGTATAAATCAACAGAGCTTCAAAGATCAAGAGTTGCTGATGATTACTAAGTTGAAGAATCGTTGAGTTGTTGGAATGCTATTGTTGACTCTACGAGTTCCACCAGAGATTAAGAGAACAAGTCTCAGTGACAGTGAGACTATATTGGTGGAAGTGAAGCAGCCTTGAAGAAGGACTTAAACAGACTAGAGCTTCACTCAACAAAGATGAGAATGCCATTGAAGATGGCAGCCAAGCTGAGAGCCGAGAAGGCCAAGAAGATAGCATTCAGAAAAGTGGAAGAATACAAAGAAGATCAAGAGAGCCACTCTACAAATCACCATGAACCAAAATCTAAAAAAGAACAGAAGAAGAATCATGTCTGCAAAACATTCAAGAAGGGTTCACGGTTTGCTATGTGCCAGACGAAGTCTACCAGAAGCTCAGAGACTTAGCAAATCCAGATGGTGATGGTGCACAGCTGACATCAGATGAAGATGAGCAGAAAGAAGTAAAGATCAGCTGCACCAGAGAAGATGTGGTCCAGACTCAAAGCAGAATGCAAAGAGGACCACACCAAGCTGCTAAGTAAATAAGATGTTCAAGCTTAAAGACATCTTAGCAGCTCAGCACCACCAACCACAACAACATCAACAACAACAAGAAACCAGGGCCTGAGGGGTCCTTGTCCAAAGGGACTAAATGAAGTTCCAAGCCTGCTAGGCTTGAAGAGTTCCTAGGGAACTAGAGAAGTTCCAAGGCTGCTGGCCTTGAAGAGTTCTTAGTGAACTGAAGTCCCAAGGTTGTTGGCCTTGAAGGAATCTTTGTGATTCAGGGTGCTGCCCTTCCTTAGTGGAAATCCTGCTAGTTGAAAGCAGAAGAGTGGATTAGGAGCTTGAGTCTCTGAACCACTTAAAACCCCTTGTGTCTTTTACTTTATGTCATTTACATTATGTATATTAACTGCTATAACTGCTATGTATGTTTTAATTGCTTACTACTGAATAACTCTACGAACAATGTATGTCTGATTATGGATATATCAATGAAGGGGATCTTTTACTCATTTTGTTGTGATTGAAAAGATTATTATGTTTGTCATATGCTAATTCATGAGCAATACAAAATAAATTAGAAAAGTATTTGAAAGAAAAAGGATCTATTCAACCCCCCCCCCCCCCATTATAGATCTATATTGTTCCTACTGGGAACTAACAGTCCTTTTCAAAGAACTTATGAAATGCTCAAGGTCTTGAACCGAAATTGATGTTTTACTAAATATTGTTGTTGTAAAACGTTTTGAATGAAAAGAGAAGTGGTATTTTGAATTATCGATAGTACTTCGTAACTATTGTTCAGTTATTGAAGATATATGATTCCTATGTTTCAAGCATGTTGTTTATTAGAATTGGTGTACTTGTTGAGCTAGTCATGCTCACTCTTGCCTGAATCATATGAACACGGCTAAGATCGAACGGCCCAAAGGCTCCGGCAAGGATAAGGGCAAGGCGAAAATGAACCCGTAGAATACTTATGTAATAGTGTAGGGTGAATGATTGTAATATATTTGATATTATGACAAGAACAAGTGTAAAGGTTATAAAGAACCTGGGAAATGTAAATATTGTTTTGAATATATAGAAGACATATTCGTTCTTTTAAGGCTTTTCAATTGAATGTTTGTGTGAATGGTAGTACCGTGTAGCACCATATGTCGGGTTGGAAGATACCCGGATTTGGGGGCGTCGCACTAACTCTTAGGGTTTAAGTTTTAACCCTTAGGGTTTAGGGTTTAGCTCTTAGATTTTTGAAATTTTGATTTTTAAAATAAAAAATTAATATTATAATTAGGATTCTCTAATTATATTAATATTTCTTAATCATAATTCAAGCTTGCTAATTAGGATTAATATTTCCTAATTAAAAATTGTAAATAATAATTGGGGTTTTCCCAAAATGGGCATTAGGGTTTATAACCCAAGAATTAGGATTTCCAACATTAAAATTAGGGTTTTCTAATTAATAGAATTTTTGATTAATCAAATAGGCTTACCCCTAATTAGATTTGTGATTAATACACAAAAACCTTATACCTTGTATTTAAATCCCCAAATTAGGGTTTCAAATTCCTGAAACTGGAATTAGGGTTTCCAGATCCGGTTTCTAGGGTTTCTTATCCATTACTAGGGTTTTCTAACTGAACGATGACATTCTTAATATATACTTAAGGTTTGCCACTGATATAGGCTATATGGTCAACCCTTAACCCTTAACCACATACTGTACACATATAATACAGAACATATAAACATATACACTTAATCCTGAATAATTCACCAAAATCCTTTACAAAACTTTGAAATCCTCAAAATTCCTTCCCAAAAATGTTAAATTCATACACTCATTTTTTGTCTAGATTCTAATATTGAACCTTAAATCAATCAATTATGATTTTAAAAATTTTCTAAATTCTCGGGTTGTCACAATAAAATCCAATTATGAATTAAAATAAACTCATTTATTTTAATCGAAAATAAAATAAAAATAAACTATTTCATTCTAATTTATAAAAATAAACGTTTTGAAAAACAACATATGCGCGAATCCAATTCCTTATCAAAATAAACTCCTTTATTTTTTATTAATATGAAATCATATTTCATATCTAAATAAACTCCTTTATTTAAGGAAACATGAAATTCCTTTTTCTATTCACAAATAAACTCCTTTATTTTTTAGGAAACTTAAAATTCAATTTCAACTCCAATTAGTTATCATGGAATCAAATTCTAACTCTAATTAGTTAGTATGAAATTAAATTCTAATTAAAGTAAACACCTTTATTTTAATACAATTCCAAATAAAAATAAACTACTTTATTTAAATTTAGAATTAATAAAACAACATTGAATCCAATTTTTAATTTAAAATAAACCTTTTATTTTAATTAGTAATCAAATTAATAAAAATTAATATTTATTTAATATTATGGGTGTCGGTGCTGCTACGCCACTAATGAACTAGTTTCTGGCACTGCCACGCCGGGTCACCCATTTTTCAAAAATCCCAAACCAGCGCTGGCGCCTCTATTACATTGTGATCAACGCCGGGTCTCCATTTTAAAACTTCGGATAAGTACAGCGATTGCCAGATTACATCAGAATCAAGCGCCACTACCAAATCAGTAGAATTAATTTACCCAGTTCGTGAATTATGTAGTTTTTCTCCAAAAACATGATACCACTGTCAATAATAAAAAATTATTATAAACACATATCAACATACATATCGAATCTGAACAATTAATAACTCGCATAAAGGTTTAGCTCTACTACCACTGTTAGGTTTGTAATATTCAAGATCATGTAACAAATTACATACATAGTGCGAAAGCATGAAAAATCAGACTTAAAAAATTTTACAAATGATATACCTGGATCATTCTTTATGACTAATTATTAATTAGATGAGAAAAGATGAAGATCAGATTCATACCCTTGTAGAAACTAGCTTCCTCAGGTACGATTTCACCTCCAATTCCTTTTCACGTTCAACTAGAATCCACCTGGTTTGATTCCTTCCTTTGATCAAATCAACCACAGAGACAACCTTGAGAATAGACATAAGTCAATAGCAGTCAAACCCCGAAGATAACCCCAACGAAAGACAGCTGCAGCACGTCAAGCCCGAAAAATAGATTGAAAGGGAAAAAGGGAAATTTTTCCAACTGAACATCAATTCGGATCAAACTACTGCAACTAATGTGATACAGGATAGTCACAGCAACCCCAAGTGAAAACTGTACAAAATAGCACAACGTTCTGACTGCGAAGATTTGAATATCTGTTCATGAACCCATCTTCCAAGATTTGGAAAAGGTCAAGCCTCATATCATTACGTATCTCTCGGAAAGAGCTTTCCAGAAAGGTATAGCATACCTCCATCAGATTCCCAAATTGGAAGTTATGAAGGTTCAATCAGACTGCGTGTTGGTCGAAATGCACGTACTTTGAGATAGTAGGGCCAACCAGGCTGGGCCCACCAGGCCAAGCCGAAGGTAGACCCATGGTAGATCAAGTCTATAAATACCCCTACCCCCAGCTCATTTATAGGGAGAATGAGAGAGAAATGGAGAAGGAGAGGGCCCAGGTTAGAGAAAAAGAGGCTAAGAGAGCTAAGCATCTTACTCAAATTTCAGTAAAACTTCTTTATATATATATATAAGTGCTATATATACAATTTGTAACTTATATTCATCAGATCTAAAGTTTTAACTGTCCATTTCTTGTAAATAGTAAATATTTGAGCTTTATTGACTATATATGTACTGATATAGCCTGATCTAGCTTTTAACCGGTTCAAAAGTTGTGAAACTTGAACCCGGAAGCTAGAATGGCTAAGATCTGTACTGATATAGTTGTTTTTCTAGTTTTTGCAAGTATTTAGCAACCATGTCGCCCTAGATCTATATCTAGAGGATGCTGGAAGCTTTGGGTATGCGCATTCAAAGATTTGACTAATAAATCCTTTGTTTTGCGACGTCTAGAAGTAAATATGTGTTTTATTACATTATATTCATGGTTTAAACAATTTATGTGATATTATGTGAGCCTAGGAGCTACAGGATCTAATATTCAATCAATGGATCTAGCTCTGGTTCCCACGATAGACACTTTTCAGTTGTACAGCTAGCCTGCCAATTTTTGTAGTTGTAAATCTAGGGCCTTAACACTATTATACGGGTAAGGGCCCAAAATAATTAAAATCATGTATGTGGTGTTCAAGATTACTTTGATGGATTTCATGCCCATAAGAAGTCCTGACACTTATATATATATATATATATATATATATATATATATATATATATATATATATATATATATATATATATAAGATGCTTCATCTTGAATAAAATCAAATCAAGCCGAATACAGAATAAAATAGAAGTATTAAAGTCTTGAACTATTAGAGCATAAGGGTTTGAAAATGTATTTTTAAAATATCACTTTTATATTCTTTGCTTAAAATTGAATTTTCAATAAGTCAACCCCATTGTATATAGGTGCAAAAGTGGCATAGCACTACTTTCAAATACAGCACTTTAATCACATTATCTTCATCACACGCACACACACACAAACAGATAGACACTTCACAAGCTTAGGGAATTGAAAAGACGCGGTAATCATGTTTCACTTCACACCTTCCCCTCACTTAAGCAATCCCCCGAACTCTATGAATTTCGGTTTCCAAGACTAATTAAATGGAGTCACATATTGGGCCATATTATTAAACCTTTTAAAATTTGGTTGAGTTGGTACAACCATTTAATTTATACCAACTAGCGACTTTGTCTAATTCGACCCAATCAAATTAAAATCAAACTTTTCAAATCGTCAACATTATATGTCGGTCTCTTCGTAAATCTCACACTTTAAAACAAGATAAATTAAACCACACAGTAAACATAAAGGGTAAGAACCAAACACCTTTCCCTTTCAATTCAATATAAAGTTCAATTTCATGTAAATATCAATTAAATGTAAATATTATTTCAATTCCTTATCAATTCCATTATTGTACATATATCAAATTCTGTAATGTTATCATGTCACCAAAATAATTGACACCTGTTTTGTAGTAAAACATTAAAAAAACCCTAAAAACTGACACATTGCATGAGCATGCATACTGTTCGAGTTTATCAAGATTAAACTACCTACTTTTATTGTAGGCAAGATTGGTCCCATTACCAAATCCAAATCTAAAAAGGGACAAAGTCTATCTTCTAATATGGAGGAAAGTACCCAACAAGGGTCAGGTTTTGTAGCCTCCTTTTTAGATTTAATAAAAGGACTCTAACTCATGCAAGCATACATGGGTCAACAAGTATTATATAGTAAGAACAATATCGATCCACGGAGAAAGGTTTCAAAATTAAATTATTATACATCAATTGTATCACTATTTTTTAATATGCTTAAACAAAAGCTTACAATTTTAAATTAATCTAACTCGAATATTGAATAAAATAATAATGATAGAATAGTAAATCAAATTTGGAATTAATGGGATTCTAACTTTATTTCATATTTCGTCTAAATATTACCATCATGCAAAATTATACATGTATCGTGGAAAATTAGCCAAGAGCACGAAAGTAGACATAACAATTTTTTGATGCATTATGACCTGCTTACATAACCTCCACATGCAATAGAAATCATGTAATCATCAATAAGACCAAAATCACTATATTTCTATGTGAAATTACAGCAATATTGAATTCAAGCACAAGCTCTTATGTTACTACACATGGTGAAACAGTATATTTCTATCTGATTCACGAAATATAAAGCTAAACATTTCAGCTTCATACACGCATGTTATCATGATTACAACCATACTCACATGTCATTTTTTAATTCCATACAAGTACATAAAATGAATGGTGATCAAACATTCATACAATCCAATCAATCATAACAGAAACTCCAATGATACACAAATAATCAAGCAATAAGGCCATTAATTTTAGACTACATATCAAAATCCATTAGAATCCCATAATGAAATTTAGTTCATTTCTGAACCGAAAGCCATTATGGGATTATAGTAAAACATGGAAAATATTTAAGGCAAATGAAAGAGAAGATAGAATTGATCAAACCCAATTGCATTTTATGTTCCAAAGCATTGTTCAAATCTCCAATAATTTCCAGCAAAATGAAATGATTTATTATTCAATGACTGAATTCTAAAGAAGATGTAAAAAATCTTAAGTTTATGCTCTAATCCTCTTTAGAAATTCGTTTAAAGCTTGGAACCCTAGTTCCCTTTTCTAATACTAATAAAAACCAATAATAATCATGTCTGGTACCAACCATAATAGTTTAGATAAGACCCACACTTCAAATTTTAAATTTAAAATTAAGTCAGATAACAACTTTAGATGACTCACGCAGCCACGCGAGGTTCCAATACATAACAAGCGCAGGCGCGCGTGTATACATTTTTAGCTTCAGAGGCGATGGCGGTGCAGCGCCGCAAAATCCAAATTGTTTCAATTCTTGCTACCGCTTGATTTTCTCGTGTCCTGCATACTTGTTACATTCTCGCTTTCTTAATGTTCTACTGCTTGTTGCTTGCTCTTACATCACTGCTCAGTTCTGTATCTCCACTCATTTCACGTGCCATGCCTTCACTATTCTCATAACACCTGCCACTGCTGAGCTATGCCATTTACTACATTTTCACACCAAAGGAGTTCTAATTACAAGTAATGCAAAATAAAAATAAAATACAACTAAAAACATACTAAAATGTACTTGAGATGAGCATAGTTCTCGTGAATTGATATCCAATAAGTAGGTATAAAACCTACTTATCAGGTTTCGTGTCTCAAGAAGAATTTGAGGGACTCATAATTCATATAGCATAACTAGTTATCTTCTTGAAAGAGCCGAGTAAAATTACTTAGGGTCAGAAGATACCCACTCAACCAGAGTCTTCCCCGCATAAGGTGGCAGCCAGGTTACTGATAAGAAAAAGGAAGCATAAATACCCAAACCTTAATCCAATGAGAAAAACACCAAAACCCCTGAAATCACCAATCTCAAGGAAGATCAAGAAACTGGTTACATCAGAAGGAAATTCCAACAAATGGAAGAAACCATCCGATCTATCATAGGAACTGGAGCATATGGGAGCGTTAACTACTCAGACATCTGCATCTTTTCGGGGGCCCGTTATCCAGACAAGTTCCAAATTCTGGATTTTGAAAAATACGACGGATTTGGAGATTCTTAAACTCATTTAAAAGTTTTCATTGGAGAACTCATATCCTATGCAGAGAATGCAGTTATTTTAGAAAAGTCTGACTGGAGAGGCTCGAGTCTAGTACGCTCGACTAGACAATTCTAAAATTCATAGCTAGGAAGAGCTAGCCCATGCCTTTTTAATAAATACAGCTTCCAGCCACAAATAGCTCCAGACAGATACTACCTTCGTTCCTAAAAGATTGTCATTTAAGGTTTTTGCACATAGATTAAGAAAGTCATTTAATATTATCATTTAACAATTAAATTTTTTTGAAATTCCATCACTACCCCTTTATGGGAAGTTAAAAACTATTAACACAAGGGAGAGAATTTCTTGGGACAATGAGAGAAGTAGGGGTGATATAGGAAATTAAATAATTTATTCTCCTAGAAAGTTGTAAATGACAAATAAATTTGAACATATTTTTTCTTCTAAAATGACAATCTTTTAGGAACAGAGGGAATATCAAATTACCAAAGTTAAAAAGTAGAACAGTGAATCTTTCTGTGACTATGCCCAAAGATGGAGTCGTCTGGAAGCGCAAGTCATTCCATCAATGACAGAAACTGAGATGGTAATGACATTCAATAATATACAAGAAACTCCATTATATGAAAGAGTCCTAGCAGGCATAACAAAACCATTCTCCAAAATGATTAAATATAGAGAAATGAATGAGATGGGATTGAAGTCTAGAAAGATTAAAGACCTCACTTAGTTGGAAGCCATGGCTGAGCATATTTAGGCCAAAAATTATGGGAATACACCTCAGAGAATACATAAGAAGAAGGAAGAAGATGTATCCTTAATACTCCAAGGTCAAACTCAAAGAGTCAATCAAAATCTGCCCATTTAGAGGAAAAATTATTTCCCTGTCCAAACATCTATACAACCTTCAAATCCTCTGTTCCAAAAAGCTGGAGAGGTTAGACGTCGAAGAAAATTTACACCCTTAGGGGACTCACTCGAGAATATATTAAAGCTTTTGACATAATAGAAGAAAATTTCTCAGCATAGGTTCTATGATATGATAGACATTGGTAAGATTATAGTAACAACACTAGAGTAACGACATGTTCAAGATAACCCTTTGCCTCACCACAATGAGGATTTAGTAAACATGATTGGTATTGGAAGGGGGAAAACTTCCAAATACCTTCAATACATTAGAGAAACATCACAAGTAAATGAAGGTATTGTGACGCCCCCAAATTCAGGTGACCTGACCCATGAGTTTGGTGTTCACTATACATAATATAATAACATCTAACTACCCATTCATATATAAATAGTAATACATAACTCATTAACAGATATTGTTAATACATAAGTCCTAGGTCTTCTAACCTTAACATTACAAACTTACCCTTTAGATTTACAAAAAGGTTTCACAAACATAACATAATAATAATGTTATACATAACTAATTTATTACAATGACTTTGCCCTTGTCCTTCACAGCACCTCCTACAACTTCGCCCCTAGCTAAAAAGTTTTATTAAGCAAGGGTTCGCAACAAATTTTCCCTGCAAGTTAAGATATACAAAGAATGTATAAGAATCAGAACAATAGGCTATCTATTTTGATAGAATAACACCAAAGTTCGGGGAACTTTGAAATAGCTTAACAAATTGTTATTCAATAATAAGTATTCTCACAATCTATGCAACACAACAATTTGATAATGAAAGAGTACAATGCTTTCAAAGTTTCTACGATATTCTAATGAATAATCAAGAATCAATTCTACGCAATAACAAAGTGGAATATTTTCCAAATTTATGCTCAGTGATCCATTAGATCTTGAACTTCTCTTCTCGAGTATATATCAAAGTTTTACTTTGATATATACGCAGGTGTATCAGATAACCATAAAGATTAAATCATACCCCTCTGCAAGTACTTAGAGCCGGCCAACTCCTTGTACCCTATATTATGCATAATACTTACACGCGTGCAAAGGTTGAATTTAGGACCAATAAAATGTTCCCTTTGTATAAAAGGTTGTTCTTCTCAGTCTCAAAATCAAAATTAGATTTAACAATGAAATACTATGATTTCAATATCTAATCACTTCTCTTCTCTTCTCTTCTCAAACCTATCAAGTTTTCTTTTTCGATCTAGTCGAAACAACTAGCATTGATCAATCAATAATAATTGAATTCTCTTCTCTTCTCTTCTTGAACCTATCAAGTTCTAACAAATGTTTGTCTAGCCAAAACAATTCGCTAAGACATGTTTCAATACGATTAAACAATAGACAGAATTTAACTATACTATTTAAAATCAATAATAACTTCTACGGATATGAATATCCAATAACAGTTATTCTAAAAGTATATACTCAGAATCAATAATTCAATTTGAATTAATAAGTATGCACTAACTGCGAATAATCAACAATAAATTATTAGACGTAGTCTAATTAACAATAATTAACCACCATAATAATTGAATAATATTAACTCAAGGTTGAGTTAAGGAAACTTGCCTTCCGCGTTGATTAATACCACTCAATATATTTATTTGTGTTTGAAAGACCTATAACCAATAATATTGGTTTCACAATTAGCACAATATTTCAAAACATGTATCACTGTAATTTACAGTCAATACTTCTCCTAGACACATTACCACATAGTCACATTAGTGTTTATAACCTATATAAACACTTAACAAGTCCAACTAGTTCAGTCTGGTTGGACTTTTAGTCTATTCTCGGTGTTCTGGTCACCCTATATTGCGATTAACACATTGATTGTCAATTAAACTTGGTCTCTAAGCTTCAATATTATTTTAGATAAGTTATATATAATTTATAATATTTTTCAAAAGCTTTTCATAATTTATAAACAATTATTATAATTTATAATAATTTTTCAAACACTTAAATCATTTTTAAATGATTTAATAATAAAATAATCTTATCATCATTAATATTTAATAATATAAAAATATAAATAACATACATGTTAAAATATTAAAGTTATTTTTAACAACTTAAAATATTTTTAAATCACCAATATTCTACTTAAATGATTTTTAAAATAATTAAAATTATTTTAAATCATGACCATTAATATTTAAATATTAATGAAATTATCATCCAAATACTAAAAGTCATTAATTATAACTTAAAATATTTTTAAATCATTTTTCTCATTTTTGAATAATTTTAAATTAATAAAATCATTTTTCTATCATTTATTTAATATGATAATTAAACAAACCTAATATCATTAATATTAATTTATGAATGAGAATTCTCCAAAAATATTAAAAATTATATTTTAAAATTCAAAATATTTTTTAACACTTTATACTCATTTAAAATGATTTTTGAATCAATAAAATCATTTTTAACTTATTTATTTAATTTAATAATTCAATAAATCTAATATCATTAATATTAAATTATTAATGAAAATTCTATAAAAATATTAAAAGTTATATTTTATAACTCAAAATATTTTTAAACACTTTATTCTTATTTAAAATGATTTTTATATAATTAAAATCATTTTTCTCTAATTTATTTAATAAGCTAATTAAATAAATTAAATATTATTAATATTCAAATAATTATAAATATTAATGAAAAATATTCCAAATAGTCAGAAATAATTTTTTCATAATTTAAAATAATTTTTAAAACGATTTTTGTAATTTTTATAATTTATTTTCTATTTTTAAGTAATTTCCAAAAAATCAGAAATTAAATATATTAAAAATCGTCGCTATAGCCCTTTAACGACAGTAACCGTCGTTGTTGGTGTTCTTGAGCCTCAAGAACACTGACAGGCCGGTTACCAACATACCAAGTTTGACCAGCTTTAATTTTCTGTTCTTGGATGCTCTGTTCAATCTAAGACTCGGATCTTGTAGTGTTTATGTAGCACTACAAGTTACAATACATAGTTTGGTCATACGACAACATATTGAGACGACCTGTGCCTTCAAAATCCTTGTCAGATGGCTTCTAGGTTTTACCAAAAACCCAGAAGTTCGTCTAGGTACTTTCTAGGTCATTTTAATCTAGCTTCTATTCACGATTTTGATGGTTTTATGGTTCAAACTGGTAGTATACATGACAAGGAACAACACTACAACAGCAGATCAATTAAACAACAACAAAATCACAAGTTACTGCACGGTCAAAGTTTGTCAGAAATATGGTTCATACCCTTTTTTGGAAATTCCAGAAATACAAAAGCAGTGCAAGTGACCTACTTTGACCACATTCTACGATCGATCTGTTGATTGTTTAAGAGTTCTAAGGCCATGGATCTAGAGTCCACATTACAACCTACAATTTGAATACAACACATCATCAGAACACTAACACGACTGACAGATTAAGGAGCGTAAAGATTTTGTCAGACTTAGTTTTATACTTTCTAGGTTACCTAGATTTTCACTTGGTCATGGTCGGTCAACCGACTTTGACCGATTATAACTTGACATCTAGACATTAAACGACTGTGAATTCACATCCAGGTCAAAGACAACATAACAGAGTATAGATTACAACTTTCAAACAACAAAAATCATAAACGAGCAAGGATCTGTGGCCATTGACATTCGGTTGTTAGACCACATTTTAAGCTAAAGAACAGTTTTGAAAAATCATCATTTTAAGGCACTTTGATGCTATGGATCCATGATGGATCAACATAGATCATCTAAAAATATCTTTTAACACAAATATAAACACTTAAACATGAATTTTTACAAAGCATACAAGATCAAAATGAAACTTAGGGTTTATACCTTCTCTTCAATATGCTTAGATCTTGGCTCTACTAAACTGATCTTGATGATATATGAAGTGTTTTAGGGACTGATACACTTATGATTTTCTGAGGTTTAGAGAGAGAGAGAGAGTTGTTGAGAGCAAGATAGCAAAATAAGCAAGTTTTGTGACTTTCTCTCTCTTAATCTCTTATAAGTAGATACATTGTATATGGCTGATGTTGTGGGACTGATTTGTTGGAGTTTTTGAAGTCACAAAGTCAACTTATTAGGTCACCAACTAAAGGTCTTGCCAATTTTACAAATTAACTCATTAAAAATGTAAAAAGGGTATTTTGGTCAATGTCCTTGTAATTTTAATGACTTGATTGTCAGTTGCCCAAACCCTTAGGGTTTAACCCTAAGGTTCTAACACTTAGGTTTTATAACTTTTGTTTCATGATTTTCAATTTATGGTTTTGAAAATAGGAAATTAAGACAATTAACATATAATTAGTGTTTCCTAATTACATTAAATGATATTAATCACATTAGGGCTTACTAATTAGGATTAAAGTTTTCTAATTAGGGTTTTGGATTTCCAAAATAAAAATTATGGTTTCTCAGCTTTCGATTAGGGTTCCTAACTAGGCGTTAGGGTTTCTAATCCTGAGATTAGGGTTTATTAATTTTAAACCTTATCTGATCATTGATCAATAATTCTTTACAGTACAAACACATACATATCAATATAATTATTTTAATTATATTTTCTATCAAATCCCTATTTAGAAATTAGGGTTAGGGTTTCTAAAGTTGTTAAACATAACTCTACTCTAATTTCTCAGTCAATACACAAATTGACTAATTCTCGAGACTCGTATCACAGATACACAATACAATATTAACAGCCAATATTAAATACAAAAAAAAATATTCATAAATTTTGGATTATTCGAAATCCTGTGTTATTACATTAACCCCTCCTTAAAAGGATTCCATCCTCAGAATCACTGCTTTCTTATTCTCTATAATCTTTTAAAGTTTTATCATCAATTCATTATTATCAACACAATATTAATTTTTGTCTTATATTCTAACCTGTGACTTGGATTCATAAAAGAAAACAAATAACAGCAATATCTAACCAAATATCACTCGCGTAATTTAAATTCTAAACGAAATTATTACCTGCTACCACCTCCTGGGCAGCCACTGCATCCTGTGTCGTCATGTATAATGTACGGGCTGTTGGTCTTCCTGGCTGAGCAGGTCCTCGAATCGCCAAGGTTCGGCTACCGAGTCCCTTGTTGACACTTTCCTTTTCTGCATTCTTCTTTGAACAGTTCCGATCCAGTTGATCTGTCAATCCACACGCATAACACCCTTGTATTTTCTTTGGACTGGGACAATTGGGTGACATATGTCCCTCTTGAGCACATTTGTAACAGACTCCCTTCTTCTTCAAACAAACTCCAGAATGGTTCTTCCCACACGTCGTACATAGCTCCCTCCCTTTCTTATTCCCTTCAGTCTTGGTACCTGATTCAGTATTCTCTCTCCACTTTCTCTTGTTAGGGTTACTACCACCACTGCTTCCTCCATCATTTGTCTTCTTCTTCTCTTGGTGAAATCGAGATACAACTTTGCTTCGTCCTTCAACAATAAACGCTTTCTCCAATAAAGCCGTGAATGTATTGATCTGCAACATAGCTACCTTGTTGTATATACCCGGCTTCAATCCATTCTCAAATCTTCTCGCCTTTCTTGCTTCTGTGTCCACCTGATGAGGCGCAAACCTTGCTATTCGTTGAATTTGGCAGCATACTCCAAAAATGACATGTTTTCCTGTTTCAGTTCTAAGAACTTAACTTCCATCTGAGCTTTTATACTCGTCAAAAAGTAGTTTTCAAAGAATAACTCCTTGAATCTTGTTCAGGTCACCACAGCTGTACCCACTCTCGCCTGAGTAGTCTCGCACCAGTAATTAGCTTCTCCCTTCATTAGATATATTGCAAAAGTTATCTTCTGCTCTTCCCATACACGTGAAATAACGAATGCTTTCTCCATCTCCTTTACCCATGTTTGGGCTTCAATCGGATCCGTGGTTCCATTGAATTCTGGCTGTCCCACCACTTTAAAGTCTTTGAAGTTAGCCAATCTATCAGCTTCGGCTACCGCTTTAATGATTTCTCGCTCTTCCTGCTAGAGCTCAATTCCCCATAGCTTCGGCTATCATATTTGCAAAGTTTTGCATCGGGTCAGCTTGGCCTCCTTCATTATTCACCGATTGCTCTTTTCTTTGATTTTGATTCTGTCATCTAGGCGGTATGATCTGATTTAAATAAAAATCTTACATTAGTTTTCTTTCTCTACACAAATTCTTAACACAATAAGAATTAAACACATATTTAACATATAATGGTATATTTATTCAAACAGAACATAGTACATTTAGTACTTAACATATACAACTATCCCTTTTTAATCAAATATTAGGATTAACAACACAACTTTACACAAAAAGTTGCCATTCTCCATTTTCACACATAATTATACCCAGTTCGTCAAACTTACCACACTTAGGAGTTTAGGAACTTTTCAAAATTATATGAGTATATAAACTTATCCTAGTCAAACCTTTGGTGTCCATTCGCTGAGGGGTTCAAAACATTTCATATAATTATGAGTCATGAACTTACCATAAGTATGAGTTTTAAGAACACACAAATTAATCTTAATCTTATATTCATATAGAAAATAAAGATTTCATTCATATAAACATATATATTTACATATGTTCACTCATCGTTCTCGATACTACAAGCTTTAATATCATAATCTTCTACCTAAAGATATTATCATTTATATCTAAGTTGTCTACTGACCACTCCCTTCACCAGTCTTCTTCTTGCTGGGACACTTGTTGAATCTGTTACCCGTTCTCCCATATGAAAAACACTTTCTCATATTCGGCTTAGGACAATGTAGGGAAATATGTCCTTCCTGTTTATAATTAAAACACACGTTCTTCCACATCATGCACTCTCCCAAGTGAGTCTTGCCACACTTGCTACAGACTTGCTTCTTCTTCGGGTTTGAATTTTTAGAATTATCGCTGCCATTGTCCCTCTTTCTCTTGTTCTTGCCTTTCAGCTTGATTGCTCCTTCAGACGATCCACCACCTTCAGTCTTTATCCTTTCTACATGCGCCTTCAGCTCATTCAGTTCTTCAGTCATTTCGCGTAACGCTCGCTCTGTCTTCCACAACTCCTCTAACAGATACACTTTACTCCGGAGTTCCTGGACTTCTGCAGATGCTTGATTTGGTTCTCCTACTTTGGTCTTACTCTCTTTCTCCACATTGGCTTCTTCAGAATCCGACTCCTCATCACCACTCAGATACATCTCGGGATAATCATTATGATCACTCCCAAGATTAACCATAGGTTCATCTTTTCCCACTTCCTCAACTGACTCACTTTGCGCTGGCACCTCAGCTACTGGCACTGGTGCGACAGCCGCTGGCGTGTCCGTACTCATCTCGTCTTCTCCCGACATCCTACCATCAGTTTAAACAACTTGATTAGTACTTTACCAGTATGAAATTCTCACACAATGTGTCAACCTATCTCACTATTGATGAACTCCAGCAATCCCTCACTTAGTACTCTATATGAGTATTATAGATTTCGTTTATGGTTAAAATCCTAGGGTCCCCCTCCCCCCACTTAAGGATTATAACATACAGCTTTGATACCAACCTGTGACGCCCCCAAATCCGGGTTACCTGACCCTCGAGTTTGGTGTTCACGATCCACAATATAATAACATCTAACTACCCACTCATATAGAAATAGTAATACATAACTCATTAACAGATATTGTTAATACATAAGTCCCAAGTCCTTTAACCTTAATATTACAAACTTACCCTTTAGATTTACAAAAAGGGTCACAAACATAACATAATAATAATGATATTCATAACTAATTTATTACAATGTCTTTGCCCTTGTCCTTAACAACACCTCCTGCAACTTCATCCCTAGCTTTAAAGTTTTATTAAGTAAGGGTGAGCAACAAATTTGCCCCACAAATTAAGACATACAAAGAATGTATAAGAATCAGAACAACAAACTATCTATTTTGATAGAATGACACCAAAGTTCGGGGAACTTTGAAATAGCTGAACAAATCGTTATTCAATAATAAGTATTCTCACAATCTATGCAACACAACAATTTTATAATGAAAGAGTACAACGCTTTCAAAGTTTCTACGATATTCTAATGAATAATCAATAATCAATTCTATGCAATAACAAAGTGGAATGTTTTCCAGATTTATGTTGAGTGATCTATTGGATCTTGAACTTCTCTTCTCGGGTATATATCAAAGTTTTACTTTGATATATACGCAGGTGTATCAGATAACCATAAAGATTAAGTGATACCCGTCTACAAGTACTTAGAGCCGACCAACTCCTTGTACCCTATATTATGTATAATACTTACACTCGCGCAAAGGTCGAATTTACGACCAATAAAATGTTCCCTTTGTATAAAAGGTTGTTCTTCTCAGTCTTAGAATCAAAATTTGATTTAACAAAGAAATACTATGATTTCAATATCTAATCACTTCTCTTCTCTTCTCTTCTCAAACCTATCAAGTTTTCTTTTTCGATCTAGCCGAAACAACTAGCATTGATATCTCAATAATAATTGAATTCTCTTCTCTTCTCTTCTCAAACCTATCAAGTTCTAACAAATGTTCATCTAGCCAAAACAATTAGCTAAGACATGTTTCAATACGATTACACAAAAGGCAAAATTTAACTGTACTATTTGAAATCAATAATAGCTTCTACGGATGTGACTATCCAATAGAAGTTATTCTACAACTATATTCTCAGAATCAATAATTCAATTTTAATTAATAAGCATGCACTAACTACGAATAATCAACAATAAATTATTGGATGTGGTCTAATTAAAAATAATTAACCACCATAATAATTAAACAATATTAACTCAAGGTTGAGTTAAGAAAACTTGCCTTCCACGTTGATTACTGCTACTTAATATATTTATCTGCGTTTGAAAGACCTATAACCAATAATATCGGTCTCACAATTGGCACAATATTTCACAACACGTATCACTATAATTTACAGTCAACACTTCTCCTAGACACATTACCACATAGTTACATTAGTGTTTATAACCTATATAAACACTTAACAAGTCTAACTAGTTCAGTCTGGTTGGACTTCGATCTATTCTCGGTGGTCTGGTCACCCTATCTGACGATTGACACATTGATTATCAATTAAACTTGGTCTCTAAACTTCAATATTATTTTAGATAAGTTATTTATCATTTATAATATTTTTCGAAAGCTTTTAATAATTTATAAACAACTATTATAATTTATAATAATTTTTCAAACGCTTAAATTATTTTTAAATGATTTAATAATAAAATAATCTTATCATCATTAATATTTAATAATATAAAAATATTAATAACATACATGTCAAAATATTAAAGTTATTTTAATATCTTAAAATATTTTAAATCACCAATATTCTACTTAAATGATTTTAAAATAATTAAAATCATTTTTAAATCACCACCATTAATATTTAAATATTAATGAAATTATCATCCAAATACTAAAAGTCATTAATTATAACTTAAAATATTTTTAAATCATTTTTCTCATTTTTGAATGATTTTTAAATCAATAAAATCATTTTTTTCATTTAATTAATATGATAAATAAATAAACCTAATATCATTAATATTAATTTATTATTGAGAATTCTCCAAAAATATTGAAAATTATATTTTATACTTCAAAATATTTTCTAACACTTTATTCTCATTTAAAATGATTTTTAAATCAATAAAATCATTTTTGACTTATTTATTTAATATACTAATTAAATAAATATAATATCATTAATATTAAATTATTAATGAAAATTCTTTAAAAATATTAAAAGTAACATTTTATAACTCAAAATATTTTTAAACACTTTATTCTTATTTAAAATGATTTTTATATAATTAAAATCATTTTCTCTAATTTATTTAATAAACTAATTAAATAAATTAAATACCATTAATATTCAAATAATTATAAATATTAATGAAAAATATTCCAAATAATCAGAAATTATTTTTTCATAATTTTAAATAATTTTTAAAATAATTTTTGTAATTTTTATAATTTGTTTTCTATTTTTAAGTAATTTCCAGAAAATCAGAAATTAAATATATTAAAAACCGTCGCTATAGATCTTTAGCGACAGTAATCGTCGTTGTTGGTGTTCTTGAGCCTCAAGAACAATCGTGCCCGATTACTAATATACAAAGTTCGACCAAATTTTAATTTTCTCGTTTCAGTATGATCTGTTCAATCTAAGACTCGGATCTTGTAGTGTTTATGTTGCACTACAAGTTATAATACCTAGTTTGGTTATACAACAACATATCAAGAAGATCTGTGCCTTCAAAATCCTTGTCAGACAAATTCTGGGTTTTCGCAGAATCCCAGCAGTTCGTCTAGGTACTTTCTAGGTCATTTTAATCTAGGTTCTGTTCACGATTTAGATGGTTTTAAGGTTCAAACTGGTAGTATACATGACAAGGAACAACACTACAACAACAGATCAATTAAACAACAACAAAATCGCAAGTTATAGCATGGTCAAAGGTTGTCAGAAATATGGTTCATATCCTTTTCTGGAAATTCCAGAAATACAAAATAGGTGGAAGTGGCCTACTTTGACCACGCACTACGATCGATCTGTTGATTGTTTAAGAGTTCTAAGGCCATGGATCTAGAGTCCACATTACAACCTACAATCTGAATACAACACATCATCAAAACACTAATACGACTAACAGATTAAGGAGCTTAAAGATGTTGTCAGACTTAGTTTTATACTTTCTAGGTTACCCAGATTTTCACTCGGTCATGGTCGGTCAGCCGACTTTGACCGATTATAACTTGACATATAGACATTAAATGACTGTAAATACACATCCAGGTCAAAGACAACATAACAGAGTATAGATTACAACTTTAAAACAACAAAAATCATAAACGAGTAAGGATCTGTGGCCACTGACATTCGGTTGTCAGACCACATTTCGAGCTCAAGGACAGTTTTGAAAAATCATCATTTTAAGGCACTTTGATGCTATGGATCCATGATGGATCAACATAGATCATCTAAAAATATCTTTTAACACAAATATAAACACTTAAACATGAATTTTTACAATGCATACAAGATCAAAATGAAACTTAGGGTTTATACCTTCTCTTGAATATGCTTAGATCCTGGCTCCACTAAACTGATCTTGATGACCTATGAAGTGTTTTAGGGACTGATACACTTATGATTTTCGGAGGTTTAAAGAGAGAGAGAGAGAGAGAGTTGTTGAGAGCAAGATAGCAAAATAAGCAAATTTTGTGACTTTCTCTCTCTTAATCTCTTATAAGTAGATATATTGTATATGGCTGATGTTGTGGGACTGATTTGCTGGAGTTTTTGAAGTTACAAAGTCAACTTATTAGGTCACCAACTAAAGGCCTTGCCAATTTTACAAGTTAACTCATTAAAAATGTAAAAAGGGTATTTTGGTCATTGTCCTTGTATTTTTAATGGCTTGATTGTCAATTGCCCAAACCCTTAGGGTTTAACCCTAAGGTTCTAACCCTTAGGTTTTATAACTTTAGTTTTTATGATTTTCAATTTAGGGTTTTAAAAATAGGAAATTAAGACAATTAAAATATAATTAGTGTTTCCTAATTACATTAAATGTTATTAATCACATTAGGGCTTACTAATTAGGATTAGAGTTTCCTAATTAGGGTTTAGGATTCCCGAATTAAAAATTATGGTTTTCTAGCTTTCGATTAGGGTTCCTAACTAGGCGTTAGGGTTCTAATCCTGAGATTAGGGATTATTAATTTTAAACCTTATCCGATCAATCATTGATCAATAATTCTTTACAGTACAAACACACATATCAATATAATTATTTTAATTTTATTTTCCGTCAAATCCCTATTCAGAAATTAGGGTTAGGATTTCTAAAGCTGTTAAGCATAACTCTACTCTAATTTCTCAGTCAATACACAAATTGACTAATTCTCGAGACTCGTATCACAGATACACTGTACAATATTAACAGTCAATGTCACTATTAAAAAAAAAAATTTATTCGTAAATTTTGGATTATTCGAAATCCCGAGTTATTACAGGTATCCTTGTGGAGTTATATTATTCCGAAGGATCGTCTTCAATCAAGCATGAAATGAAGTCTATCAGGGAACAGATTGGTCAACTGGCAGATGTGACGCCCCCAAATCTGGATACTTCCCCATTTTTGATAACCTTTAAAGTTGTTTACTTCCCTAGTTTCGATAACCTTTAAGTAATTCATTACATGATAAATAATAAATTATCATAATACATAGCTACAGTTATTGCAAATAACACCTTCTAACTTATTCCCTCTGCTTTCCCTTTCCCTTGTCTTTACCAGAACCTTATGTTCGATCCCGCTTAGCTGAAAACATTTAAGTTTAAAGCAAGAATGAGAATTTAATTGCCCAACAAGTAATATCAATTAATAAACATTAGCTGAAATAAATAAATATTTTCTTTGAATTATACTTCTACAACGAATCAATAGTTGTGAAGTAAACTAAAATAATAATGGTCAATATATACAATCATTTACATTTTTGAAACTATGTACTTACTATGAATGCTGAGCGGTCACTATACCATGAACTTTCATTTTTAATTTTTGAAAAAGTTTATACAGAAATTCATCTGTATACCATCATGCCTTGTGGGCACGGAAGGTGATCAACCCGTTATGCCCTGTATTGATCAACACTACATGCTAGAACGATATTCACGTTGATCATAACCGCATTTGGCGCATAAAAATTTCCCAATTTCAGGATGTTCATACTCAGTCTAGAGTCTGAACCAAAATAATTTAAATGCACAACTTTATAATAAACAATCATGTTCAACGATACATTTAAAACTATGTCTAGCCTAGTCAAATAGTGTAGACAACTTTTAATCATGTATACATACCGAAATTCAATAGTATGTATCAACACTTGTTCAAATACAACAATTTATCCAAGTCAGGACACTTGCATAATCAAACTTAGCTCATAAAGAATAGAATAAATCTTGATCATATATGAATCAAATGAAGACAGTAATAAGATAATGGTAAATAATGAATGAATAGAATTTAAGAACTTGCATGAATACAAAGGTTCAGATACATGCTCAATAAAAGTAGAGTTCGGATACTTGCTCAATAAAAAGTAGAGTCAAGAAACTTGCACAATAAAAACATAGTTCGGAAACTTGCTTAAACATATACCTGGTTACACAATATAAAAGTAGTGTGTAAGGTTTAGATACTTGCATAGTTATAGATCTCTTGCATAAAGTAAATTCACAGAGTAAGGATACTTACACAATGAAAAAGTATAGAAACTTGCTTACAAAGATCCATTGCATAAAGTAAATACAAAGGTTAAGATACTTACCTTGATAGCTGCTTATTGCTACGCAATATAGTTCTATCTTTTATTCAAAGACCTATCATTAATAAAATTATTCTTTACATTATAATAATACATCGTAACTTATATTACTGTTATTTACAGTCATCACATAACTTAAGCACTTTGTCACGTATTTATAACCGTCATTAGAGCATAAACAAACACTTATCAAGTCAAATTATGTAAGTCTGGATTGATTTCAGTATCAATTCGGTGTCTCGGTGGCTTTATCGGATAATTATCGAGTTTATTTTCAATTAAACTCTACTTAAAAGCTTCAATATTATTTTAGATAACTTAATTATCATTTATAATATTTTTCTGAAGCTCGTAATAATTTTTAAATAATTAATATCATGTATCATGATTTTCAAACATTAATATCATTTTTAAATAATTTAATTATTAATTAATTCTATTATCATTAATATTTAAATAATTTAAAATATTAATAAAATCCATGTCAAAACATCAAAAGTTATTTATTATAACTTAAAACATTTTTAAAACATTAATATCACCTTCAAATGATGTTTAAAGTATTAAAATTAATTTTAAATAATTATCATTAATATTAAAATATTAATATATTTCATGTCAAAATATTAAAAGTTATTTATTATAACTTAAAATATTTTTGAAACCTTCATATCATTTTTAATGATTTTTAAAATTTGAAAATCATTTTAAATAATTTATTTAATATAATTATTAAATAAATTTATTATCATTAATATTAAGTTATTAATGAAATTAATCTCAAAATAATAAAAATTAATTTTTATAACTTAAAATAATTTCTAAAACTCAATTATGAATTTTTAATAATTATTTTCTATTTATTTAAATTAATTAAATAAATTTTCGTTAAAAGTGTCGCTAAAGGACTTTAGTGACAAAATCTGTCGCAATAGGTGTTCTTCATCAATGAAGAACAACCTTAGTCAATTCCATGGGGGGTACTTTGACCATTAATAATTTTCATTGGTTTATGTTTCTCGGCATAAGACATCAATGGTGTTCTACTAATGTAATACTACATGTGTATAACCATTTCTGGGCCTAATTATACCATATTAAGAATATATAAGGGTTCAAAATTGATGTCTGAGCTATTCTTCATTTTCTGCAAATTCCAAAAAATACAGACAGTGTTGGTTACCATATTGGAACTTTAATAACTTGGATTCTAGGGGTGGTTTAAGTAATCGAGTGTCACACTTTTGTAGTATATATGTCAATGTTCAAAAGTGTTACACGTATCAAGCTTAACAACATTATATAAGCAAGATCTGGCTTGGTCAAAGTAGATGCCAGAACTTGTTCTTCAAATTTCTGGAAATTCCAGAAATTCAATATTCCAGTCTGGTAAACCCATATTTGAGCATCAATAACTAGGATTCTAGTTATGATTTAGGTGTTCTAGTGTCATGGTTTGATAGTCCATATGTCAGAGTATAAAAGTCATACACTTTCATGGCTTAACAACTTAACAAATGACAGATCTAAGCTCTGCAATATGCAATCAGAAAGTTTTTTGGGTTTTAGGGTTTTCCAGAATCCAGTTTTATGTGACTGGTCAACCATGTTTAACCATTGATAACTTGAGTTCTATACATGCTATGGACATTATTCCACTTCCAGTGTACTATCTTCACAACATACTATATCAATGATACACTTAGCAAGTCTAACAGTTAATAGATTTGGATCTAGAGGCTCTAACATTTGACTGTCATACCTCATTTTTAGGGTTCTTGGAAGATTCTTAAATCTTTATTTTCATGCATTTAAATGTTATAGATTCATGGTTTATCATCATGGATCATTAAATAACATATCATAGCACATATATAAACATAAAAACACAGAATCTACTTAAGCATACAAGATCTAACCTAAGGTTAAGGTTTATACCCTTTTATGCAATCTTTTGATTTATGCACTTTGATCCGAATCTTGTATGGTTATGGGGTAGTTCTTGCTTAATTTATGACTGCTTTTCTTAAGGAATTTAGTGGTCTAGGAGAGAGATAGAGAGTCTTGGCTTATGAAAATAAAAGTAAATGATTTTTTCTTAACTTTAACTTGCTAGCTTTGATTCAATGTATATGGATGTTGCTAGGTGTCAATGGATGGCTGATTGGGAAGATATTGAGGACATGTGAGATCTCAAGTTGGTGACTCACCAAGATTTGCCATATCTTTTGCTTAAAACATAAGATAAAGTGTATTTTGGTCTTTTTGTATACAAAATGGTATTTTGGTAATTTCTCATATAATTTTAAAGGTAGTTTGGTCATTTCATATGTTTTCCTTAAACTTTAACCCTTAGAGTTTGCTAAATAGCATTAGGATTTGCTAATCACCATTTAGGTTTATAAATTAAGGTTTATGATTATCTAATAGGGTTTAGGATTTCCAAATATTGAATTAGGGTTTTTAACTTAACAATTATGGTTTTCCTATTTGAAAATTAGGGCTTCCTAATTAAGTTTACAACCGATAACACTTATCCTTAATCATATAAATACAATCGTATGTCATTATTAACTACAATTTCAATTATAATTATAGTAATAGTCAAATTCCTATTTGAATTTCAAACTAGGGTTTATAAATCTAACATTAGGGTTTTCTAATGTTTTGCTATAACTGATCAATAATTACCATTAATCACATACTGCACATTCTTACTGTAACGACCCCAAAATTCATACAATTTAATTCTCGACTTCGGTCGTTAATAATTCATTCAACCTCTAATTTTACATCATTGAACGATAATATAACCATTGAAATTTGCGGAATAATTAAAATTTTTTATTACAAATTATCCTCGTTCCCAAAACCTTCAACCTTTAAATCTAAATATCTCAGAATTATTTTAATACTACAATAGTTTACATCACAAAACGTTATTACAATTCAACATTTATACGTTGTTCGGAACCTTAAACATGGTTCAAATAATCATAACTCAGCCAAAGTATATAATTCTTCAAGTATCACATCTGATTCATATCTTTCAAGTAAGTCATAACTTTACTTTGAATCTTGAACCTGCAAAAGTGGTTATTTGCAAGGTTGAGCTAGACAGCCCAGCAAAATCTAACAGTTTTCATGCATCATGTAGCATATAATAACATGCTCAACATATATCTCATAAACATCAGACTAACATAACATACATGCTACAATTCATATAACAATTATAAAGATTGATTTCCTTACTCAATCAGCATGCTTTAGTCAAACAACGTAGTAATAAATTGACTTTAACATTTTATACACTCAACATATATATAACACATCATGCTTTTTGCAATAAAGATTTAAAACAATCAAATTCACATAGCAAATAGGAACTGAAAGACTTACCTTGATCGTTGTTTACCAATAACAGTTTAACAGCTTATAGTTATATGTACTTCACGTGCCCTACACAATTATATAATCATTCACATCAACTATTAGTCACATAGCAATGCATAGTAGTTATAATGTAAACTTTAATCTACATCATATAACCCTTTCTATTAATCAATACACAATGTTTATTTTGATTATGTTAACTTTAGACTTATAACTCACTATATTTCTTCTTAGTCAAACTCGAAGTTCATTCAAGTGCTTAATTATTGCTAGGACTACTTATTAGTTTTATATTAAATCCATTCCACATCTTATAATATTCATTTCAATTGAATTGAAACACTTTTTAAGTTCATTAACACTTGGCACGACGTTTCGACGTTCTTTCGTCACACGCCCGATTTGTCTCTCACGTGTGTGCTTAGTATGCTTATACAACTTATCTAATACATCATTTATTAATGTTAAGCATCATTATATTTACTAATACTCATGTTTTATAACTTAGGACAACATCTTTTATCATCAGGAGCACTACATTTGCATATGTACATTCTCGATGCCCTCCGATTGCCTTCTAATACATATCAGTCCCACAAATGACCATTGTGACCCCTATTACCGACCTCAAATTGAAAAACTTAAAGAACGAAAGTTGTAGGTCTATTCGTCCTCATTTCGGTTCATCTTGAAACACCACAATCGGAGTTCGTATGAAAATGTTATGACCATTTGACTACAAGTGGTCAAACCGTCCCAACCTGCACTACTTTTCCAATGTGGTATGAGAGATTAGGGTAATGGTATTTCCCAATGATTGAGGGCACGAAGTTTTGAGCTATTTTTGGCGATGAGGCGTGAAATTTAGAGTTGGGGCGCGAAACTTGGCGTTGAGGCTTCGAATTACATAACACCCCAAAACAAAACACAAAACAAAGCTATGTCTTAATTTCTAACACCAATTAACATGTATAACTTATGCAAATTACACATAAATTTCACCAAGCATACCAATACTAAATTAACACAACTTAAACCATAATTCTAGAAAAATTAAAAACTGGAATAGCATATTTTTAAAATCAAAAACTCCATTTTTATATTTCTTGACACAATGAACATTGTAATCATAATGATACACTAATTTGATTCTTTTGAACTAAGTTCTCTATAATTCTTAACAAACTAACTAACATAGTCACCGTTCAATTTCACACACTAATTGATCATTATAATTGCTACTTACATAAGCCCCATAAGAAATATATACACTGTCAAAATTTTCTACTTTTTAACTGTAATTAGCATGCAATTTCCTGTTTATATACAACTAAAACCTCACCAATAATGAATAATTACCACCATTCATTTGTTTAGCAACAATTCAAAATATGAAATTCATAGAGTATATAAAATTTTGCCATGAAACACATATAGGCACACACATGTGTGTGTATATATATATATATATATATATATATATATATAATACCGAGTTTGTGATTATACCTTCATTTAGCGTGATAATTCATCGCAATTGCAGATAATTCTCTCAAATTCTCTCAAGCTCTTATCTCAATTCTCTCTGTCAAGCTCTCTTCTCTTCTCTCTTCTCAGTATAGCCAAATACCAAGTTACGTTGTCTAGCTAGCACTTAAGCGCAAGAAAAAAAAACTGATAAACCTTAATACTATTACTAATTGCCATATCAGTTACTAACTAACGTATATATATTATAAATATATTATATTTATTATCTTCATTTATTTTATTTAAATTAAAAAATTAGAAATCCCAAAAGCCATAAGACTTTGTTTGGCAAAACCCTTTAAAAATTAAAGTATTAATATAATTAAGCCTTGTTTGACAAAACTAAATTAAACTCCTTTAATATATTTTAATAACTCCTTTATCATATAGTTATTTATCACACTTTATTTAATTAAGTTTTCATAGTTAATTTAATTAATTCTAATAACAATTTATTGAATAAATCATTTAATCATTATAAACTCTCTAAATTAATTATTAAATTAAATTAGAATATTATCTCAAAATAATTAATTTCCTTAACCCGCTAATTATTTATTAAACAAATAATTAACCAAATCAAATCAAACCAAATTAAACAAATATTTATTCAACAATAAACAAATATTTATTCAACAATAAACACATCCATCAAATATTTATATAATTTAATAAATATTTATAATTATAATTAAAATTCTTGATTATTACATTAATCATATCGTAATAAAAATTTCAATTATTAAATTCTTATTTTAATAACTTATGAAAATTCGGGTTGTCACATCCTTCCCTCCTTATAAGGATTCCATCCTCGGAATCAAAGAAACCTCCTTACCCAGGTTTTCACCAAGTCTCTTTTCAAAAATTTATCGTTGAATATCTTCAACACATTACCTTAATATAAATTTTATATTTCCTACAAGATTCATTACTTCAACAAATTCTAGGTTTTATTTCATAACTTTAACTTGAACTCAATTATATTTTGATTATTATATACTCTTTACCCCATTCATTTCCATTGCCGATCGTTATCATAAACACTCGGGATATTACATGCACCCATTCTTCTAAGAATTTCGTCCTCAAAATTTTATTTATTAATCTTTATTCATTCAATTTATCAAAATAGATTTTACGTTAATACTTTATTCATTCATTGGGTTCTATAACCACTTCTTTCCATAAAGATCTTTCTACAATTATTAAACTTTTCTATTAAAAGTTTTACATTATTCATTGATAACTCATCTCCTTCACATTTAAAAATTTCTTTTCTCACTTAGTTAATATATTCATCATTCAGTGTCACATTCTACAACTTACTTCTTTTTAAAGAATATTATCCTTACCACATTCACCTTTTAGAATTACAAGAATCTTCCTCAATTGCTCAATAATTGGGAAGCGGTGTGAATAACAGGAATTTAAAAGATTCCAAATCATGCTGAGGGTCATAAGACCTTGAACTACGTCAACGGTTATAAGTACTCTTTCAACATAAACCTTAACAGTCATTAGACTATAGGGACTCCCGTACTTAGGGTGTTAAGCCCTTCGTACGATGTATTGTGCGCAAACATTTAAATGATATGCGTATGTCCATAGTTATAAGTAATCTTTCAACTTAAACTTTAACAGTCATTAGACTATAGGGACTCCTCGTACTTAAGGTGATCATCCCTTCGTACAATATACTGTGCACAAACATCTAAACGCCTCCGCGTAATCCCTTATAAAAGGGTTGTTCATCTCAGCTTTTCAACATCTGAATCCGCACCAAAACAATTTGGTTTGGCATAACTTTTCAAGAAACACTTGAATTTCATGAACATCTTTCAATAATCGTCTAGCTGAATCAAATAGCATAGACTTCTACAATAATTCAGACATCAATCGAAATATACATATACATATATATATATATATATATATATATATTCTCATATTTCAAAGAAATCTCAAAAATCTTTTTATGACGTCATGATTCCGCACTGTATTTATAGTCAATTTGAGGATTCCGTCATTTGGTGATTTTATCATACTACATCATACCATAGTGGGCTGACGATTCTTAAATCACATCCAACACTAAGTAATACTCCATTGATGACTCCATCATTTTTATCATCTCTGCACCAGGTTACATGATGCATTGATGATATAAATTTTTTTTTTGATATATTTCAAATTATTTTTGTCTAGCCGAAGCAATTAGCATAAACATACGAATAACGGTATTATTTTTAAAACTCATTGGTTTCATCATTTGATCCAATGTTTTTTAAGAAAATAGAAGTGCAAACATCAGCACGAAGTCAATAAATTTCGAAAGTCTAGCATAACTAGCAGATTTAAAATATCCAGGTATCCATCAACTTCGATCTTTACTTCATTACTTTATTACTTAACCATTCTATCAATCTTCAACTTCATCAATGGTCTCTATACTATAACAGTTTTCTACCCAAAATAGTTCATCAAACTTACCGTACATTGGAAGTTTAGGAACTTGCCACAATAATATGAGTTTAAGAACTTATCCTAGTCAGATCATAGGCGTCCATTCGTTGAGGGGTTCAAAACATACCATATTATTATGAGTCACGAAATTACCATATGCATTAGTTTTAAGAACCGCACCTAATCCTAATAATATCTAACTAATCTTAATAGTTCCTAACTATCAAATATACACATGAGAAAAGAATCACCTTTTCACAACACATACATTGATAGCGCGACACCGACATTCCAATGATTATCAATGTAATAAACTGAGTGCAAGCACAAAACCCTCGCCCATACAAAGGTTTGTACAACTCAGCCATCACATGAGTCCTCAATTGAAATCCCACCTAACTCTATCTTACTCTTAACAACTTACCATTACCTTGCTCAATATTAATTCCTCGTATCACTCCTCTTGAGTTTATCTCGTACTATTTCATAGTATATAGCATCAAGCTATAATTATTCAAATATTACAGACCATCTTTCTTTTATAACTTAAATAGATCACGTCGTGATCTTATTCTATAATCATCTCCCTTAAAATTATTTTCTTCACTCGTGATCGTTTTGTTTTACGATCATCTTTATTTCTTTTTTCATCATTTACGATTTTGTTTATGCTTTTAATCTTCCAGATTTTGTGTAATCATCATTATTCGTTATCTTGGCTATTGGAGTTAGGGTAACTCCCATTTCTTATCTTTATATCTCTTCAAGATTTTTCTTTGAATCTTCTTGTTTACATAACACTTCATCATTTAAGAATCTCTAACTTTATTTACATTACTCAACATTTCATTCGAGTTCCACATTATCATCATACGTAACCATTTTCTACACTTGGTACACATCAAGTCTCTAATAGTTTCAATATGTTACGCTGAGTGGTTTCCCACAAACAACCAACAAACTAGGTTCTGAGTTGCTAGTTCATATATACCTCCACTCTATGAAGGAATCGTTTAGCCCAGATACCATACATCAACTATTAAAGAGTACAACTGTACCATGCTTAAATATAACATTTTATTCTTAACTTCTTTATCAATCTCTTCTTATAGACATTGTCTATTTATTATCACCTTACATCCTTATTATTGGAGTTGGGTAACCCCACATTCATATTCCTTATAACTCTATGAGATTCTTCTTTGAATCCTCTTACGCATGGTATAATCCCTTCTTTATAAATTTCGTAAATTACTTCTTATTGTTCAAATTTTATCTGAACATATTCTTTATTATCTTAACCTCTCTTCTCTAAGGTTATAGCCTAAGGTACTCTTACCTAAGGTTTCTAACCTATCAGCTTTGATACCAACTGTAATGACCCCAAAATTCATACAATTTAATTCTCGACTTCGGTCGTTAATAATACATTCATCCTCTAACTTTACATCATTAAATGATAATATAACCATTGAATTTTGCGGAATAATTAAAATTTTCTATTACAAACTATCCTCGTTCCCAAAACCGTCAACCTTTACATCTAAATATCTCAAAATCATTTTAATACTACATTAGTTTACATCGCAAAACATTATTACAATTCAACATTTATACGTTGTTTGGAACCTTAAACATGGTTCAAATAATCATAACTCAGCCAAAGTATATAATTCTTCAAGTATCACATCTGATTCATATCCTTCAAGTAAGACATAACTTTACCTTGAATCTTGAACCTGCAAAAGTGGTTATTTGCAAGGTTGAGCTCGACAGCCCAGAAAAATCTAACAGTTTTCATGTATCATGTAGAACATAATAACATGCTCAACATATATCTCATAAACATCGGACTAACATAGCATACATGCTATAATTCATATAACAATTATAAAGATTGAGTTCCTTAATCAATCAGCATGCTTTAGACAAACAACGTAGTCATAAATTGACTTTAACATTTCATACATTCAACAAATATATATATAACACATCAGGCTCTTTGCAATAAAGATTTAAAACAATCAAATTCACATAGCAAATAGGAACTAAAAGACTTGCATTGATCATTGTTTACCAATAACAGTTTAACAGCTTACAGTTATTTGTACTTCACGTGCCCTACACAATTATATAATCATTCACATCAACTATTAGTCACATAGTAACGCATAGTAGTTATAATGTAAACTATAATCTACATCCTATAACCCTTCCTATTAATCAATACACAATGTTCAATTTGATTGTGTTAACTTTAGACTTATAACTCACTATATTTCTTCTTAGTCAAACTCGAAGTTCATTCAAGTGCTTAAGTCTTGCTACGACTACTTATTGGTTTTACATTAAATCCATTCCATATCTTATAATATTCATTTCAATTGAATGAAAACACTTTTTAAGTTCATTAACACTTAGCACGGAGTTTCGATGCTCTTTCGTCACACGATCGATTCGTCTCTCACGTGTGTGCTTAGTATGCTTATACAACTTATCTAATACATCATTTATTAATGTTAAGCATCATTATATTTACTAATACTCATGTTTAATAACTTAGGACAACATCTTTTATCGTCTGGAGCACTACATTTGCATATGTGCATTCCCGACGCCCTCCGATTGCCTCCTAATACATATCAGTTGCACAAATGACCATTTTGACCCTTGTTACCGACCTCAAATTGAAGAACTTAAAGAACGAAAGTTGTAGGTCTATTCGTCCTCGTTCCTGATCATCTTGAAACACTACAATCGGAGTTCGTATGAAAATGTTATGGCCATTTTACTACAGGAGGTCAAAACTATCCGACCCAGACCACTTTTCCAGCACTAGGGCACGAGACAGTGGTGCTGGGGGGCGAATTTCAGCGCTAGGGCGTGAACTTCAGCACTAGGGCGTGAAATTTTGGGCTATTTTTGGCGCTGAGGCGCGAAATTCAGAGCTAGGGCGCGAAACTTGGCGCTGAGGCTCCGAATTACATAACACCCCAAAACAAAACACAGAACAAAGCTATGTCTTAATTTCTAACACCAATTAACATGTATAACTTATGCTAATTACACATAAACTTCACCAAGCATACCAATACTAAATTAACACAACTTAAACCATAATTCTAGAAAAATTAAATACTGGAATAGCATATTTTTAAAACCAAAAACTCCATTTTGATATTTCTTGACACAGTGAACAGTGTAATCATAATGATACACCAATTTGATTCTTTTGAACTAAGTTCTCTGTAATTCTTAACAAACTAACTAATATAGTCACTGTTCAATTTCACACACTAATTGATCATTATAATTGCTACTTACATAAGCCCCATAAGAAATACATATACTGTCAAAATTTTCTACTTTTTAACTCTAATTAGCATGCAATTTCCTGTTTATATACAACTAAAACATCACCAATCATGAATAATTACCACCATTCATTTGTTTAGCAACAATTCAAAATATGAAATTCACAAAGTATATAAAATTTCGTCGTGAAACACATATAGGCACACATGTTTATATATATATATATATATATATATATATATATATAATACTGAGTTTGTGATCATACCTTTAATTAGCGTGATAATTCCTCGCAATTGCAGATAATTCTCTCAAATTCTCTCAATCTCCTATCTCAATTCTCTCTGTCAAGCTCTCTTCTCTTCTCTCTTCTCAGTATAGCCAAATACCAAGTTACGTAGTTTAGCTAGCACTTAAGCGCAAGAAAAAAAAAACTGATAAACGTTAATACTATTACTAATTGCCATATCAGTTACTAACTAACGTATATATATTATAAATATATTATATTTATTATTTTAATTTATTTTATTTAAATTCAAAAATTAGAAATCTCAAAAGCCATAAGGCTTTGTTTGGCAAAACCCTTTAAAAATTAAAGACTGAATATATTTAAGCCTTGTTTGACAAAACTAAATTAAACTCCTTTAATCTATTTTAATAACTCCTTTATCATAAAGTTATTTATCACACTTTATTTAATTAAGTTTTCATACTTAATTTAATTAATTCTAATAACAATTTATTGAATAAATCATTTAATCATTATAAACTCTCTAACTTAAATATTAAATTAAATTAGAATATTATCTCATAATAATTAATTTCCTTAACCCATTAATTATTTATTAAACAAATAATTAACCAAATCAAATCAAACCAAATTAAATAAATATTTATTCAACAATAAACAAATATTTATTCAACAATAAACAAATATTTATTCAAAAATAAACACATCCATTAAATATTTATATAATTCAATAAATATTTATAATTAAAATTAAAATTCTAGATTGTTACATTAACCATATTGTAATAAGAATATCAATTATTAAATTCTTATTTTAATAACTTATGAAAATTTAAGTTGACACACTTACCATACTGAAATACAATTATATAATATTGTATTATTATTCAAATCCTTGTTCAAAATCCAAATTAGGATTTTGAACACTATCCATCTTAGCTTTCATTCTTAGTCAACTTATAATAATTAAATTGACTAACATTCTTAATTCATATCTCATACGTTCAAAATATTACGGATACCAATAATTATAATAAGTAATAAAAAAATCATTCATAATAATATAGTCGTTTAAAATCTCCGGTCCTTACAACAGAACTGATGGTATATCAGCACCAAGTAACTCAACAGCTAATCAGTCAAGGGAAAACCAATCTCTTTCCCATTATAACAAGGGATCAGCAACGATTCCAATAAAATGAAACGTGGGAAGAAAAACTTGCAAGGAAAGCTAGAACCCAGGCTCGTCGAGAGTATGCAGACAAAAGAAAGTTCACTCCTTTGGGTCAACTGATTGAGGAGATCCTACAGATGTTGATCAATGAAAGGAAGATCATAGAACTTTTACCCCTAATCAATCCCCGTTCCAAGAGGTTTGATGATACTGGGATATGTCAATGCCACTCCAACACTATTGGCCATGACACAAAATGTTGTTGGGCGCTTCGTCACCTAATCCAGAATATGATTGATAGCGGTGACCTACAAATTGTAAATAGTGGTAATACCTTGCCTAAAGAAAATGAGATATTTTCTCCTGGAACACAAAGATGGAGGAATGTTATAACGGTCATATCCACTAAAGGAGACTTGCCTGTAGCACGTATAGTAATTCAGGGAATGGGGGATAAAAAATAAAAGAAACTTATAAAGATAGCCGCAATAGAACCACTGATGTTGCCATATATACCCCAATATCCAGTAACCAGCCTGAAGAATGTCCTGTCGAATTATGGGAAAAGCGATGGATCAATCTCAGACTGCACTGCTATCCTGCCTAAGGATAATCATTATTCCTACCTCGGAGGATAATAAAGTCAGTTACTAAAACCAAGGGTAGAGTGCCCAAGGAAAAATTGAAGAAATCCTCAGCAAAATGGGGCATAATGAAGCCAATGTAGTGAAAATATTACAAGATGCACCTCGACAGATATCCATTTTTGATTTGCTATTATCCTCAAAAGATCATCGTAAAATCTAATTGCAACTACTGGAAGAAGCGCATTTGTCAAAGGTAGTGGATATAGAAAAGTTCCATCACTAGATAGATCACATTTTTAATAGCAATGTGATATCTTTCACTGATGATGACATACAAACAGAAGGGACTTGTCATTGCAAGTCATTGCATATAGTAGTGATATCCTCTAGATATATGATAGGAGGTGTGTTGATAAATGGATGATCTTCCCTGAACATTTGTTCCTATGACAGCTTAGAAAGAATGATGATCAATCCAAATTGAATCTGGAGCAGTCATATAGTCATAAAAGCCTTCAATGGGTCTCAACGTGATGCTGTAGGAGTAATCAAACTTCCAGTTGAGATTAATCCTCATACTTTCTACATATCCTTCTAGATGTTGAACATCACCACGAGATACAACTATTGGGAAGACCGTGGATCCATATGGCAAGAGTAGTTTCATCCACTCTTCATCAGTAGGTCAAGTACATCATCAATGGCAATCCAGTAATTATTAATGCCGAGCTAGAATATCATGTCTATGTACTAGGGGATATGCCTTTGATAATCCTCAATGAGGGAGTTGAGCCTACAAGTTTTCAAGCCTTCGAAGTGAGCAAAACTCATTATCAACCTATTGGGGTCCCAGCCCTTAAAACTAAGAATTTCTTCCAAAGTAATGTATGTCAGTTAAGAAATGATATCCTTGGGTTTCTGTCCCAGCAAAGGGCTAAGGAAAAGTTAACAAGGATTTAGAAATCCAGTTCAGATACCTAGTCAGACAAGAAAGGCTAGATTAGACTATTCTTATGGATTAAATCACAAGAACTTGCACAAGCATCAACCAGTTTATGTATCCACCATTCTGCTACCAAATCTCACGAATGCCGAATTTGGGAAACCAATGAGGAAAGTCCCTGCTTCTATGTTAGGTATGCTGATTCCTAAGGTTAATCCGGTTAGTGAGAAATAAATTCAGATTCTTGTTAAGGAAAACAAAGAAATTAATGAAAGGTTCCTACAAGAAGTGCAAGACATATTTGCAAAAATGTGTTTTCAGGCACATACTGAAGGTATAAATGATGATATCCAAGATGATGACTATTCAGAAGATCAATCCATAATCCCTTGCATAAACAGGGCTAAGGAGAATGTTCCAAAGAAAAGCACTGACCCTGATGTGAATTCAGTTCTAGTCATCATCAAAGAGGACGTGGATATCAACAACCCCTTTATTACAGTTGTCAACAAAGATCTGACCTTGGACAACTGGAGCAACACTCTTTGCTTCAGTTATAAAGGGTAAAAGGGCAGAGAGTCCATCTGCCCTAAAGTGTAGATATTATTTACTGCTTACTTTTGTTGCATAGTTCTAGCAGTTACTTTTATTATGCTTTTACTAATGCTTTGTATGATTAAACAGTTTCATATATTAAGTGAAAGCATTTTCTTTTTAAGACTCTAGGCTTTGATTTATTTAGTCTTGCTAATGAATTAGGAAGTCTCAACTGTGACTACGACATTGATGTAGAGTTGGACTTTGACTTGATGGGGATTAATCAAGAGGAGATAGATGACTATGAGGTTCCTGAGGAGATCAAAGAATGGGTCAAAGATAAACCCAAACCAAACCTCGATCAAACCATCACCGTCCATATCAAAACCTCAGAAAATCTTAAAGAAATCCAAATAGGTAATAACTGTTTAGAATAAGCATGTGAAGAATATTCCTATTTATGTATGATTTGATTACAATATAAGTGAATGAATATGCAAGTATGCTTGCATTAAGAAAAGTTGTAAAGTCCTTTATTAGATAATAGGAACATATGTACAAGGACTTAGAATGAATTGATCAAATATGTTAGGTTGATCCTACATAAGCAAAATAGCTTTGTAAATTCCTTAAAAAGAAATGATGTACAAGGACTATAAATATAGAAAGATCAAGCTTGTTAGGTTGATCTTATAATGTAATAGATAGGCTTGTCTGATCGTCGAGCACTGCACCAGAAATCGTAGTCTGCCAGGAGAGTCGAGGAAAACTCGAGAAATATCAAGGCTGAATCGTAGTCTGCAAGATAGTAGATCTTAGAGTTCGTAGACTGCCAGGAGAGACGAGGAAGGATCGTAGTGTGATGAGAATAAATTTCTCGGATCCGTAGTCTGCTGAGGAAGTCATGTTCAGAATCGTAGAGACAGCTTGTCTACGAGCCGATCAAGCATTTGCCGAAGCCAAGTCAAGAATCATAGACCACACTCGGAGTTGTAGAGTCTACTAATCACATCAGAGGAAGAGATCGTAGTCGAGCAAGATCAGATGAAGATAACAAGCATAAAGATAGAAATCATAGAGTATCAAGATCTGTAATCGGAGTCGTAGTGTCTGCAAAACCAAAGCTGAATCGTAGAGTGCAGAAGTAAGGCTTCAAAAGAGGTGCTCACAACGCCAAGGCAGAATCGTAGAGTAAACACGATTCTCAACAAACGAGCACTCCTAGAATGTCCAAGGTATGAAGCCTCTGGTCTAAGCTGCAAAGGTACATTCCACCTGAAGGAAACTAGAGAGCAATCAACGAATGGCTTGCAAGCTAACAGAATATCTAAGCACCAATCCAATCAACATCCATATTAAGTTGTGAAGCCATTCAAGATGAAGTCTTGCACAAGTTGATCAAAAGAAGACTTCTGTAAAAGTAACTGACTAAAGAAAGTTAGCAAGTGCAGTAGCTGTCAAGAGAATAGAAGACAACGATCTTGGGATTAACCAAGATCGTAGTGTTTTCCAAACAAAGCAGGAATTGATGAAGTATACACAGAGATACTGGTCAGCTTATGAAGAACAATGCTAAAGTGATTAAGCATTGGGTCAGTCCATTGATGATAAGTGAACGGGAGATCACAAGGAGAAAGTGAGTTGGGCATGCCACAAATCTGAAGTGTATTGCTATTCAGAAGAGGCCAGAAGAAGGAGTCAAGCTATCAGTTCCTGAGATCAGTTGAAGCAAACAGAAGTGTTAAAGCACTGTACAAGAGAAGGAAGAGGTGTTCTACATTGAAGATCTGATAAACACTCTTTAGGATCATAGTGTTGTCTCAACTCGTCAATGAGCAACATTCAACAAGACACACTACGATCAGGTCTAAGAAAATCTGCATCAAAATCGTAGAGTTCAGTCATCTAAAGATTGAAGCATTGGCAACGGTTCAATCTGAAGACTGATATTCGAATATTGCTTATTGAGAGCATTGATGCAAAAGGACAGCTCATGACATTCTAATCGAGAAGTTAGAAAGAAGAAATAAAGTTAAATACTTGCCCGAGACATCAAAGTGACATCTCTGACGGGGTAGGTGAAACAGTAGACTGCAGTGTAAGAAAGTCATAAAGGGGATGTCATGTCACATCTGCAGTCTACACCAAATAACTTGAGATCTGCGAAGAAATTCAAATAGCTTTCAACGACTACATCCAAATGGGAAGATTGGAAAGTAGTATATATAAGCTAGAGCTTCAAAGATCAAGGGTTGTTGATGTTGCTAAAGTTACAGAATCATTGAGTTGTTGGAATGCTATTGTTGACTCTATGAGTTCCACCAGAGCTAAACAGAACAAGTCTTAGTGACAGTGAGACTACAAAGGTGGAAATGAAGAAGCCTTAAAGAAGGATTCGAACAGACTAAAGCTTCACTAAACAAAGATGAGAATGCTACTGAAGATGGCAGCTAAGCTGAGAGCCAAGAAGGCTAAGAAGATAGAATTCATAAACGTGGCAGAGCATAAAGAAGATCCAGAGAGCCACTCTACGAATCACCATGAACCGAAAGCTGAAACAAAACAAGTGCAGAATCATGTCTGCAAACCAGTCAAGAAGGGTTTAGGGAATGCTAAATTCCAGACGAAGTCTACTAAAAGCTCAAATAATTAGCAAACCCAAATGGTGATGCTGCACAACTGACATCGGATGAAGATTAGCAGAACATAATGAAGATCAACTGCATCAAAGAAGATGTGGTCCAGACTCGAAGCAGAATGCAATGAGGACCACGCCAAGCTGCTAAGTACATAAGATGTTCAAGCTTAAAGTTATCTTAGCAGCTCAATACCAACAACAACAACAACGACAACAATAACAAGTAGCCAGGGCCTGAGGTGTCCTTGTCCGGAGGGACTAAATAAAGTTCCAAGCCTACTGTGCTTGAAGAGTTCTTAGTGAACTAAAGTTCCAAGGCTGCTGGCCTTGAAAGAATCTTAGTGATTCAAGGTGCTGCCCTTCCTTAGTGGAAATCTTGCTAGTTAAAAGCAGAAGAGTGGATTAGGAGCTTGAGTCTTTGAACCACTTAAAACTCCTTGTGTAATTTACTTTCTATCATTTACTTACTGTCATTTACATGTATCTAACTGCTATAATTGCTATGTATGTATTAACTGCTTACTACTAAACTAACTCTACGAATAATGTATGTATGTTCATGATTATATCAATGAAGGGGATCTTTTACTTATTTCTTTGTGCTTGAAAAGATTCTTATGTTTGTCATATGCTAAGTCATTAGAAATACAAAATAAATGAGAAAAGTATTTGAAATTAAAAAGGATCTATTCAACCCCCCCCCCTTCTAGATCTATTATGTGCCTACTCGAAACTAACAATAACCTCACCCTAACCCAAATAAAAGACATGATTGACCTCCTAGCTCAGTTTAAGGATTTATTTGCATGGTCACACAAAGACATGATCAACTCTTCTACTGATATTGTCATTCATCGACTGCTCATTAAAGAAGGGTTCAAACTAGTCAAATAGAAACTCAGGAGAATGAAGTCTAAGTGGAGCCTGAAAGTTAAAGAAGAAGTGGTCAAGCAATTAAAAGTAATCATTATTATGGTGTCAACCTACCCTGAATGGCTGTCCAATATAGTTCATGAGCTTAAGCCCGGAGGGAACACTACAAAAAATAGTCATTGCCGATGGCCACGCCCGTCGCCCCACAGGTCGTCGCCCCTAGTTCCCGTCGCCAGCCGTCGGCATCATTGTCATTGGCGACGGGTGTCATTGGCGATCGCACATCGTCAATGGCGAAAACTATAGTGACGACGAGTCCGTCGGTAAAGACTCCATAAAGTTTTTGGGGGAAAACCTCATTCCCGACAAAGCATGGTAGTCAAGAATGCCCTTAACTTCGTGATCGTCCGCTATATGTCATCAAGCATTTACAATGCGCGCCATTACCCCCGCTTAAATGACTATATATATTTTCAATTTTTTTTTATAATTTCAAAATTTCCCTGTTCATTTACAAATATAAACGTACACCTGTTCTAAAGTAATAACAACCATCAAATAACAAGCAAATATCATACAATTCACTATTGAAATAGTAATCCAAATCAAATATATAGATCAAAAATATAATGGCCATCTGTACAACTCAAAAACTATACAAGTACATACATGAAACTCAGGACATAACATAAATTAAACTAACTATAACCCATCGCCTGTATCCATGTCATCGGCTCGGCGGTCATCACCCTGTACTAGAGGAGGCTGCTCGTCATCAACTCGACGGTCATCGCCTTGTACTAGAGGAGGCTGCTCGTCATCAGCTCGGCGGTCATCACCAGTGCCTCCACCTCCACCTCCACCTCCACGAGTCTCGTCAACAAGACCCTTCAAAATTAAAATATTAATAACAAAGTCAAAATGAAAACATGTTTACATTATTTTAGTTTATGTTCTTCAAGTTTGGCGGACGGGACTCAAACTCGGGCTCCATATATTGGAATCGAGTCCCGTCAGTTGTAATGCGTGTCTATTGCCTATGAGGTGCTATTGTCTGTGTTTGCGTGTCATTTGGATGACTGATGCGTGTTTTGGTCTATTTTTCGACTATTTTTCTAAGTTTTCTCAAGTTAGACGGATGAGACTCGAACTCGGGCTCCGTATATCGGAATCGAGTCCCATTAGTTTTAACGCGTGTCTGTTGCCTATGTGGTGCTATTGCCTGTGTTTGCGTGTCAACTAGACGACTGGGGTGTGTTTTGGTCTCTTTTTTGACAATTTTTATAAGTTTTCTCAAGTTAGGCGGATGGGACTTGAACTCGGGCTCCGTATAACAGAATCGAGTCTCGTCAGTTGTAACGCATGTCTATTGCCTATGCGATGCTATTACCTATGTTTACGTGTCCACTAGACGAACGAGGCGGGTTTTGGTCTCTTTTTTGACTATTTTTCTAAGTTTTCTCAAGTTAGGCGGACGGGACTCGAACTCGGGCTCCGTATATCGGAATCGAGTCCTATCAGTTGTAACACATGTCTATTGCCTATGTGGTGCTATTGCCTATGTTTGCATGTCATTTGGACGACCGGGGCATGTTTTGGTCTCTTTTTTGACTATTTTTCTAAGTTTTCTCAAGTTAGTCGGACGAGACTCGAACTTGGGCTCAGTATATCAGAATCGAGTCCCATCACAATGCTTAATAGTTCATTAAAACCTCTCTTGCTACAGTCATGCTTGTTCTTAAAGTGTAAAAACTTAGTCACGGTAGATAAGACGGTTTACTTTTCGTGCCCGTCATACAGTGGCGTCGCTGCTTCATGCAATGACTCATAGAAACCCTTAGCCCCATCATTCAGCTCTTGCTTTCGCGCCATCGCCATCCCATCAGATTCCAATCGAAGTATGAACCAAAGACTTTCATTTATCATATTAAATATGATCAAAGGTTTCGTCACCTCTGGATTCCGATTCTAATTCATGTTCATCCAACCAGGTTTCCCCATAATAGATCCATGTCGTATAACCCTACTTGAACCATACGCAAATAAGTCGCACATGACATCACTCCTTTCCTTCCACACTTCATTCACACACCTCTTACAAGGACATCTGATCTCATCGCCGCTGACTTGCTCAAACGCGAAGTTGACAAACTGTTCAACCCCACTACGATACTTAGAGCTAAGCACACTCCTATCAGTGGCTACCCTACATTCCATCCAACTTCGATCAACACACATCTCGGAAAAATGTCTGCTATATATATGGAAAGTTAGACAAACACAACCAACTCTCCAAGTTAATGTATATGCAAGCTTATGAGTTTCCTAACTTCATCTCCCACTCTAACGGGTCAGGCTTCTATCCCATTCCCGGATGTGTCGCCTCACTGATGCCAACAACTTGAACACATCTTTAAATTTTTTAGAAATTTCGGCAGCACCTCCCCATGGTCTTCAAGTACACGAAATAGACTCACACATCGTAGTCTAAATATGTACCCGAAGAACATTAAGAGATATATACTGACCGAAAATTCAAAAAATATAAAGACGTGCTCAGGTCATTAACACCGACCTAAGTGAGATCGAAACATACAAGAACAGTCCCAAAACGGGTACTATTTGAGATTCACTCCTACTAGGTGAATCTCAAATGGGTTTCTAAGCTTCCTAAACTATATGAAAATATGCACATATGAAATTGAATACTATCTTGAGAATTAATTATGAACCATAATAAAAGAAATTGATTCATCGATTCTCATAAGTATACAAAATCAAAGACTACATATTACACAATCCTCTAGAACATATTTAAAATAACACAATGCTACCATTTTAATTAAGCAATAAAATGGAAACAAAGACGCGGTGCTATTTATATTGAGAAAACATTCTATTCGTTTCAAATAGATGTATCTCAATAACATAGATGTATCTCAACCATTAGTACACATGTTACATTTTTAACATGAGAATCATTGAATTTCAAGTAATAACATATACTTGGGTCCAGATATATTAAAGTAGCATTTGGTACAACACCCTCAGTACACACAAGAAAAAGGAATATTAATAAAACTATTTGCAGTATCACTCATACAGAAAGGAAGCAAGTTTAGAATCAATAGCTTTTCTGTGTTACCCATTTGGTATAATTAACTAAAGTTTGCATTTGATCTAATTCAATCATCAAATAACCAATTCAGAAAGTACTCAAAGAGAATAAAATAGATTTTAAAGGTTAACACAAGATATAATTATATATATATATATATGTATATATATATATTATACTATCATATTTGAATAAGTAAATTAGTTCAATATTAATAATCAGAGCTTTAATGAACTTAATTGAAGAAAAATCTAAATTCTTCAGCAAAAGAAATTCTCAACTGAAATTGGGTATCATCACAAACGGAAAGAAAGACTCTTGAATTCCTACGCATCCCACACAATGACCCTATAATAAAAACAAAAAATAACACACAAATTCCCAACCTGAGGTTTTTTCAATTCAATTTTATGAAATCATGCAATATATACAAAGAATCCCAATAACTCATAAAATAACAAAGCTAATGCAGTACACCACTAAATTAGATGTTTGTAGTACAACATTTGGAGTATAAATGTTAAAGAAACTGAAAACATCCAACTTTATATTCCATTTATTATTTGGCAGATGCAAAGAAAAATTTAAACCATTATCTAGAAAAGTTAAAACAAAAGAAAAAGCAATATCATTCACAATCATAAACAAGTGATACTGCAAAGTGAAGACTCAGAAGAAATACAATCTCATTTAAACCTAGTTTATAGGCAAAAATTTGTGAGCTCAAATCTATACAAAAAATGCTAAAAAAAACAATAAAATCAAATTAAACACCCTAAAATTAGGGGAAGAAGAGCTTCACCTTGCAATTTGGGAGAAACCGTATACAAAAAAGTCATGGCGGTCAAGGAGGCTGGCTGGAAGGGAGTCATGGCGGTGGAGGATAGGCCGGAATTTGGAGGAGTTCTGCGTTTTCCTTTCTTGCAGAGAGAAAGCGAGGAGAGCAGAGGTTAAGATGATGATATATGATGATGAGGCTAGCTAATCTCCACTGGGATGGTGATGGGGTGAACTGTGAAGATCAAATTTTCGAAATGGGATGATTAATTTAGGAAATGGGCAAACTGGGATTGACGAATTGAGAGGGAAAAAAATATCAGAGAGGGAAAAAAAATAGGAGTCGTTGCCTTCGCGAACCAGGGTTTGAATTAATAGAACTCATTCTCGACTTCAAAAGTCAAAATAATCTTGATTCCGTCGATATTGAGTTATTCTCGGCTGCATTACCGCTTACCGTGATTTATGTGTCCCTCGTCAATGAGTTTTCCTTCCACCACCAAATTTTTGCACCAAAATTATCCCATGGGAATGACATTATCGACGACACTCATTCTAGACTGCTTCCCAGTCGGTATTAAGGTCATTCTCGACGGGACATGTGTCGTCACCAATACGCCCGTCGCCAATAATCCTTTTTCTTGTAGTGGAAGGTACGAGTATATGTGGATTACTGGGACTTAAACAAATTATGTCTCAAAGATGACTTCCCAGTACCTTTCATCCACATATTAATAAACAACATGGCGCAATATGGCATGTATTCATTTTTCGACTGCTTCGCCGGATATCATCAAATCATGGTTGCCAAAGAAGATAGGGAGAAAACATCCTTTATCACCCCTTGGGGAAACTTTTGCTATAGGCGATTATCTTTCAGCCTTATCAATGCTGGTGGCACATATCGGCGAGCTATGATGGCCCTTTCTTCATGACACGATGCACAAGGAGATAGAGGTATACTGGATGATATCATCGTCAAATCTAGAAAGGAGGATGACCACGCCAATCATCTTAAAAAAAGTATTCAATTGGGTCCGCAAATACATCTTAAAGCTTAACCCAGCCAAGTGTGTTTTCGGTGTTAAATTCGACAAATTATTGGGATCTCTAGTAAGCAACCGAGGCATTGAGCTAGATCCCGCCAAGATTAAAGCCATCACTTAGATGCCTATACCCCAAATAGGGAAAAAAATATAGGGTTTTCTTTGGAGAATCAATTTCATAAGTCAATTCATCTCTCAACTCACAGTAACTTGTTAACCTATCTTTAAGCTGTTGAGGAAAAATTACTCTAGAAAATGGAATGAGACTATCAAAAAGCCTTGTGACAACCCAAGAATTTAGATAATTATTAAAATCCTAAAATGATGGATTAAAGGTTCAATAATAGACCTAGATTGGATATAGTGTGTGGATTTAAAGATTTCTATGAAGGATTTTTATGGATTTCAAAATTGTTGGTGAAGACTTACAAGGTTAAGTGTATAAGTGTATATGAATCTGTGTACAGTGGTTATATGTGTACAGAATTGTAGTTTAGGATCAAGGATTGATCAAATAAGTGTAACTTTAGCAAACCCTAAATTTATGTTAAGAATATAGTTGCTAAGTTAGTAAACCATAATCAGTGGTTAGGAACCCTAACGAATTGATCGGAACCCCTAATTTTAATTTTGGGAATCTAAATCCCTAATCGAGAAAAATGTTAAACCCTAATTTGGGAGCTCAAAAGCTATGTATAAAAGCTTAAGTGTTAAAAGATATGGGATATATGTGAAAAGACTAATTTTCCTTTCAAATTGTAGGGGAAAAGACAAAAATACCCTTAGTGAGTGCAAAATGACTAAAATGCCCTTTTACATAAAAGTTAAGTAAAATATATTGCAAATCTTGGTTACTCACCCCATTTGATATTGCCATGTGATAAAATCTATCTCATATCAGCTATCTTGTGCCACCTTGCAAGATTTGGTACATTGAATCAAAGATAAAGATTTTAAGTTAAGTAAAAATCTTACTTTACTTACCATTCTATCCAAGTCATTCTCTCTCTCTCATTTTCGAAAGTTGATAGGAACTAAGACATAAAACAAAACCAAGATAGCTTCATAGCGTTCCAAGAACAAGATCATGGATCAGAAATCAAAGATCAAAGCCTTAAAGGTATAATCCCTAAATTTTCTAAATCCATGTGATTTATGTTATGTATGTTATTTGTTGTTTAGAAGTATGTTAAATGATGTTATTGAGTGATCTAAGATGTTACATCAAGGATCCACAACATATAGATGGAAGAAAATTAGTTTTTAAAGACTGACTTAGAACCCTAATTTTAAGGCCTGACAACCATATGTCAGGGCTCATAGATCCTTGTGTATTAACTGTTAGGTTGATTTGATGTTATAGAGTTGTTCTCTGCCATGAGGAGAGTAGACTGGAAGTGGAATCAAGTACATACCATGTCTAGATCTCCAGATATAAGTGGTCAAACATGGTTGACCTACCATGTAAACAGAGTTTATGGGCAACCTAGAAAGTCTGACAGCCACTTTGCAAGGCTTTGATCTTGCAGTGGTTAATGAGTTAGGTCATGTTAGTGTAATGGATTTGTAGACTGACATGTAGACTACATATCCATGCCCTTAGTACACTTAGATCTTAACCAGGATCAAAGTTATGAGTGGTCAAAGTAAGGTTGACCATCAGTAAGATGAACATTTTTGGAAAACCCAAAAAGTTCAAGAACAGGTGTTCTGACATGGTTTTACCGGCCTTGATTTCTTACATGTGATGTAGCTAGGTTGATCTAGTGTTATATTGTTGTTCCTTGACATAAGGACTACTAGATTGAACCTTTATATCACATAGTGTAGACCCAGAATGCAATTTAAAAGGATCGAAAAATGGTACCATGAACTGTTTTCATTTCTAGGTAACCCATAAATGAAAAACAACCTCTGACAATATTTTTGAGGGATTAAATCTCTCTGTTGTGATATATTTTGGCCATGAAAGTTGTTTGGAGTTGTAGTATTACATCAATACTACAACACTAATACATAATCCAACCGAGAAAACGTCAAGAACATGACATTAAGTGTGGTCAAAGTAGGCTCCTGGTGACTGGCTATGATGGTTCTGGGTTGGCCAAGAACACCTATAGCGACAGTTTTGTCGCTATAGCCATCTTTAGTGACAGTTTATTTAAATATTAATTATTTTTATTAAATGATTATTATTAAAAGATTTTTAATTATGAAAAATTCATAATTAATTTGTAAAAATTATTTTAAAGCCTAAAATGGATTTTTAATTATTTGGAATATATTTCAGTAATATTTTTAAATATAAATGATATTTAATTTATTTAATTATTATATTAAATAAATTATTTAAAAATGATTTTAATACTTTAAAAATCATTTGAAAATATATTAAAGTTTTATAAAATATTTTAAGTTATTTTAATGAATTTAATATTTTGTGATGAATTTCATTAATTATTTGATATTAATGATAATTAATTTATTTAATAAATTGTGGGAAAATGGTTTTAATGCTTTAAAAATAATATAAAAATGATTTAAGGATTATAAAAATATTTTAAGTTATAAAATATAACTTTTGATATTTTGTCATGAAAAACATTAATATTTTTATATTAATGACAATTATTTATTAATGGTTTTAAATACTTTAAAATCATTTAAATGTGATATTAAAGTATTAAAATACTTTGAGATATTATAAATAACTTATAATATTATGTTATGTATTTCATTAATATTTGATATTAAATAAATATTAATGATAATAGAATTATGTGGTATTTAAATCATATAAATATGATATTAATGATTGAAAAATCATTATAAATGATAATAATTATCTAAAAATTATTATGAGCCTTTGAAAAATATTTTGACTGCTTAATAAATTATCTAGGATAATTGTAAAGCATTTAGGTAGAGTCTTATTGATATTAGGCTTGATAATTACTCGATTAGGTAATCAGGAGGTCGAAATAGTACCAAACTCAACTCAGACTAAAATAATTTGACTTGATACCGGGTGCTATGTGTTTTTTTGACTAATAGGATTATGTGATAATATTTTTAGGTTATTTTATAATTGTAATTAGCAATAGTTATTGTGATGATATTATTCTAACTTAGGAGATTAATATATTTAATATTAGGTCTTCAGATAAAGCTATATTGACTACGTAGCAGTAGTCGAGGATTCAGGTAAGTTCCTTTACTCATTTATTGAGCAAGTTTTCTTTAGCTCAACCTTGAGTTATGATTATTCAGATATGCTAGTGGTTAATCCTTGTTGATTATATCACATCTATGAATTATTGATTCGCACATTGTGCATATTGCATGCGTTCATCAGTTATGAAAGGCTGATCACCTTCATTACCACTTGGTCCAGTTATAATTGTTCATGTTCATTGTGGACCATTTATTTTTATTGTCTTGGTCGTTCAGCTATGAAAATTGATTCATGTTCTTTCACAATGATTTTATTATTGAAAGTTTGTTAGCTTATTATTCATTCTTTCAATCATGATATATCTTTTCTTTGAACTTAAACTTGTTGGGCAAACTTATTGCTCACCCTTGCTGTATCATGATAAATATTGCATATTTAAACGAATACTTCGATGTAGGCGAAGGCGAATGATATTATATGTCAGATAGGATATTGACTTCAGGTAATACATTAAGGTTATCGACCTTGGGAGTTGTGTAAAGTTTAATGTATAAACAATTTATGTTTATATCTTTCGTAATAGTTATAGAATTAGTGTACCAGATTCGTGGTGATTAGTACCCGGATTTGGGGATGCTATAATTGGTATAAAAGCTGTAGTTTGGGGATATTACACTTGGTATCAAAGTTGTAGGTTAAAACCTTAGGTAGGGTTACCTTAGGCAAATAACTGCTGTGATAAGGATTGGGACTAACTCAAATAGAGTTAGTGTGTCGATAAGATTCAAAGACGAATCTCGGCAAGTTATAAAAGATACGGAGTTACCTAACTATGATAATAAAGGTGAACAGTAGTGATGAATAGATAAAGTCTAAAAGTCTAAAAGAAGATCATAAAACAAAATGATCATAATATAGAAATGAATCACAATATATATGATGAGATCAAACCGTGATCTGATAAGGTTATAGCAGGGAGGAGAATTAATCTAATGAATAAAAAGTTTATGGCAAAATTGATGTGTGTCAGTTGTACTGTGAATTGGTAAGATGCCAACTCAGAAAAAGGGTTGGGATAATGCAATACGAATTAAACAAAATTCGTATAGAGAAAGTGTGGAGCTAGGATTAAGTGGGATTTCAATTGAGGACTCTTGTCAGTAGCTGAGTTGTATAAATTCCTTGTATGGGCGGGGAATTTGTACTTGGTTTTAGAACCACTTAGCTTCCTAATTGATATAGTGATTAAGTTGAACAATTCTTTGTATGGGCAGGGAATTGTCCTTGGTGTAACAACCGCTTAGCTTCCTATATTGATTAGTGGCTGAGTTGGCCAATTCTTTGTATGGGCAGGGGATTGTGTCTGGTTTGACGACCACTTAATTTCTGGTACCGATAATCATTGAAATGTATGTGTCGCGCTATTTTATATATATATATATATATACATATTGAGAAGGTGATTCTTTTCTCATGTGTATAACAGATATGTAGAGAATAGGTAGAGAATATAAGATTAGTTTCGAGTTCTTAAAACTCATACTTATGATAAGTTTGTGACTCATAATCGTATGATATGTTTTTGAACCCCTCAGTGAATGGACGCCTATGGTCTAACTAGGACAAGTTCTTAAACTCATATGATTGTATAAATTTCCTGAACTCATAATGTGTGGTAAGTTTAACGAATTGGGTATAGTTATTTGTGAATGGAGTATTGAGGATAATAGGAATATATAGAATGATTAAGCAATGGATCATTAGTGGAAGCATAGGAATTTCGAATCTTCTAGCAATGCTAGACTTCAAAATTTTTGACGTCAAGCTAAATACGCACTATGTGCCTTTTAAAAATGAATTTTTATTCTCAACACATGGTGACCAGTGTGTATGTGTGAACTTTGGGACACTGACACATCGTTACCTATTGAGATGATAAAACTGATTTGCAATGGGTTTTTAATGGTTTAAAGGATAGTCTATGCTAATTATTTCGGCTAGAAGATAATTATTTGAAATATCAAAATGTATTTTATTTATCATTAATGTATCATGTAACCGGGTGCAAAGATGATAAAAAATGATGGAGTTGTAAATGCAGGAATACTTAGTGTTGAATTCGATTGAAAAATTATTTTCCCACTATTGTAGGATGCGTTATGACAAAGTCACTCAATGACGGAATCCTCAAACGGCCTGTTAACACAGTATGGTATCATGACATCATTTTCAAAATATTTTTAGATGAATTTTTGCCAACGGGATTTTGGCCCGACATATTTCGATTGAAATTGAATTATTGGTATGAGTCTAAGCTATTTGATTCAGCTAGACCAACGTTAATTAAATTCAAAGCGTTCTTTGAAAATTTTCCCAAACTGATTTGTTTTGGTGCAGAATCCGATAAAGACTGAGGTAAGCATCTCAAAATTCAGAAAAATTTTGTGCGCCTAAGGCGGATAAGAGGAACGGGAAAAATTGTTCCGACCAGCAGTACTTAATAAGTACAGGGCATAACGGGCTAATTACCCACCATGTCCGTAAGACATGACGGTTAACAGATCAATTTTTGTATAACCTTTTTGAAAATGAAAGTTCGTAGTCTATATAACTCCTCAGTACGATTTGAAAAGTTTAACTCTTGTGAGTGAGGTTTTGGGTAGCATGTGATGATGTGTATATATGGTGTAAGGTGAATTTCGGGGACGAAATTCTTAGAAGAAGGGGTGAATGTGATAACCCAAGAATTTAAATAATTATTAAAATCCTAAAATGATGGATTAAAGGTTCAATAATAGACCTAGAATGGATATAGTGTGTGGATTTAAAGATTTCTGTGAAACATTTTTATGGATTTCAAAATTGTTGGTGAAGACTTACATGGTTAAGTGTATAAGTGTATATGAATCTGTGTACAGTGGTTATATGTGTACAGATTTGTTGTTTAGGATCAAGGATTGATCAGATAAGTGTAACTTTAGCAAACCCTAAAGTTATGTTAAGAATATGGTTGCTAAGTTAGTAAACCATAATCAGTGGTTAGGAACCCTAACAAATTAATCAGAAACCCTAATTTCTGTTCTAGGAATTTAAAACCCTAACTAGGAAAAATGTTAAACCCTAATTTGGGAGCTCAAAAGATAAGTATAAAAGCTTAAGTGTTAAAAGATGTGGGATATATGTGAAAAGACTAATTTGCTCTTGAAAAATACCCTTAGTGAGTGTGAAATGACTAAATTGCCATTTTACTTAAAAGTTAAGTAAAAGATATTGCAAATCTTGGTGACTCATACCATTTGATATTGCCATGTGATAAAATCTATCCCATATCAGCTATATTGTGCCACCTTTCATGATTTGGTACATTGAATCAAAGATAAAGATTTTAAGTTAAGTAAAAATCTTACTTTACTTACCATTCTAGCCAAGCCATTCTCTCTCTCTCATTTTCGAAAGTTGAAAGGAACTAAGACATAAAACAAAGCCAAGATAGCTTCATAGCTTTCCAAGAGCAGGATCATGGATCAGAAATCAAAGATCAAATCTTTAAAGGTATAAACCCTAAATTTTCTAAATCCATGTGATTTATGTTAATGTATGTGATTTGTTGTTTAGAAGTATGTTAAAGGATGTTATTGAGTGATCTAAGATGTTACATCAAGGATCCATATCATCTAGATGGAACAAAATGGGTTTTTAAAGACTGATTTTGAACCATAATTTTAAGGCCTAACAACCATATGTGTCAGGGCTCATAGATCCTTGTGTGTTAATTGTTAGGTTAATTTGATGTTATAGAGTTGTTCTCTGCCATGAGGAGAGTAGACTGGAAGTGGAATCAAGTCCATACCATGTCTAGATCTCCAGATATAAGTGGTCAAACATGGTTGACCAACCATGTAAACTGAGTTTCTGGACAACCCAAAAAGTTTGACAGCCACTTTGCAAGGATTTGATCTTATAGTGGTTAATGAGTTAGGTCATGTTAGTGTAATGGATTTGTATACTGACATGTAGACTATATATCCATGCCTTTAGTACACTTAGATCTTAACCAGGATCAAAGTTATGAGTGGTCAAAGTAAGGTTGACCATCAGTAAGATGAACATTTTTGGAAAACCCAAAAAGTTCAAGAACAGGTGTTCTGACATAGTTTGACCAGCCATGATTTCTTACATCTGATGTAGTTAGGTTGATCTAGTGTTATATTGTTGTTTCTTGACATAAGGACTACACAATTGAACCTTTATATCACACAATGTAGACCTAGAATACAAGTTATAAGGATCAAAAAGTGGTACCAGGAACTGTTCTTCATTTCTGGGTAACCCAGAAATGAAGAACAGCCTTTGACAAGGTTTTTGAGGGATTAAATGTCTCTGTTGTGATATGTTCTGGCCATGAAAGTTGTAAGACCCCAAATTTTACGAAATAAAAGTATTCAATTTTCTTATAATTATTATTTTATTTAGTAAATGGTTAAATTGAGAAAGGGTTAAAGTTAAGGGTGATATGTGAAAATTTTGGAAAGTAAGCAAGTTGATATAAAATATTTGTTGTGTCGGGGAATATTCATTTTAACATGGAATATTCGTATGACGACATAATCATTGGTGGACCTCACAACGAAAGTTTTGTCGTAGTTAGAAAACGACAGAAATATCTTTTTATAAAAATAACGGCGAAAGTTTTACCATTAAATTGTTGAACTACCCAGTGGTAAAAGTACAGTAATACGCGTGGTTGCATAGTAGCAAATTGTATTTATTATTGATGCTTACGTGAGAAGTCACTCAGTTATACTCAATTATTGCTACAGTAATTGCAACACAATATCTCTCATATTATTGATTCAATTATTGTCACAGTATCATCTACATAATATTTATTATTATTAAATCAATGATTGAGACGAAAAGTTATTCATATTATTATTTGCAATATTGACGATGTCTAGAAAGTTCTGTCGAGGAGATGTTTGGTCACCTAATTGCGCCCCAATAGGGAGAAATCCTTATCGGAAAGCCCCTCTCTCTTAGGAATGATCTGGTTGTTAAATATTCTGAGTTATAATATTAATGATGAATAAGTTTGTGTTGATTAAAGATGAAATTGAATTTTCCATTGTGTTGGAATTATTAGTGTTAGTGGAAATCGACATCTATTCCGATAATAATTGATGTCTGGAGGTTATATTGACCAATTAGGTAATTAATCGGATAAATGAGCAATTAATTGCCATTAATTCACATGCTTATAACTATTTGTTCATATTTGTGTACTATTGATTCACATGCATGTACTATTAGGGGAGTTGGTGCAAGATTGATAATACTTGTTGACTAAATTAAAAATTGAGGTATAGATAAATGTACTATAATGTAATTATTTTTTTCACATGTATAGAACTATTGATTCACATGATTGTACTATTGATTCACATGATTTTCTATTAGGGTAGGTGGTGCAAGTTTGATAATACTTGCAGGACTAAGTTAAAAATGAAGGAAAAGATGAAGGTATTATACGGTAATATTTCGAGCCCCAAAATGTGCAATTATCGAAAGTATTTTTTTCTATAAATAGAAGCTCATTCTTCCTTCATCCTCACAAATTCACTAAGACTCACAAGAGCAATTATAGAGAGAGAAGCTATAGAGAGAAAGAAGAAGAGAAGTCTGCTACTTCACTATTCCAGTATCCAGACTTCTTCTAAAGTAAGGGGTATAATTTATTTCATATATTCTGAAGAGATATTATTTTTTGTATTTGTATGAATATTATTTTCGTTCAATATTCATAAGGAATATCATCTTCGTTCAATATTCGTAGGAATATTATTTTTGTTCAACAGTCATAAGGGGTATTATTTATTTCATATTCTGAAGAGATATTATTTTTCGTATTCGTATGAATATTATTTTTATTCAATATTCGTAAGGAATATCATCTTCGTTCAATATTCGTAGGAATATTATTTTTGTTCAACAGTCGTAAGGGGTATTATTTCTTTCGTATTCATGAAGAGAGTTATTTTCTTTCGATACTCGTAAGGGTTGTTATTCTATTCTTTATTATTTTGTTGGAATAACTTATCTACGTGGACTACCGCATGCACGGTGAAATTCTTCTATTATTCCATTCTTTATTATTTTATTAGAATAACCTGTCTACGCGGACTACCGCATGCATGGTGAAATTCTTTTGTTATTCCATTCTTAATTATTCTGTTGGAATAACATGTCTACACGGACTACAGCATGCATGGTGAAATTCTTCTGTTATTTCATTCTTTATTATTCTGTTAGAATAACCTGTTTACGCGAACTACCGCATGCATGTTGAATGACCCTTCGTATTCATTCTTTATTAAATTGTGGAAATGATCTGTCTACGTGGATTACCGCATAGTGGGTGAAAAACCATTTGCAATTTTGTATATTCTATTATACTCGTATGAGATATCATTTATGTTGTACTCGTCATGGAATATCGTTTTCTTTTGTATTTTCCTTTTATGAGTACTATTCACGGAGTACTATTCATGGGTACTATTCACATATACGGCATTATTCACGTATACGGTACTATTCATGTGTACGATACTATTTATGAAAAAGAGTTACTATTCATGAGTTACTATTCATAAGTTACTATTCATGAGTTACTATTCACGAGTTATTATTTATGGGGTACTATTCATGACAAAATTGGCTTCTTTTTTTAACACAATTATCCTTCATTTATGAATCTTACTCTTAAAATAAAATCCATGTTTTGATCATATTGTTTTTATTATCATATATAACATTTTTATAATCCTGGTGATGAAATTTCTCTTTGACTTAAGTGTAAAGATGGGTAGATTATTGGTATGATCGTGACTATGGGTTCTCTTTGGCCAGTAGTGCAAAGATGAATTGTTCACTGGTATGATCATGATCATTGAATTTATAATCGAATATCTTTAGCTTAAATGCAAAGGTAAATTGATCAACATGGTTACAATTATTGTTTATATAAATTATGAAATGATTATATATTTCTTTGAGATATTAATATCTTTGGCTTGTAGTGCAAAGATGATCCGTTGTTAAATATCTTTGGCTTGTAGTGCAAACCTATTGTTGAATATCTTTAGCCCGTAGTGAAAAGATGAACTGTTAATGAATATCTTTAGCCCGTAGTGCAAAGATGAATTTATTAGTATGATTATGAACAGGAACTGTGATTTGGTATAACCATGATCTTTGATGTTTCAGGTAAAGACAGGTGATGAAAATTATCTTTGTCCTATGTGCGAAGAGGAATTTAGAACCACAATTATGATTATGAGTTATTCACTTGATTGTGGACAGGAACTATTGATTGATGTTACAAGGATAAAAAAAATTTGGTAGACTTTTAACATGGAGAAGATAATAGACTTTATGGTCTATTTGACTCTTCTAATGGATTGCTCATTCCGCTGCCACTATGGTTGAAAAGTTTTATTGTGACGCCCCAAAATTAGGTATACGTCACCCATCTTGGGTCGCCACTTACATGGTACATAATTCAAATACAAACTTAATTATACATCTGTCGTGTAACATACGACAATACATAAACTGAGAGTTCTAATAGGAATATTGTCATTTAGACAATATCCATACTCAAGGAGTCCTCATTACATTTATTGGCACACTATTTAACAGAATAGTGAGGACTACTAATGCTATCCTCTGGACCATTACTCCGTTCCCCGACTCGTCCCAGCTATGTTCTCATTTCCTGAAAAGAATAGTGAAAGAAAGGGTGAGCTCAACTAGCCCAATAAGAAATATTATGACTAAGATAATGCGAGAATAAATTATCAATAGTCTTCAACAATGTTAAACTAATAAAATACAATAGACAACCAAGTTTAATCATAGCTGGAATATACAATCCATTAAAAGAGTCAAGTAAAAATAAAGTCTACTATCTTTTAGGTTTTAAAAGGTTTTCATCAATTTTATCACTAAGACTCGGTTTAATGAATAAACCACAATATCTAATCATCCCTGTATTCACGGTCAAGGATTTTCATCAAATTATCAATGGTCATGACTATACCGAATCACCCCGGTAATAATCATACCAAAAACTATCCATCAACGCATTACAGTGCCACTGAGGACTTTTGTCACATCATTTATATCAAGCCATGATTATACCGAATGAACCCTGGTCATAATCATACTAAGTTCATCTATGCACGTAAGCCAAAGATAACATAATATATCATGAGGATGATGATAATGACATAATAATTCAATAAAACAAGTTCAAGAATTATTTTATCCAGGACTTAGTAACGTCCAAATTGTCAACAAGATACTGTTTTGTAGAGTAAAATTCAAGAATGATCAGAAGAATATTTCCATGAAAAGATAATGGATGAAACGCAAATATCAAGGATATTCTACTAATTTCATGGAGTATAGAAGTCAAAGTTTTAACCAACTGGGTATAATAAAGAATGGAATAACAAAAGAAATCACCATGCATGCGGTGCCAAGACAGAGCAGTTTATTCAAACAGAATAATAATAACGGAACCGAGTCGTGAAATTCACACCAACAGGATGATCCAAATGAATAATAAATGTTGAATAATAAACAATGGAACCGAATCCTGTAAAACACACGATGTGATATTCCAACAGAATAATAAATGCGGAATAATAAACAATGGAACCACGTCCGGTGTAAAACACACAGACAGGATATTCCAACAGAATAATAAAGAATGGAATAACAGAAGTTCTCTTCATGAATAAGAAAGAATAATACCCCTTACGGGTACAACAAATAATATCCCTTACCTTAAAAGAACTGAATATTGTCAAAGTGAAGTAGCAGAATACTTTTCTTCTTTCTCTATATAGTTTCTCTCTCTACAGTTTCATTGAATTAAATGAAAAATAATGAAGGAATGAGCTTCATTTATAGGAAAATAGAATGCATAGTAATTAATCCATGAACGATCCAGATTGATTTACTTTAATCGACGGTCCATATTTAAAGAAAAATCTTTTAAATAAAATATAATATATTCTATTTATATAAAAACATTTTACTATGCAAACACTATGCAACACTATGCAAAACACTATGCAAAATAATATGCAACACTATGCATAATAAAATATAATATATTCTATTTATAGAATAACTTTAATAAAGTATTCATTTTATATAAAAAGATGTTTCGCTTTATTACGTTAATAATACGAATAAAACAAAACGTCATTATCACTATAATAATTCATATTATTAATCGATAATAATGGAATCAAACCGGTGACTTCTCACATAAGCATCAATAATCAATACCGTGTGCTACTATGCAACCACACGTATTACTGTACTTTTACTACCGAGTAGTTCAACAGTATCAATGGTAAAACTTCTGCCGTTATTTCAATAAAATATTTTTGTCATTTTCTCAATCCGACAATAATTCTGTTGTGGGGTCCACCAATGATTGAGCCGTTGCACGAATATTCCCTGCTAAACCGAATATTCCCCGACCAATTGAATATAATATAACCACTTGCATACTTTGCAAAATTTATAAATACTACCCACAACTATAATATTATCTCAAATTCACACCATAATATTAAAAAATTATTTCGACAAAAGTTAAATCTTTATTGATTAAATCTGGGGTCTCACAATCTCCCCTCCTTATGGAATTTAAGCCTCAAAATTAGGGTGCATTGCACGGTATGATAAAGAGGTGAGGACACCTTGAATACCTTTATCGTTGAAAACATTAAATTCATCTTTGCAATCCCACCAAAGATATTCATTAACAATTCATCTTTTGCACTACAGAACCAAAGATATACAAATCAGAAAACCAATAATCTTTGACGCAGCGACTTAATAGTATCACGACCACGAATTATCCATGCACTCATCGGCCAAGGATATTCGTGTTTTCAATCGATCATGATTATACCGAATAATCCGTGGTCATATTCATACCAAGTCTATCAATGCACTACGACGAAAGATGACTTTTACCACATCCATGAATTAATATTTCATTCTTTGAGACTCACTTCAATAATTAATCCATATCATCGAATCATCCCCGCACTACGTGCCAAGGATATTCTTTAGTATCACGACCACGAATTATCCATGCACTACTACGAAAGATAATCGTGTATTCATTAGTATCACGACCACAAATTATCCATGCACTACGACCAAAGATAATCGTGTATTCATTAGTATCATGACCACAAATTATCCATGCACTTTCGTACAAAGATAATCGTGTATTCATTAGTATCACGACCATAAATTATCAATGCACTACGTGCGAAGATAATCGTGTATTCATTAGTATCACGACCACGAATTATCCATGCACTACTACCAAAGATAATCGTGTATTCATTAGTATCACGACCACAAATTATCCATGCACTACGTGCAAAGATAATCGTGTATTCATTAGTATCACGACCACAAATTATCCATGCACTACGTGCAAAGATAATCGTGTATTCATTAGTATCACGACCACAAATTATCCATGCACTACGTGCGAAGATAATCGTGTTTTCAATTACGGTCATAATTATACCCAACAATCCTGGTCATAATCATACCAAGTCCATCTATGCACGTGAGCCACGATGACTTTCAACATAATATAAGCATGAGGATCATGTCAATGATATAAAGAATCAATCAAATGAGATAAAGGATAAATATTAAATATTTATAATATAATTTATCCGAGGATTCAAGAATATCCCCATGTTATCAATCACTTAATAATCTTATAATCTAATATCATTAATATTATATAACAATTTTTAATCACTTCTTAAATTTATAAACAATTTATTTCAATTGTTTACGCTTTACCATATAATGCATTTAATCATTCAAAATGCCATACTCATAAGATATCATCACCAATTATCAAATCTCTCATCAAAAAAAAATATGTATATACTCTATATAGGATTCTCTAGCCATAAAATCCTATTTTCAACTTTGTTACTTCACATAACATATTTAACTCATATGTTAAGTAATTAAACTATTTTCATGAAAAATACCAAATCAGTCCCAAATATATTTCTTTTCAGGGATTTAGCATAATATAGTCCCATAATGAACAAACATTTTTCTCGGAATTTTTAAAATTCATTTACTATTTTTCAAAAATCAATTTCTAATTAATTCCTTAAGAAATTAGCTACCTCAAGGTTAACTCCAAAAATTCCCAAATCTTGGCAGGACCTTACACATGTTAATGTGAGCCTCCAGCTTAAATTTCATGGTTATCGGAGTTGTGGAACTCCGGTTATATCGTTTTTTGTCGGAAAAACCTAAATATTAAAATGGTCATAACTTGCTCATTTTAAGTCAGAATGAGCTCATTTTTGGACAGGAGGTACTTTATAACATATATTTTCATGTCCCAAAAGGCCAGAATTTTTCACATAAATTTAGTGGCCGAAACAGCCCCTCTAAAATCATGGCAGCAGCTTTTTTGGTTTTTGCAGCTTTGCACTCCTTTGCTAAAATCAGTCCACACAAAAATCTACAACACCTTTTCTAGTAATTCCACTTGGATTAGTTAGGTAACTCATAGATCTAACTCTAGGACTTGACCACACTCAAAAATTCAAAATATATTAGGAGATATGGTCAATTGAATTTCATGTTACGTTTTTCACAAAATCTGATTTTCAACTCTTTGTGATTTCTAAGAAACTTTCATGTTTTCTCATAATAACCAACATAACTCATTATAACACTTACTAATACCACGTATACCAATGATTTTCATTAGTTCAATGCTTTTATTATGACTTTCATCATAATCCACGTAAACAGATCCTTTTAGTTGAAGAAATATTTGAGGGTTTAAGAAATGGGTTTTTGTACTGGGGTCAATACAAAATTCGATCTCACGCTCTAGGGTAGGCTAGAAAGTCTTCAAGAATACGTCAAAGAAATTTATTAATGATAGAAATATCATTCAAAAGCTGTGATTCTCATCCAAAACTTGGATAATCGTCACATTGATACCAATCGTGACTTCTATCCTTTAACCTAGATAGCACCTCATAATGATGCCTATCAACTCACCATCTTCTTTCATGATGTCGCTAAGCTTAGAAAAGTCCGGCCTCGATGCATTCCACACAAGGAAATCAACAACGAAAGGATCGGGGCTCTTTACTTATGGCTTGATATGACAATGATTGACTTTAGTGGTTTGGTTACTTTGAATTAAGCATAACAGGGATGGTTATGAATATAAAAGCTAACAACCTTACAAAAAGCATGATGAGTAGTTAACCAATTGATTCCTAAAATCACATCAAAGGCAAGTATTTTCAAAAGATAAGATCGATGGTAACGTGAAAGTGTTTATTTGAATCAAACAAGATTTAAAAATAGTAGCGATAACGAAGGCTCCTACTAACGAAGTTTCAACCAATAAGTCAAAGTCTAACTTCTCCTGAGTCAAATTTAAGCGTTGAGCATAAGCAAGAGATAAAATAATGGGTAGAACCGGTATCTTATAAGGTATAGACTTCGTAATTTATAATTAACTAACTCGTGCTAACTTCATTCGGGTTACTCGCTTTTTGAGAAGTCATGAAAAATGCACTTCCTAAAACCAACGACTTTGTTTTGTCCATATCCACCTTTGGTGCCACCGTCCGGGCTAGACTTGACTTTGGTGCACAACAAAATTGGGCTAAATGACCTTCTCTTCTTGTAATTTCTACTTCTATTATCTTTGCCATGATTACCACCAAAGTGGTTACCATTCTTGGCATGATAATTTCCCCCACGATGGTTATCATTATTCTGATAGCCGTTGCCACCAGTATGATTATTATCGTGTTGTTGGTCATTACCTTTTGTTAGAGCTGAATCAACACTCTCATGTGCTTCATTGCTTTTCTCAACATTTTCAGATGACATTCTCAAACACTGTCACAAAACAAGGGTTAGTTAACATATCACATATTATCCCTATACTCTGACCGACCAAATTAAATACCAAATAAATTTAGGTAGGTCATACTAGCGAAAAATTCCCGTCTCTCCCCTCCTAGTTCTTATCTCACATCTCGGCCAGGATCATATCCTAAGCTCGATACTCAACCGTGACGCCCCAAAATTAGGTATCGTCACCCATCTTGAGTCGCCACTTACATGGTACATAATTCAAATACAAACTTAATTTTACATCCGTAGGTGTAACATACGACAATACATAAACTGAGAGTTCTAATAGGAATATTGTCATTTAGACAATATCCATACTCAAGGAGTCCTCATTACATTTATTGTCACACTATTTAACAGAATAGTGAGGACTACTAATGCTATCCTCTGGACCATTACTCCGCTCCCAGACTAAGTCCCGATTATGTTCTCATTTCCTGAAGAGAACAGTGAAAGAAAGGGTGAGCTCAACTAGCCCAGTAAGAAATATTATGACTAAGATAATGCAGAATAAATTATCAATAGTCTTCAACAATGTTAAACTGATAAAATACAATAGACAACCAGTTTAACTGCAGCGGAATATACAATCCATTAAAAGAGTCAAGTAGAAAATAAAGTCTACTATCTTTTAGGTTTTAAAAGGTTTTCATCAATTTTTATCACTAAGACTCAGTTTAATGAATAAACCACAATATCTAATCATCCCTGTACCACGGTCAAGGATTTTCATCAAATTATCAATGGTCATGACTATACCGAATCACCCCTGGTCATAATCATACCAAAACTATCCATCAACGCATTCACAGCCCTTTGAGGACTTTTGTCACATCATTTATATCAAGCCATAATTATACCGAATGAACCCTGGTCATAATCATACTAAGTTCATCTATGCACGTAAGCCAAAGATAACATAATATATCATGAGGATGATGACAATGACATAATAATTCAATAAAACAAGTTCAAGAATTATTTTATCCAAGAATTAGTAACGTCTAAATTGTCAACAAGATACTGTTTTGTAGAGTAAAATTCAAGAATGATCAGAAGAATATTTCCATGAAAGATCTTTGGATGAAACGCAAATATCAAGGATATTCTACTAATTTCATGGAGTATAGAAGTCAAAGTTTTAACCAACTGGGTATAATAAAGAATGGAATAACAAAAGAAATCACCATGAATGCGGTATTAGCATGATGTGTTATTCAAATGAATAATAATAACGGAACTAGGTCAAGTGAAATTCACACCGAAGCGGGATGATCCAATGAGAATACTAAATGCTTGAATAATAAACAATGGAACCAGTCCATTTGTAAAACACACACGCAGGTGATATATCCAAATGTAATAATAAATGCGGAATAATAAACAATGGAACCACGTCCTGTGTAAAACACACGCATGTGATATTCCAATGTAAATAATAAAGAATGGAATAACGTAAGTTCTCTTCATGAATAAGAAAGAATAATACCCCTTACGGGTACAACAAATAATATCCCTTACCTTAAAAGAACCTGAATATTGGCAAAGTGAAGTAGCGAATACTTTTCTTCTTTCTCTATAGTTTCTCTCTCTGAGTAGTTTCAATGAATTAAATAAGAAAATAATGAAGGAATGAGCTTCATTTATAGGAAAATAGAATGCATAGTAATTAATCCATGAACGATCCAGATTGATTTACTTTAATCTGATTTGTCCATATTTAAAGCAAAATCTTTTAAATAAAATATAATATATTCTATTTATATAAAAATATTTTACTATGCAAACACTATGCAACATTATGCAAAAACACTATGCAAAAACACTATGCATAATAAAATATAATATATTCTATTTATAGAATAACTTTAATAAAGTATTACATTTTATATAAAAAGATGTTTCGCATTTTATTACGTTAATAATACGAATAAAACAAAACGTCATTATCACTATAATAATTCATATTATTAATCGACAATAATGGAATCAAACCGAGTGACTTCTCACATAAGCATCAATAATCAATACCGGTAATGCTACTATGCAACCACACGTATTCTTCGTATTTTTACTACCGAGTAGTTCAACAATGTCAATGGTAAAACTTCTTAGTTATTTCAATAAAATATTTTTGTCATTTTCTCAATCCGAATGATAATTACATTTGTGGGGTCCACCAATGATTGAGCTGTTGCCACGAATATTCCTGCTAAACCAAGAATATTCCCCAGACCAATTGAATATAATATAACCACTTGCATACTTTGCAAAATTTATAAATACTACCCACAACTATAATATTATCTCAAATTCACACCATAATATTAAAAAATTATTTCGATAAAATTTAAATCTTTATTGATAAAATCTGGGGTCTCACATTTATCATCTATCATATGTTCTAAATCTCTGATTTATTACTAACGAACGATTTTTATAATTTAATTATCTTTAGTCATGATATTCTTAACTGGACTAGTTGTGTTCACCCTTTTGCTTCATAATTGCTTTCAGGTAATAAAAGTGTAGCTGGGTCGAGCAGGGGTAACAAGGGATTAGAATGGTGGTCTATAGCTATTGAGGTTCTCCCTAAACAGTATAGAAATAATTTTATTGAAAATTTTAGATAAGTGTGTCGTATTTTATACATCATTTTAACCATTGATTTTGGTGAACCGAATAGGGTGAGGTGAACGCAACTTTGGAAGGGTGTTTTGCCACTATCATACAAGATGTCTAATGACGATTTACTTCGTGTTATCATAAGACGAGGTTGTGCACATGCACTTGCTGATTATATCTATGAGCACTACCTATATAATCTTGGAATTTGGTTGAAATATAATTCTCAATTGAAGACAATAGAGATAATTATATGTCAAGAGAAGACTAACCATTGGAAAGAACATGACAGTAATCTTCTCATTTTTTCTTTGGGGTCTATTGGGTCAACCAAGGATAAATCTCGAGTCATATGATATATATCATAACTTAGATGCATGGCCTCCCATGTACGAAGGTTTCCTTGAGCATTTTCCAAATATTTTAATTTCAAAAACAGTTATTGACTGTACTTTTATGTAAAGTACCATTGTAAGGTGTTGTGGTTGAGGCACCATGAGAGTTACATATATTTGTATTAAAATTCACAGCTTATATATTGTCGTACTCTACACGACAGTTCAACAGTTGTATAAATGAAGTTTGTATTTGATTTCTGTAGTGTGATATCTGGCGACTCAAAATGGGTCGTGTGTGAAAGTAGTATGCACACAAGCCAATCATGTTTGATGATAAAGCATATACTTTCTAACAATCTTATTCATTTATTAATAAAAAGTAATAATTTATTAAAGGCTTTTAATTATCTACATGATGTTGTTTTATAATATGTGATAAACCCATAGTTTTAAGCAATGCTTTTAGAATAAGTATGATGATCATTCTAATGAGATCTAAATTCTTAGAAAGCTTAAAACTAAAATAGTTGCCAATCATTGGGTTACTAAATTGGGGATTAGTGAATCCTAATAGATTGGTACATACGTTGCTTGCTTATTAGATGAGGATGATTGATCTCATGATCATTTGTGTGGAGACACTAAAGCAAGTATGTAGGTGCTTATTAGAGAATAAGTTCACTGAACGTGGCTCGCTAAGGAATAGCTAATGGAGTTTTACTTGCCTATCAATAGGAATTCCTATAGTGATAGTAGTGCAAGTGATCCTTGGACTTGAGATTATTATAATATCTTGTGCATGATAAGTTATACTTTGACTTATTCCTTAAGACCCTTAAGGTATATCAAAGGGTATGCATGGGTATAATAAGTTGTACATGGAGATAATGTATGATCAATAAAGAATCTACCACTTCTAGTAAAAGAAGAGAAATGTCCTATGTGATTCGATAAATGATAACCCAATAGTCCTTGGCCAAGGCAGAATGAAATTAGAAAGGAGTTTCTAATTTGCATTATTTGGTGTTATGCATTTAAGAGTCAAAATACATATAATTAAATAAAATAAGACTTGACAGCAATTCCATGTCTTAAAGGTTCTTTTATGATTAATGTTGAAATCTATATTATCTGGAAAGTCGTTAATCGCTAGGGAGGCTTATCCCTATTGTAGAATAAATATTATTTATTTAAATAAATTAATAGTTTAATTTATTTATTTAAATAAGATTAGAATTGTTCTAATTGATTTATTCACAACCGATTTAATATGGAGAATCTAAAGGGTCACACCATAAAAGGAAGAATAATTATTTAAGAAGCAAATGACATAATCGTAATAATAAGTTAAGTATATTTAACTTAATCTATGGTGATAGAATAAATTAAATAGCTTAATATTTATTATTTAATATTTTAGAAATATTAAATATAAATTAATAATAGGAGTCTTATTATTATTATTACTATTATTATTATTTAATTCCTAAAGGAGTTTGGGAATTAATTAATAAAAGTACTCTTATTTATTCCTAATATGATTGGGAGCCTAATTAATTAAAGGAATTTAATTAATTAAAATAAAACGCAATTCCTTAATTATTAAGGAGGGTTGCCCACATCTATAAGTAAGAGGAGTCTTATTATGGGTGAGAGTTGTTGTTGACTTTTTCACAACATACGTAATTCCAATAGTTGGGAGAGTATACCGCTTTCTATGAGAGATAAAAAAACTAGGGTTTTGCCAAATACCCATCTTCTTGAATCTTTCTTCTTCCTTGGTGGATCACCTCTAGAGGCCAAACACTTGGATGACTAACGTTGATCAATGGAAGGAACCAAACCCGGTGGATTCAAGTTGAACGCGAAAAAGATTGGAGGTGAACTTGTACTTGAGGAAGCTCGAATCTTCAAGGGTATGATTCTTGTTCTTCATATCTTTTTGTTTAATTAATAATTGTGCATAAAGGATGATCCGTGTATATGGTTTGTAAAATTTTTAAAACTCTATTTTATCACGTTTCCGCTTACTTTGTGGAATTTGATTGCGTTCATGAATATTACAAACCTAACAGTGGCATCAGAGCCAAACCTTTATGCGAATTATTATTTGTTTTAATTTGATATGTATATTGATGTGTTTAGAACAATTTAACTGGACATAATTTGTTGTATAAAATATATTTTAAAAAAATCGTGAATCCCATTATTTTTTTTCGCTGAATTCGTGGTTAGTTCATTGCTTCATTTATATAATCTTATTTGGAAAGCGTATTACTAATCTATATATATATATATATATATATATATATATATATATATATATATATATATATATATTTGTAATCTGTATCATGTTTACATTGTTGGAGCTCCCATTAACTAATATGATTATCAAGGGTGGCGTGAATCACTTGGATGATGTAACTATATATATATATATATATATATATATATATATATATATATATATATTATCTTAATTATTTTATAATTAAAATAAAAGTTTATTTTAATTTTAAAATTAGATTTCATGCTAACTTATTAGAGTTGAAATTGGATTCCATGATAACTAATTGGAGTTAAAATTAGATTCCATGTTTCCTTAAATAAATGAGTTTATTTATATATGAAATAAGATTTCATATTATTCAAAATAAAAGAGTTTATTTGTGAATAGGAAAAGAAAATCCGTATTTTCTTAAATAAAAGAGTTTATTTAGATATGGTATAAGATTTCATATTATTCAAAAATAAAGGAGTTTATTTGTGAATAAGAAAGAAAATCCATGTTTCCTTTAATAAAGGATTTTTTACTTAGAATTGGATTCCATAATTAATTAAAATAAATAAGTTTTTTTGATTAAAGATTTTGATTAAAATAAAATAGTTTATTTTATTCAAAATTGGATAAATTAAAATAAAAGGGTTTATTTTGATTTAAATTTGGATTAAAATAAAGGAGTTTATTTTGATTCAAAATTAGATTTTATGGTAACTAAATTTGCCCATTATATGATATCAATATATATATATTGAATGTTTATTATTCATGAGATGAATGTTATTTATTGATGCATATGGTGATGTGTATGATAATAAATGAGATTGATTATGAACTATTGACCAATTTGATTGGATTTTATTTTAGTTGGATGCATGAATGTATGAGTTTTATTAAATGGGGGTATGCGTACCTCGTCTTCTCTAATTTTTCCTTAATGTAATTTCTATCTTCCTGCTGTGTACTTCCCCTTGACTGCTGATCAAATTTTTTGTTTATTTTAAATAGTTTTGTAATAGGAATAGTTAGAATTATTTTGAAGAATTAGAGATCAAGGAACAAGGAGCGCTTGAAGACCCTTTTGTAATGGAGCCCGGGTTTAAATGTAATAGTTATATTTAAATATTAATTCTTGCACCCCTAGGGTTTGACCTTTTGGTTCACTTGGTGGCTCTAGTGAACCAAACAAGAATAAAATTCCATAATCAATCCGGGTAGAATATAGTAATCTATATGTGCTTGCTTATATTATATATATAATATATTATGCAAACATGCTTCGCATGTTAATTAATATGACGCGTATTTATATATATATATATATATATATATATATATATATATATATGTGTGTGTGTGTGTGTGTGTGTGTGTGTGTGCATGCACGCTAAACAAGATGAGATAAATTAATAAAAAACCCCTCAATTAGTTTATATTAAGTCCTAAGCGTTCAAAGATATTTGGAATATCGAACGTCGCCTTTTAGCATGATAAAATAATAGAGTATCAATTAATTATTATAAGTTTTTTGTGTCACCACAAGGACAATATTTTTCTTTTTTGAATATATGGAGTGCTAGGTTGGACTTAACTTGGATAATTTTGATTCGGATGTGCCACCACTTGATCAAAATAATCTAAGAGGCAAAATACAAGGAGTTTCATAGTTGATGTAATTGACAAGAGTTGTCTACCTATTTATTTATATATAGTTTGTTGTGTCACCACAAGGCTATATACAGTTGAAATGAGATCCTTATTCTCACTAGCAAATCTTTAATTAGACTTTCTTAGGAACTATATAAGTGAGGTAATATAGTTTGATGAAAATAGTGGGAGATACCAATTTAAAACAAGACCTAATTTATTTTGGCAATTAATAAAAGAATGTATGCTAAAATGTTGTTAATTACAAATTCATTTACAGAATTTTACAATGTCTAAATCATTATCACTGTGAAGCATATTAGATGTTATTTAACCGAACCGTATTAAATGGATTGGTTAAAGAATTTGAGAATAGTTCTCACGGCTGAAAAGCTATCTTATGTCCTTAATACGCCTATCCCTGCAATGGTTGCAGACAATGCCTCTGAGGAAGATATTGCTACTTTTAGAAAGTGACAAGATGATACACAATTGGCTCAATGCATCATGCTAGTATCCATGAGTAACTAAGCTTCAGCATCAGCATGAAACTATGGATGCTCCTACTATACTCCTGCACATCAAGTAGTTGATGGTGAGAAAAGTAGGACTGATAGATATCAAATATCTAAGGAGCTCTTCCGATCTAGAATAACCAATGACACTACAGTACAAACAAAAGTCCTTAACATGATCAATTTAATTGAACAATAAGGACAACGGGTTTTGTCATGGATGGAGAGTTGAGCCAATATTTGATCTTGTAGTCACTCTGACTCCTTCTAACAATTGTTGTGAATTTTTTATATGAACAAACTAAAGATCAGCCTCGTTGATTTGCTTAACATGTTGAAAAATGTTGAGAGTCACTTTCCAACCAAGAAAGACCAAGTCTTACTAATAGGGGCCAAAGGATCTTCTAAAAACAAGAATGATTAAAAGAAGGTAAATAGAAAGGTAAAAACAAAGGAGAATAAGAACAAAAACTGATACGGATAGCAAAGGATTTTGCTTCCACTGCAATAAGCCTGGACACTGGAAAAGAAACTGCGAGAAGTATCTTGTACAGGCTAACTAGAAGAAGCTTAGTGAAGCTTCGGTTACAAATATAGCTTTTGTTCATAATTTAAAATAAATTTTTCTTTATTTCAAGGTTCTACTTGGGTATTGCATACCGACTTTGGTTATCATAAATATAGATTTATGAAGGGACCAGGCAGAAGTAGAAAGCTAAACAAAGATAAGTAATCCTATGTGTGGAAAATGAAGCAAAGGTTGTTGCATTAACCGTAGGAACTTATAGTTTAGCACTGCCTACGGGAAAATCTATTAAGTCAATAAGTTGTTATTGTATTCCACTTCTCGTTGGAAACATTATTTCCATTTTATTGTTGGACAATGAAATCTTTGGTATTATATTTAAGAACAATTGTTGTTCTATTTATAATAATAATGTTTTGTATAAAACTGGAATATTACTTAATGGATTTTGTATACTTGACTTACGTGAAAATAATTTTTCATATTGAAAAAATTAGTATAAGAAAAGGAGATGATCATTCAAAGAGTTGAATGTATGTATTTGCTGAAATACAAGTGTGAATTATTTAAAAGGTTAAAAGAATTCAAAAGTGAAATAAATTGGCAAAGTATTAGGATTCTTTGATCGGATCAAGGAAGGAATAATTGTGTAATGAGTTTCTAGATCATCTCAAATGGTTTTCTCACAATTGACGCCTCCTGATACACAATAATTGATTGATGTATCTGAAAGGAAAAATTGTACCGTATTGGACATGGTGCGGTCCATAATGATTTTACCGACATTCCAGTATCCCTCTGGGGTAATACTCTAGAAATGGATGCATAGCTACGAAAAAAGTAACCTCAAAATTTGGACCCAAGACTCCATAAAAGTTAGGGATAGGGAGGATTCCTAATCTTAAGTTTGTTAAGATAAGGGGTTGTCCAACTTATGTGAAAAGGTTTCAAAGGATAAGCTTGGGACAAGATTGACAAGTACAAATTTGTGGGACATCTTAAAGTAAGTTTAGGGTATATGTTCTATAATCTTACTTAGCAAAAGGTGTTTGTTGCAAAACACGCTGCCTTCTAAGATAAAGGTGTTTGTCATTGAAGGGGCTAGTGGGAGGATAATACATCTTGAATAGTTCAAGAACCACAAAACACTATAAGTCAAATAAGAGGAACTCAGTAGATGTAATTCTATTGTACCTGGCCAAATCAGAAATCGGAATAGTATCAAAGATACCTAAGAGGTATGGATTCATCATAGATGAGGATGATGAGGAACACATCATAGAAGATGATGAACCAGTTACATGCGATGAGGTAAGAGTTGTAGACACTCAGAGAAATGAATTGAAGCAAGTTTCTCAAAAATGGAACATTCATTTTAATGAAATAATCAAAAGAGTTTGATTTTATCAAAAATAATAATGAACCTAGTGTGTACAAAAGGGTCAGTGGGAGCGTCTTGACATTCCTAGTATTATATGTTGATATACTACGGATAAGGAATGACATACCAATGCTATAATTAGTAAAGATAAAGTTGTCTAAACATTCCTCCATTAATGATTTGGGACGAGTATCTTAATTGGGGATACAAATCTATATAGATAGATTTAAGAGGATGCTCGACTTAACCCAAGAAATATATATTCATTTGACGCTAAAGTCGTTTAGCATGGCAAACTCTATGGGATGTCTCATGTTGATGTGCCTTGGAGTGTATCTCTCTTAATAGTCCCCATAGACTCATACAAGAGAGATCGCATGAGTGACAATCATGTATACAATGAAATATACAAGACTTGATGATGATCGGTCATATTCTAGAGAAGATCACTTTAAGACAGTGAAAAACATCTTAAAGTACTTAACCGACACTAAGGATGCGATTAAAATTCATGGTGGGTCAGAATTAAAACTAGAGGGCTTAACAAACTAAAGTTTTTTTTTCCAGATAGGCCAAGACGATAACAAATCCACTTTAGGGTACGGTGTTACCTTGAACAGTGGTGCAGCAAATTGAAAGGTTTAAAACAGAAAAGAGTTGCTAGTTTAGTGATAAAGACAAAGTATATAGCTATAAATGAAGCAGCAAGCTGATTGTTTGGATGAAAAGCTTATTATAGAACTAGGAATAGTTCCTAAGTCTCATCTTGGATCTAAACATGTGTTGCGGCACTTTCATTTGATTATAAAAATCATTGGAAGATGGGAAATCACTATAGAGATAGTGGACTCTCAAGAACAACATTACATATTCATTAACTAAAGCTTATCCAACAATAGGATAATCGTCACTTAGAGAAGAAGGGTATGAGATACCATGACGATTGGCTTTAGTGCAATTGGGAGATTGAAAGTAGTATGCACACAAGCCAATCATGTTTGATGATAAAGCATATACTTTGTAACAATCTTATTCATTTATTAATAAAAAGTATTAATTTATTAAAGGCTTTTAATTATCTACATGATGTTATTTTATAATATATGATAAACCCATAGTTTTAAACAATGCTTTTAGAATAATGATGATGGTCATTCTAATGAGATCTAAATTCTTAGAAAGCTTAAAACTAAAATAGTTCCAATCATTGGATTACTAAATTTGGGATTAGTGAATTTGGATAGATTGATACATATGTTGCTTACTCATTGGATGAGGATGATTGATCTCATGATCATTTGTGTGGAGACACTAAAGCAAGTATGTAGGTGCTTATTAGAGAATAAGTTCACTGAATGTGGCTCTATGAAGGAATACACCTAATGAATTTTACTTATTCTGATAATAGGAATTCTGTAGTGATAGTAGTAGTACAGTGATCCTTGGACTTGAGATCATCATAGTATCTTGTGTATGATGAGTTATACTTTAACTTATTCCTTAAGACCCTTAGGGTATATCAAAGGGTATGTTTAGGTATAATAAGTTGTACATGGACATAATGTATAATCAATAAAGAATCTACCACTTCTAGTAAAAGAAGAGAAATGTCCTATGTGATTCGATAAATGATAACCCAATAGTCCTTAGCCAAGGCAGAATGAAATTAGAAAGGAGTTTCTAATTTGCATTATTTGGTGTTGTGCATTTAAGAGTCGAAATACATATAATTAAATAAAATAAGACTTGACAATGAATTCCATGTGCCTTATATTTAATTGGGACATTGTATGGTGGAAGGATTGAATTGAGCAGTAACTATTTACTCAAAGGTTCTTTTATGATTAATGTTGAAATCTATATTATCCGGAAAGTCGTTAATCGCTAGGGAGGCTTATCCTATTGTAGAATAAATATTATTTATTTAAATAAATTAATAGTTTAATTTATTTATTTAAATAAGATTAGAATTGTTCTAATTGATTTATTCACAACCTGGGGTTTAATATGGAGAACCTAAAGGATAACACCATAAAAGGAAGAATAATTATTTAAGAAAGAAATGACATAATCGTAATGATAAATTAAGTATATTTAATTTAATCTATGGTGATAAAATAAATTAATTAACTTAATATTTATTATTTAATATTTTAGAAATATTAAATATAAATTAATAAGAGGAGTCTTATTATTATTACTATTATTATTATTATTTAATTCCTAAAGGAGTTTGGGAATTAATTAATAAAAGTACTCCCATTTATTCCTAATATGATTGGGAGCCTAATTAATTAAAGGAATTTAATTAATTAAAATAAAATCCAATTCCTTACTTGTTAAGGAGGGTTGCCCACATCTATAAATAAGAGGTGTCTTATTATGGGTGAGAGTTGTTGTTGACTTTTTCACAACATACGTAATTCCAATAGTTGGGAGAGTACACCCCTTTGTATGAGAGATAAAAAAACTAGGGTTTTGCCAAATACTCATCTTCTTGAATCTTTCTTCTTCCTTGGTGGATCACCTCTAGAGGCTAAACACTTGGGTGGCTAATGTTGATCAAAGGAAGGAACCAAACCCGGTGAATTCAAGTTGAACGCGAAAAAGAATGGAGGTGAACTTGTACCTAAGGAAGCTAAAATCTTCAAGGGGTATAATTCTTGTTCTTCATATCTTTTCATTTAATTAATAATTGTGCATAAAGGATGATCCGGGTATATGGTTTGTAAAATTTTTAAAACTCAATTTTATCACGTTTCCGCTTACTTTATGTAATTTGATTGCGTTCATGAATATTACAAACCTAACAGTGTGGACCTATTTTGGGGGCATCACAAAAGTTGTTTGGGGTTCTAGTATTACATTAATACTACAACACTAATTCATAATCCAGCCTAGAAACATCAAGAACATGAAATTAAGTGTGGTCAAAGTAGGCTCCTGGTCGTCTATGAAGGTTCTGGGTTGGCCAAGAACATCTATAGCGACGGTTTTGTAATTATAACCATCTTTAGTAACAGTTTATTTATATATTAATTATTTTTATTAAATAATTAGTATTAAAAGAGTTTTAATAATGAAAATTTCATAATTAATTTGTTAAAATTATTTTAAAGCCTAAAATGGATTTTTAATAATTTGGAATATATTTCATTAATATGTTAATATTTTAAATATTAATGATATTTAATTTATTTAATTATAATATTAAATAAATTACTAAAATCGATTTTAATACTTTAAAAATCATTTGAAAATATATTAAAGTGTTAGAAAATATTTTAATGATTTTTAATATTTTGTGATGAATTTCATTAATTATTTGATATTAATGATAATTTATTTATTTAATTAATGTATTAAATAAAATGTGGAAAAATAGTTTTAATGCTTTAAAAATCATATAAAAATGATTTAAGGATTTTAAAAATATTTTAAGTTATAAAATATAACTTTTGATATTTTTTATGAAAAACATTAATATTTTAATATTAATAGCGATTTATTTATTAATGGTTTTAAATACATTAAAATCATTTAAATGTGATATTAAGGTCTTAAAAATACTTTGAGATATTATAAATAACTTATAATTTTATGTTATGTATTTCATTAATATTTGATATTAAATAAATATTAATGATAATGGAATTATGTGTATTTAAATCATATAAATGTGATATTAATGATTGAAAAATCATTATAATTATAATAATTATCTGAAAATTATTATGAGCGTTTGAAAAATATTTTGTTTGATTAATAACTCAGATTTCGTATGTCAAAATCGAGACCCGTAAGTTCTAACGCGTGCCTAATATCTATGTGGTGCTATGTGTGTGTTTGCGTGGCATTCGGACGTCCGATGCGGGTTTTGGGCTGTTTTTCGGCTTTTTTCCTAAGTGTTGGCGAGTTTTGCAAACTGGACGATAACTCAGATTTCGTATGTCAGAATCGAGTCCCGTAAGTTCTAACACATGTCTTATACCTATGCGGTACTATGTGTGTGTTTGCGTGGCACTCGGACGGCCGATGCGGGTTTTGGACATATTTTCGGCTTTTAGCCTAAGTGTTGGCGAGTTTTACAAACTGGACGATAACTCGGATTCCGTATGTCGAAATCGAGTCCCGTAAGTTCTAACGCGTGTCTAATACCTACGCGGTGCTATGTGTGTGTTGCGTGGCATTCGGACGTTCGATGCGGGTTTTGGGCTATTTTTCGGCTTTTTGCCTAAGTGTTGGCGAGTTTTGCAAACTGGGCGATAACTCGGATTCCGTATGTCGGAATCGAGTCCCGTAAGTTCTAACGCGTGTCTAATACCTACGCGGTGCTATGTGTGTGTTTGCGTGGCATTGGACGTTCGATGCGGGTTTGGACTATTTTTCGGCTTTTTGCCTAAGTGTTGGCGAGTTTTGTAAACTGGGCGATAACTCGGATTCCGAATGTCGGAATTGAGTCCCGTAAGTTCTAACGCGTGTCTAATACCTACGTGGTACTATGTGTGTGTTTGCGTGGCATTCAGACGTTCGATGCGGGTTTTGGGCTATTTTTTGGCTTTTGCCTAAGTGTTGGCGAGTTTTGTAAACTGGGCGATAACTCGGATTCCGTATGTCGGAATCGAGTCTCGTAAGTTCTAACATGTGTCTAATACCTACGCAGTGCTATGTGTGTGTTTGCGTGGCATTCGGACGTCCGATGCGGGTTTTGGGCTATTTTTTGGCTCTTTACCTAAGTGTTGGCGAGTTTTGTAAACTGGACGATAACTCGGTTTCTGTATGTCAGAATCGAGTTTCGTAAGTTCTAACGCATGTCTAATACCTACGCAGTGCTATGTGTGTGTTTGCATGGCATTCGGACGTCCGATGCGGGTTTTGGGATATTTTTTGGCTTTTTGCCTAAGTGTTGGCGAGTTTTGCAAACTGGACGATAACTCGGATTTTGTATGTCGGAATCGAGTCCCGTAAGTTCTAACACGTGTCTAATACCTACGCGGTGCTATGTGTGTGTTTGCGTGGCATTCAGACGACCGATGCGGGTTTTGTACTATTTTTCGGCTTTTTGCCTAAGTGTTGACGAGTTTTGCAAATTAGACGATAACTCAGATTTCGTATGTTGGAATCGAGTCCCGTAAGTTCTAATGCGTGTCTAATACCTACGCGGTGCTATGTGTGTTTTTGCATGGCATTCGGACGTCTGATGCGGGTTTAGGGCTATTTTTCGGCTTTTTTCCTAAGTGTTGGCAAGTTTGGCAAACTTAATGATAATTCGGATTCCGTATGTCGGAATTATGTCCCGTAAGTTCTAACATGTGTCTAATACTTACGAGGTGCTATGTGTGTGTTTGCGTGGCATTCGGACGTCCAATGCGGGTTTTGGGCTGTTTTTCGGCTTTTTGCCTAAGTGTTGGCGAGTTTTGCAAACTGGACGATAACTCGGATTTCGTATATCGAAATCAAGTCCCGTAAGTTCTAACACGTGTCTAATACCTACGCGGTGTTATGTGTGTGTTTGCGTGGCATTCGGACGTCCGATGCGGGTTTTGGGATATTTTTTGGCTTTTTGCCTAAGTGTTAGCGAGTTTTGCAAACTGGACGATAACTAGGATTTCGTATGTCAAAATCGAGTCCCGTAAGTTCTAACACGTGTCTAATACCTACGCGATGCTATGTGTGTGTTTGCTTGGCGTTCGGACGTCTGATGCGGGTTTTGGGCTATTTTTCAGCTTTTTGCCTAAGTGTTGGTGAGTTTTGCAAGCTGGACGATAACTCGGATTTCGTATGTCAAAATCGAGTCCCGTAAGTTCTAACACGTGTGTAATACCTACGCGGTGCTATGTGTATCTTTGCGTGGCATTCGGACGTCCGATGCATGTGTTCATCAGTTATGAAAGGCTGATCACCTTCATTACCATTTGGTCTAGTTGTAATTATTCATGTTCATTGTTGACCATTCATTTTTATTGTCTTGGTCGTTCAACTATGAAAATTGATCTATGTTCTTTCACAATGATTATATTGTTGAAAGTTTGTTAGCTTATTATTCACTCTTTCAATCATGATATATCTTTTCTTTGAACTTAAACTTATTGGGAAAACTTGTTGCTCACCCTTGCTATATCATGATAAATATTGCAGATTTAAACGAATACTTCGGATACAGGCAAAGGCGAATGACATTATATGTTGGATAGGATATTAGCTTTAGGTAATACGTTAAGGTTATCGACCATGGGAGTTGTGTAAAGTTTAATGTATAAACAATTTATATTTATATCTTTCGCAATAGTTATAGAATTAGTGTACCAGATTCGTGGTGATTAGTACCCGGATTTCGGGATGCTACAGTTGGTATCAAAGCTGTAGTTTGGGGATATTACGAGCCTTCTTCTCCATCAAGAAGCAATTAATTGAGGCTCCTATCTTGATACCTCTAAGGGACAAGGTTCATTTTTCATGTATATATCAGTCAACTTAAGCGCAATGAGCTACATATTGGGGCAAAAAGATGATGGAGGAAAGGAAAGAGATATCTATTACCTCAGCAAAAGATTCAGCAGTTGTGAATAAAAATACACTGACCACAATACAGCAACCTAATATCAAGTAATAGATCTCGATGCACAAATCAACCTAGAAAACCAGCAAAAACACCAAAACGCAACAGTCAAATAGCTGCAGCATAGCAAAGCCCCACAAAAATAAAGGCCCAACCAAGAAAAGCAGCATACAACTCCCCCCAGTAACTGAGGCAACAAAAATTTCCCAGTCTCGCACTGACTTTTTAGCATCAAACCCCAAAGACCAGCACCCAATAACACCAAAAGCCTAATCAATTACTAGCTCAGTTGCACGCCCATCCACTTTTACACTCTAGCATCAGCAACAGAGGCAGCGAAAAAAAAAACCCCAGTCTCACACTGACTTTATAGTAGCAAACCCCAAAGACCAGCACATAACAGCACCAAAAGCAGCATAAAAAATAAAGGAAAAACTCCCCACTGCAGCCAAACATGCATTTGTTATCATAACCTAGCAGCCTAACAAAAACCCAACCAATCCTCCATGTTTGACAAAAAACAGACCCAATATAAATATATTCAACACAAATTAAGTCCAGAAGGAGTCAAAATAGTAACTGGCTAGACCATGCCTTATCTTTAATAATTCAGCACCTACAAATCTAAACATCCTAACAGGAGTAGAGACCACTTTCATCAATTAACTGTACAGTAGAATGCAGTTTATATTTTAAAAGATGCATTATGTCTTAAACTATAGTCCTAACATGAGTTGATCTATTTGCAAAGATACGGGAGTTTCGTTCACGCCATATATGGTAAACAACTTTAGCAAACCTAAGGTGAAGGATGCCATGGTGAACAGTGAGGGACGGGAAGGAGACCATAAAGTTTGAAATTGAAGACCAATTTTTAGCCATTCGCTTCCATCCATAATGCCTTAGAACCGAGAAAAGCAATTGAAAAGAATACCGGCATTGGAAAAACAAATGATTAAAAGACTCACTTTAGGTATTACAAAGAGTGCAAATATGGTTTACAACTAAGCCATAGGTGAGAAGCCTATCCATGGTGCACAAACCATTTTGAAAGGCAAGCCACAGAATAAAAGAAAGTCTTGGGGTGAGAAATTTGTGCCAAACCACCTTAGACCAAGGCACAGGTGGCCCACTATGCCTAATAGAGCTCCAAATAGAAGAGGCAGATACCTTTTATGCCTGAGTATCATCCCACAAAATAGTGTCTGAAGTATCAGAGTTGCAAGACATAAAGTTGTCAAAACTCCTCCTAAACTCCATAACAACATAATGATTTAAGAACGAAAGCTGCCAAGCGGAGTTATAGATAATGCTACTAACCATAGCATCAGGTCCAAGACCAGAATTTGAAACCAAAAGGGAAGTGGACGAATTAGCCATAGGCTTACAAGAGAGCCAAGAATCAAACCATAGCTTAGTAAGATTCTCTCTACCAATGGTAAATTTGTTTTGCTGCAAAGAAATATATCTTAAGTTTAGAATTTTCTACCAAATCCAAGAACAATCATTTAGGACCGCCATACACCAAAATAGCTTCCCCTTAATACAGAAAACTCAGACCTGATTATCCCATAAAGATGGGATGGAGACATTCACAATTTTCTATAGATGCATAAAAATTAAGGCTTGGTTCCAGTCCTCCAACCGTTTAAAGCCCAAACCCCCTTCAGTTAGTGGAAGAGAAATTCTTCTCCATGCCACTTTTGTTCCATGTTTCTGAAGAGATGAGCCTTTCCAAAGAAACCGACTAATCGTGCTTTTGATAACCTTCATAGCAGCAACATACAAGATGAAATGAGTGGACCAGTATAATTGGACAGCAAAGACCACAAATTTGATAAGCTAAAGTCTCCTAGCATAGGACAAGAAATTGTTGGTCAATGAGACAATTCTATTAGTAACCTTTTCTAAGAGGGTTGCACAATCCGAAAGACTAAGATTTGTGGTAATTAAAGGAACCCCTAAGAAACTTGCAGGGTAAGTACCCAACTGGAAACCCAAAGTTAAAATTATGATGACCCGAGAATTTAATCAATTTATTAAAATCTTAATTGATTAAATTAAGGTTCAATAATAAGACCTAGACTAGAAAATAGGTATGAATTTAAAAAATTTATGAAGGACTTGAATGATTTGATAGACTGTAAGTGATGGTCTGATAGTGAGGTATATATTTGGTGTATACTGATATATATGATTATATATGTATAGTTTGTGGTTCAGGGTCAAGGGTTGATCAGATAAATTATATCAGTAGCAAACCCTAACATTTTGTTTAGAACTTTGACGTTCAGTTAGTAAATCCTAACGATTGATAAGAAACCCTAACGAATGGTTCAGAAACCCTAATTTTAGTTCTAGGAATCCAAAACCCTAACCGAGAATTTGAAAACCTAATTGTCAATTTAGAAAGTTTAATGTTAATTAAGAAACCTTAATCCTAATTGGCAAGCCTTAATGTAATTAGGAAATCCTAATTTCTAATTTAGAAAGCTTAATTTTCTATTTAAAACCCTAATTAGAAAATCCTTGAATTAAAATTGCAAAACCTAAGGGTTAAAATCTAAGGGAAATATACCATTAAAATTGTAAGTTAAATGACCAAAGTTACCTTTTTGTATTCTTTAATAATAAAGTGTGTGAATCTTGTCATGATCTTGGTGGTTCACCAACTTAAGATATCCCATGTGCCTTATATATCACAAATCTCAGCCAACTTGTGCTAACTTGCAACATTAGATTCAATGAATCAATTTAAAGTGATTAAAGAGAGAGAAAATACAAAGATAAGTCTTATTTGTATCCTTACACATAATCAAGCTCCTCTCTATCTAAAGCCACGAAATCCATAAGCGGATCAATCCCTAGTATGTTCTTTAGCACCCCAAGAACAGAATCAAAGATCATATTCATGAATTAAAGCTTTAAAGGTATAAACCTTAAGCCTTGCTAGATCCTTGAAATTTTATGCTAATGATGTTATTTATTGTTTAGATTTGTGTTAGAGGATATTATTTAGTGATCTATGATTACATCATAGATCCATAACATCTAGATGTAAGAAAATAGAGTTTTAAAAACTGACTGTTAGTTCCCCGTAGGCACAATAGATCTAGAAGGGGGGGTTGAATAGATCCTTAGAATTTCAAATACTTTTTCTTTTAAAGTTATGTTGCTCATTAAGTAGCAAATGACAAACATAAGAATCTTTTCAAGCACATCGGAATAAGTAAAAGATCCCCTTCATTGATATATTCATAATCAGACATACATTGCTCGTAGAGTTACTTTAGTAGTAAGCAATTAAAACATATATAGCAGTTAATGTACATAATTTAAATGACATAAAGTAAAAGACACAAGGGGTTTTAAGTGGTTCAGAGACTCAAGCTCCTAATCCACTCTTCTGCTTTCAACTAGCAGGATTTCAACTAAGGAAGGGCGGCACTCTGAATCACTAAGATTCCTTCGAGGCCAGCAGTCTTGGGACTTCAGTTCACTAAGAACTATTCAAGGCCAGCAGCCTTGGAACTTCTCTAGTTCCCTAGGAACTCTTCAAGCACAGCAGGCTTGGAACCTCATTTAGTCCCTCTGGACAAGGACCCCTCAGGCCCAGGATTCTTGTTGTTGTAGTCGTTGTTGTTGTTGTTGCTAAGCTGCTAAGATATCTTTAAGCTCTAAACATCTTTTGTACTTAGCAGCTTGGTGTGGTCCTCTTTCCATTCTGCTTCGAGTCAGGACCACATCTTCTTTGGTGCAGCTGATCTTTACTCTTTTCTTCTCATCTTTATCTGATGTCAGTTGTGCACCATCACCATATGAATTTGCTAAGTCTTTGAGCTTTTGGTAGGCTTCTTCTAGCACTTAGCAATCCCTGAACCCTTCTTGAATTTTTTGCAGACATGGTTGTGCACTTGTTCAATTTTAGCTTTAGGTTCATGGTGATTCATAGAGTGGCTTTCCTGATCTTCTTTATACAATGCCATTTTTCTAAATGCTATCTCTTTGGCCTTCTCGGCTCTCAACTTGGCTACCATCTTCAATGGCATTCTCATGTTTGTTGAGTGAAGCTCTAATCCGTTTAAGTCCTTCTTTAAGGCTGCTTCACTTCCACCTTGGTAGTCTCACTGTCACTGAGACTTGCTCTGTTGATCTTTGGTGGAACTCGTAGAGTCAACTATAGCATTCACCAACTCAATGATTTTGCAACCTGACAATCATCAGCAACTCTTGATCTTTGAGGCTCTGTTGATTTATAATGCTTCCCAATCTTCCCGTTGGAAAGTAGACATTGAAAGCTATTCCAATTTCCATACAGATATCGAGTTATTTGGTGCAGACTGCAGATGTGACATGACATCTTTTTCTGACTTTCTGACACTGCAGTCTACTGTTTCACCTACCCCGTCAGATATGTTACTTTGATGTCTCGGGCAGGTTGATGACTTTGTTTCTCTTTCTGATTCCTTGATCAGAGGTTGTCCTTACATCGATGCTCTCAAGATTTTGTCCGAATGCCATCCTTCAGATTGAACTGTAGCCAATGCTTCAATCCTCAATTATTCGAACTCTACGATTCTGATGAATATCTTCTTGGACTTGATCGTAGTGTCTTGTTGACTGTTAGTTCTTGACTTGTGGAGTTAACACTACTATCTTGAAGTGTGTTCATTAGATCTCCAATGTGGAACACCTCTTCCTTTTCTAGTGCAGTGCTTCAACACTTCTATTTACCTCGGCTGATCTCAGATACTGATGGCTTGACTTCTTGCTTTGGCCCCTTCTGAATAACAAGACATTTCAGATTTGTGGCGTGTCCAGCTCGCTTTCTCCTTGTGATCTCCCATTCACTTATCATCAATGGACTGACCCAATGTTTAATCACTTTAGCCTTGTTATTCAGAGGCTGACTAGTATCTTTGTGTATACTCCATCAGTTTCTTCTTTGTTTGGCAAACACTACGATCCTGGTTACTTCCAAGATCGTTTTTGTCTTTCCACTTGACAGCTACTGCATATGCTGACTTTCCTTAGTCAACTACTGAAGTCTTCTTATAATCATTTTGTGGAAGACTTCATCTTGAATGGCTTCTTAACTCAATCTAGATGCTGATTAAGTTGATGCTTAGATATTCTATTAGCTTGCATGATATTCATTGAGTGCTCTTTGGCTTCCTTCAGGTGAGATCTATCTTTGCATTGCCAACCAGAGGCTTCATTCCTTTGGATATTCTGGGAGTGCTCAATTATTGAGAGTCATTTTTCCTCTACGATTCTACCTTAACTTTGTGAGCACATCTGTTGAGATCTTAGCTCTGCTCTCTTTGATTCAGCTTCTGCTGTGCAGACACTACGACTCCGAGATCAGATCTTGACACTACGATTTATGTCATTGTGTTTGTTGTCTTCATCTGATCTAGCTCGACTACGATCTCTGCCTTTGATGTGATTATTAGACTCTACGACTCTGAGTGTAGTCTACGATTCTTGACTTAGCTTTGACATTGGTAGACTCTACGACTCCGAGTGTAGTCTACAATTCTTGACTTGGCTTCGACAGATGCTCGGTCGACTCATAGGCAGGCTGTTTCTACGATTCTGAACATGACTTCCTCAGCAGACTAAGACTTCGAGGAAGTACTCCTCGACACACTACGATCCTTCCTCATTTCTCCTGGCAGTCAACGAACTCCAAGATCTACTATCTTGTAGACTACGATTCTACCTTGATAGCTCTCGAGTTATCCTTGACTCTCCTGGTTGACTATGATTTCTGGTGCAGTGTTCGATGATCCGACAAGTCTATCTATTACATTATAAGATCAACCTAACATGCTTGATCTTTCTATATTTATAGTCCTTGTACATCATTTCTTTTTAAGGACTTTACAAAGCTATTTTTCTTATGTAGGATCAACCTAACATATTTGATCAATTCATTCTAAGTCCTTGTACATATGTTTCTATTATCTATCAAAGGACTTTACAACTTTTCTTAATACAAACATATTTTCATATTCATTCATATATGTATCATAATCAAATCATATATAAATAGGAATACCATTCACATGTTTATTCCTGACAATCTCCCCCTATTTAATTATGACAAAAATAATAAGTGCATATGCATGTTATGAATGAATCTTATATATAGTGAGCAGCTGTATTTCTAAAACAGATAATCATGAATGTCATTTATAATAATATGGAATTTAATACAATGACATTTTACATCCTGGATCCAGAACATACCTAACTAGTTAGAGATGTACCTCTTTGATTCCATGTATGTTTCCAGGATATCTGTTGATCAGCTATTCATCTATTTGATCTCCTTGAACCTGCTCCCCCAAAGATCTATGCTTCTCTTCTTCTTCTTCTGGCTCCCCCTAAGCCTTTGCAAACACAGGGTCATCATCTTTTGGCTCCCCCTCAGATGATGACCCAGCTTTTTCTTCTGCTGTCTTCTTCTCTTGTTTCCTTTTGCACTTCTTGCCCTTTCTTGACTGCCTACTGTGCCTCTTTCTATACCTCTTTTTCTCCCCCTTTTTGTTATTAATCACTTGAGAGAGTTGTTCCATGTTGAACATAAGTTGCTCCATTAAATAAGAGAAGTTACCAAATTCACTCTTAAGTTCTTGTTGGTTTAACTCAAGATGCATAGAGAAGGACTGATTCATGTGGTCAATCTTGTCAAAGAGGACTTTGAGTTTCTGTTCGTTTGCCTCTTGTGCTCGTATAGCTTCAGCTTTCTGATCATGTATGACCTTCAAATAGATGTGATCTCTCTTTTTGATTTTGAGAGATATATCAGCCATGGCAGCTTGATATCTATTTTGAACTTAATTATCTGTTGTTGCTGTCAGCCTCTGGGACTCTTCAGTGATTTAAGAAATTTTCGCAATCAGATCATCAAAATTTCTCATCAGCTCTTGCCCCATAAGAGTTTGGTTATCTGGTTGGGCAGTCTCTTGTTGAACCTCATATTGGACTCTACGATTTTCATCCTTTGACAAATTTTCGAACGTGTTGATAATCTTAAAAATCGTTGAGTACCAATCACTATTTGTTGATGAAGAAATGTTGGGCAATTGTGCTTGCGCCGATGGAGGCTTCTCATTTGGGACTAGAATGCCATCAGTAGTGGAGTGAACAGACTCTACGATTATTTCATTGGTCATGATCCTTCTTCCTTCAGAATCGACTCTACGATCATAAGGAATATAATGGTTGCCAGCATGTCTGTAAACCTTGTAGTTGGGCTTGTCTTTGATCATCATTGTCACATCACTTTTCAACTTTAAGAAGTTTTGAGCAACCAGTTCTGTCACGCCCCAAAAATTCGGACACCCATATCCTGAAATCGGTGCGTCACGTGCAACTACGAATATCTTACTAAATCATCAACAACGGAAATAATATTTATATAATATAAATATTCGCGTCCTAAGGTACCGTAACCATTACAACGACAATTCAGTGATTAACTTAAACATAACTTAATCATTCTTGAATACATCATAACAAGCAATAATAATAATACTTCTAGTCTTAAGGACTAAGTTATTCTGGCGCCTTGTCCTGTCCTGAAGTACCGCCTTGCTCTGCCTTAACTGTAATGTTTTAGGAAGCAAGAATGAGTAACAAGTTGCCCAGCAAGTTATATAGCCAGAAGAACAAGCAGTTATAGCATTTGAATTTTCAAGGTATAATCATAATTGGTAGTTCAAGGATATCAAGAAATATCAAGAGTATTCAATAGGTGTCGCTATAGACTGAAGGACATCAACAAAATTTCAGGATTTATTCATTTTGAGGTTCAACATGAATGAGTCTTGACGATACTAAGGACTAAGAACTCTTACTAGAATTAACAATATTACATCGCAATCCAATATAACGAGTACAACAGTGATCAAACTTAAAAGTACCCTACGTTATGCATAACATTTAATCATACTTGTAATGCATGCGTCGGTTTCCGACAATATATAATTTCCCCTCAATGAGGGTTGTTCATCTCGATGAGATTTCACGATAGTTCACACCAAGACGATTGGTTTGGATAGCTTTTAACCCATAATAATAGTCTAGTCGAATCAAAGGCTTAGACAAATTTTTATAATGCATTTAAGAACGATAAGTCCCATGTTTTCAACAACGTCAAGGTATATAAATGATTTTCGAATAAAAACAGATATTTGCTTGAGACAACAATTCGAAGGTATACAGTGTAAGAAGTAAGGAACTTGCCTTGTTCGTCGATTATGTTTACCTTTGACACCTTGTCATGTATACTGCCTATAATATAATAATATAGCCGTACAAATTAGTGATTTGTTGAAACTAACTCACTTTAGCTATTAATCGCAAGTCATCCTAGTTTAAGGTATTAGTTTCTCATAAAATTCATAAAAATACTACATCTCTTACTTACTACCCATTTATGCTTGCAAATAAGAAAACTATGCACATAACATTATTTATTAATCTGTTGCTCAAATTCGTTATCTGAACTAATTTTATTAATTAGAGTTTTAAATGACATTACACATATAAACGTCCCACTTTATGAAAACACTTTTCGTATTGTATTTAAATATTACTCTATTTATCCTCCATGACCATTATGGAGTAACAATTTATTTTATTTTTTATTTACCAAGTCCTACGCTTAGTCTTTAAAATTAAAATCTAAGCAGCAAATACCTTACTGAAATGGAAATTGAACATTAAAGCAGTTTTTTTTTCTTCTAACACATAAATTTGTAGAAATCAATAAAGTGAATAAACTATGCCACCTTGTTACAATTACAAAACCAATGTCTAAATGACAATGTTTAACTTTCAAGAGGAAAAGGGGTAAATATATATATATATATTTTTTTGCATAGAAGAATTTAGCAAGTGTAGGAAATTCAGTTTAACTTTTTGGTTAGGTAAGATGTATACACTATACAAAACCAAAAATGACCGAGGTCCTCTACACACTGGACTGAAAGAACATAAGCATCTAAATCAAAGAGCAACTCTTCAAGTCATTGTTATAACTAGGAAAAGACCCATGTGTTTGCTATAAAGTCTTTTAAATTTTCACATTGCCCACATTTTTACTATCCAAGAATACTTAATAGGTAAGACTAAAAGACTTTAATTTCCTTGTACCACTAGCAGCCGAAAATAGCCTTAAATAAAGCAGCACTTTTATTGCATAAAGAAAAAGAAAAAAAAAATTTAACATGTAGTAACATGCCATGCACACCAGCCAAACTAGCCTTAAATATATATATATATATATATATATATATATAGCAGCCACAAATGAAAGATCACTTGCATCAACCCTATAACAGAGCACAATAACCCCCTTTCACCATTACTTCATTACATGCTTGCTTCTTTTTTTTTCTACGTAATTCATTATGCATTCATGCAATATAATTTATTTATTTAGAAAGCATATGGTAAATATTAATTTAGCATGTACACACCTAATTTAGCATACTACTTCAAAAGAAGAAAAGTGTGTACTAGAAATTAAATGGAACAAATTTTATTGAACTAATTTATCTATATACCTTAACTTGAAATATTAAGATTGGTTGCCAATAGCTACAGCTGCTACTCCTTCACTTCAAGCTGCCAAACAAACACCTCTCTATTTGGTTCTTGTGTTTTTTTTTTAAAGGAACAACTAGAGGAAGGGGTATATATATATATACTAAAAAGAAAAGTATATACATTAATTAAAGTACCCATGGCCATCCCCTACATAACTTTATAGCAGCCTAGTACTCTAATATATCCCATCACACATGTCAAAGTACTACCAACAACCAAAAGAAAACAACTTACGCAAGCCTTCCTTTTCTCTTGGATCCCATGATCCCATAATGATAGTCTCATTTATGTAATACCCCATGATAGAACTCCTTTGGTTGGAATTGGATTATTTATTAACAAGGCTACTAGTACATGCTGCCAAAAAGTAGTGAAAAGAATTCCCTAAAAATTTGCCACCATGCAAATCGCCAAAATCACATGGGTGGAAATCACATGGCTAAATCATCATTTTACATGGTTCATAGAAATGACATAAAATGGGTGGAAGAAATTTTTTTTTTTTTCTTGAAATTTATCGAAAATAACTAAATGGGTAGACAAAAAAAAATTTCATGGCTCTAGAAAAAATATCATGGGTAAACAAAATTTCACAAGGCTGCCGAAATTAATGGGTGGAAAAATTTTCCATGGCTAGGTTGTATTATTAAAAGTTCAATAAATTCAATTAAGTTACTCACCTCATGCCATGCAAGCATTTATAAAATAAATAATCATAGGCTCTATTTATATAAATATTAATATTTAATCATAAAATTTGCGGTTATTACATCCTCCCCCCCCCCTTATAAAAATTTCGTCCTCAAAATTGATACAAGGTTACACAAAAAGATGGGGATAGTCTCTCCTCATCCTATCTTCTAATTCCCATGTGGCTTCCTCGACATCGTGGTTTCGTCAAACAACCTTTACAGAAGATATAACTTTGTTTCTTAGCGTTTGCTCTTTCTTATCCATTATCTGAACAAGAATTTCTTCATATGCCAGATTCTTCTCTACTTGAATGGGCTCATAGGAAATCACGTGTCTATAGTCAGACTTATGCAGGGCGTAAATGCGAAAATGTGAAACACGTTGTGGATGTGTTCGATTAATTGTGTAAGCAACCTTGTATGCCACTTCGCCCACTCGCTTCAATATCTCGAATGGTCTTATGAACCGCGGACTCAATTTTCCTTTCTTTCTGAATCTGATCTTTCCCTTCCAAGGTTATACCTTCAAAAACACAAAACTACCGACTTCAAAGTCTCGATTACGGCGATGCAAGTCGGCGATACTTCTTTTTAGCGATCTTGAAAGCTACCAATCACCCTTATTATTGTTATTCTGCGTGTTGGCCATTTCTTTGAACTAATTACGGTCCCAAAAGTCGTCATTCTCCGACTTCATCCCAACATAATGGTATTCTGCACTTTCTCCCGTAAAGAGCTTCATATGGCGGCATACCGATACTCGCATAATAGCTATTATTGTAAGCGAACTCTACTAATGGTAAATGGTTATCCCAATTTCCCTTGGAATCCATCACGCAAGCTCTAAGCATGTCCTCCAACGTTTTTATGGTCCGTTCACTCTGCCCGTCTGTTTGAGGGTGATAAGTAGTACTTAATCTCAATTGAGTTCCCATTCATTCCTGCAAACTTTTCCAGAATTTTGACGTGAAACGCGGATCTCGATGGAGACAATCAACACCGGCACTCCATGTCGCGATACGATTTCCTTTACATACAAATTTTCTAACTAGTTCAAATTGAATCAAATCTTGATGGGTAGAAAATGAGCTGTCTTTGTTAGTCGGTCCACAATAACCCAAATGGCATCATAACCCTTCTGTGTAACCGGAAGCCCAACCACGAAGTCCATCGTAATGTGCTCCCATTTCCATTCTGGTATTTCTAGCGGTTGAAGTAGTCCACTTGGCCTCTGGTGTTCCGCTTTGACTATTTGACAAGTAAGACATCTGCTAACACACTCTGCAACTTCTCTTTTCAAATTAGGCCACCAAAAATGGTGTCGAAGATCCCGGTATATTTTTGTGCCTCCTGGATGTACAGAATACGTCGTATTGTGTGCTTCGTGTAGGATTTCCTCTCTCAGTTCGATTATAACTGGCACCCATACTCGACCCTCAAACCTCAATATACCGTCCTTATCTACTTTGAACCTTTCTTCCTTATCTTCTACTATTCTCTTCTTTATCTTCTCACATTCTTCATCTTTCTCTTGTGCTTCCTTTATTCTATCTAATAACGTCGGGTGAGCTCTCATCATGAGTAATTTTCCTTCCCTTCTTTTTTGGTTCCTCCACCTCTAATTCCAACTTTTCCATTTCTCTTATTAATTCCTCTTGAGTTGTCAATTTGAATAACTTCTCCCTTCCTTTTCTACTCAAAGCGTCGGCTACAACGTTTGCTTTTCCCGGGTGATAAAGAATTTCACAGTTGTAATCCTTGATTAGTTCCAACCACCTTCTTTGTCGCATGTTCAACTCCTTCTGTGTGAAGATATATTTCAGACTCTTGTGATCCGTATATAACTCACATTTTCTCCATACAAATAGTGCCTCCAAATCTTCATGCAAAGACTACATGCTAACTCCAAGTCATGGGTAGGGTATCGTTTTTCAAAATCTTTCAACTGTCGTGAGGCATATGCAATGACCTTGCCATGTTGCATTAGCACACAACCAAGTCCTCTATACGATACATCACTATACACCATAAATCCTCCCGTACCATCTGGTAATGATAATACAGGCGCCTCACTCAACCTCCTCTTGAATTCTTTGAAACTCTCCTCGCATTTCTCCGTCCATACGAACTTCTCTATCTTCCTTGTTAGATTGGTCAGCGGGGTTGCTATCTTAGAAAAATCTTGGATAAATCTTCGATAGTACCTGGCTAAACCTAAGAAACTTCTAACTTCTGTTGGCGTCTTCGGCTGTTCCCAGTTACTTACCGCTTCCACCTTTGCAGGATCTACGGAAATTCCATTTTGATCTATCACGTGTCCTAGAAATTGAACCCTTTCCATCCAAAATTCATATTTTGAAAATTTAGCGTACATCTTTTCCCTTCTCAATGCTTCCAATACCATCTTCAGGTGTTCGGCGTGCTCTTCCTTCGTCTTTGAATAAATCAAAATGTCATCGATAAATACTACTACGAACTTATCTAAGTATGGCTTGAAAACCAAGTTCATCAAGTCTATGAATGCTGCCGGAGCATTGGTTAACCCAAATGACATCACTAGAAATTCATAATGTCCGTAGCGAGTTTGAAATGCCGTCTTTTGTACATCCTCCTCTCGCACTTTCAACTGATGATAACCCGTTCGTAAATCTATCTTGGAAAAACACTTCGCTCCCTTCAGTTGATCGAAAAGATCGTTTATCCTTGGAAATGGATATCTATTCTTAATTGTCACTCGGTTCAACCCCCAATAATCGATACAAAGCCTCATCGATCCTTCCTTTTTCTTTACAAACAACACTGGTGCTCCCCAAGGAGACACACTTGGCCGAATGTAACCCTTATCTAGTAACTCTTGTAATTGAATCATCAATTCCTTCATTTTTTACTGGCGCCATACGATATGGGGCTTTCGAAATTGGTGCGGTTCCCGGTGCCAAGTTTATTATGAATTCAATTTCTCTGTCTGGCGGAAGGCCAGGCTGTTCGTCTGGAAATACGTCTTGGAAATCTCTTACCACTGGTATATCTTTCATTTCTATTCCCTTTTTCTGAGTGTCCACTATATAGGCTAAATAACCTACACATCCTTTCCTTAACAATTTCTTAGCCTGCATCATCGTAAGGAAACACGATTGCTTGAGCGATGAGCTACAGTAAAACACTACCTTAAACCGATTTAAGGTCTGAAGGTTCACACTCTTCTTCTGACAATCGATTATCGCAGCGTGGCCGGATAACCAATCCATTCCTAATATCACATCAAACTCTCCCAGTTTAATCGAAATTAAGTCTACGTTTAGTTCGTGACCTCTAATGTTTACACAATAGTTTCGGTAAACAAACTTAATGGGAATTACTTCCTTATTCGCAATCTCTACGTTCAATGAATTTTCTAAATGTTCAGGAGGTATGTTTAGTCGATTAGCAAATTCTTGAACCTGAAGGAATAGGTAGCACCGAATCAAATAATACCTAGGCATTTATATTATTGATTGGGAGAATACGACACCACGTCCCTTGCGATCCTTGCGTCTTGGATGATCGTGTTAAAGGTTCTACCCGATCGGTCGGTTGGATTGTGTTGGTCCGCCGATCATCGGGTTTCTTTGCCCCTCCATGTTGGCGCTTCCTCTTGTTGTTCCCCTTCTTTGGGCAATCCTTGATTTGATGCTCGGTTGAACCACACGCCAAAACATCCTTGATCTTTTTCGACTTTTGGGCGGTTGGGTGAAATGTGCCATTCTTGGCATGATTGTAGCAGACGATCGCCCTTCCAAAGATTCCCTTGATGGTTTTTCCCACATTTCGAGCAAGCTTCACTTCTTTTCTTAAACCCTCCTTGATAACTTTCTGACTGGTTGATGTTTCGGTGGTTGGTGTTGTTGTTGTTGCTGTTGTTGTTGCGGTTATCCCATTTCCTCTTTCCCAGATAACTTCCACCACTGCTACTCCCTCCACGAGTTTCTCCCCCAACATTCTTGTTCTTCTTCTCCTTGTTATATTGGCTCAATGCCTCGCTACCTCCCTCAGCAATTATCGCCTTCTCCAATAATGTGGCGAACGAGTCGATTTGAAGGACCGACACCTTGTTGAACAACCAAGGTTTTAGTCCAAGTTCGAAGCGTCGAGATTTCCTTTCTTCAGTGTCTACTTGATGTGTTGCGAATCATGCGAGTTCATTGAACTTGGCCGCATACTGTGCCACGGTCATCTCCCCTTGTTTTAGTTCTAGAAACTTTACCTCCATCCTATTCTTCATGTTCTTCGGGAAGTAATTCTCGAAGAATAAAGTCTTAAACCTTTCCCAGGTTATAGTCCCTTCGCCCGCCCTCTGTTGATTTGCTTCCCACCAGTAGTTTGCTTCACCCCTCATCATATATGTAGTGAACACGGTTTTCTGGCTTCACCCACATGAGCAATGGCAAAGGCTTTCTCCATTTCCTTGATCCACGTTTGCGCTACGATAGGGTTGGTAGTACCCATGAATTCTGGAGGTCCCACACTCTTAAAGTCCTTGAAGTTTGTGACCGGAGCTACTTGGGGAATGGGTGGTACTTGTTCATTTCTTCCCCTAAGAGCCTCCCCTAACAAATCTACAAGCCTCTGAATGGGATCTACTTGTCCTCTCTCATCATTAACCGACTCTTCCGGTGCAGTTAATCTACGTCTGGGCGGCATTTTTCTGCATCACAAAACTTCCATTTTTATTATCTAATTATATTACTTAAACAATTCTCCATAAAGGAAATAAGATTTCAGAATACATTTCAGAATAAGATCATTTATATTCATATGCCAAATTGTTACATTACATGTTTATCTCTAGCATACTTCTATAAATGACACAACTTATCCCCTAATATCACAAAAGATGGGGACAACCATTAACATACTACCCCTCTAATATAACTCAAAAGTTTGGGGCTTACAACTATCTCACATTCTACATAAAAGACTGAATTTACAACAATAGATAATACACCACATAACGAACTACAACTAATAACTTTTAATGCCTAGACTTAATCCATCATTCCGCGCTCCACAGTGCTCTGGTACTCCCTCTGAGTCATGTGCACCACCAAATCTCGGCTTATGGTGTGCCGAGTCTATCCCTGCTCTACTGGGTAGTGATTTACCCCATCAATCAGTCTCTCCATGGCCGTGCGCACTATATAGCCCATCCTATTCATCTTCCTCCTTTTGCACCTCACTTCATCTTCTAGATCGTTAGCCCTATCATTGGCCCCTTCCCACTTCTCTTCGAAATGGATCCTATCCATTACCTCCATCTCTAACTGAGTATGGATAGCTTCCTTCTCTGTCTTCTCGCTCAACTCCCTCTGTTCCATTTCCTCCAATTTCCCTGCCAGTTCTACATTCCTATCCACCGCCCTGTGAAACAAAGCCCCCATCTGGATCCCTGCCTCCTTACGATGAGCAATCTCCACCTCCATCTCCTGCATCACTAACTTTCTCTGGTGGTCTTCGTCCCTCAGCTTTTGGAACTCAGACTCCCTGTCCCAAGCCTCAGCCTCAACTCTGCACCTTAACTCTAAAATCTGCTCCTCATACTCCCCCAACATCCTATCTTCGAAAGTAGCCTCGTCGGAGTCCCCCATGGACTCGTCCACCATACGCTCCTCCATAGGCTCCTCCTCTAGATCAGACTCCTCGGGTATTGGCTCCATCTCCTCTTCCTCATCATCATCATCGATAGGGACTACAGTTGATATAGGCTCCGCTATCAATGGTGCCTCATATACCACGTGTATGTCACGCGGCTCCTCTTCTACTACTCGGCTAGGTCCTCCCATGTCAGTCATCCTACAATCACCAACACAAGACAAAACAAACAACAACTCCATTAGAATGTTAAATAACATAAGTTCATTGTATAGAATGAAGTTATATTCTATAACATGCTAAGTCTCTCTCTACGAAAACTCTATATGAGTTTCATCCTTTTTTATCTTCTAAGTTCTCCTAAGTTATAATCTAAGGGCTCTCGCTCCTAAGGTTTATAACTATGGCTTTGATACCAACCTGTCACGCCCCCAAAATTTGGACACCCATATCTCGAATTCGGTGCGTACGAATATCATACTAAATCATCAACAACAGAAATAATATTGATATAATATAAATATTCGCGTCCCAACGTACCGTAACAATTACTACGACAATTCAGTGATTAACTTAAACATAACTTAATCATTCTTGAATACATCATAACAAGCAATAATAATAATACTTCTAGTCTTAAAGACTAAGTTATTCTGTCGCCTTGCCCTTTCCCTTGTCCTGTCCTGAAGTACCGCCTTGCTCTGCCTTAACTGTAATGTTTTAGGAAGAAAGAATGAGCAACAAGTTGCCCAGTAAGTAATATAGCCAGAAGAACAAGCAGTTATAGCATTTGAATTTTTCAAGGTATAATCATAATTGGTAGTTCAAGGATATCAAGAAATATCAAGAGTATTCAATAGGTGTTGCCATAGACTGAAGGACATCAACAAAATTTCAGAATTTATTCATTTCGAGGTTCAACATGATTGAGTACTGAGCAGTCACTAAGGACTAAGAACTCTTACTAGAATTAACAGTATTACACTGTAATCCAATATAACGAGTACAACAGGTGATCAGCCTAAAGTACCCTACGTTATTCATAACATTTAATCATACTTGTGTAATACATTACCGGTTTCCCGAGCAATATATAATTTCCCCTCAATGAGGGTTGTTCATCTCGAGATTTATTTATAGTCCGCACAAAGTCGATTGGTTTGGATAGCTTTTAACCCATAATAATAGTCTAGTCGAATCAAAGGCTTTGACAAATTTTTATAATGCATTTAAGAACGATAAGTCTCATGCTTGCAACAACGTCAAGGTATATAAATGATTTTCGAATAAAAACATATATTTGCTTGAGACAACAATTCGAAGGTATACAGTGTAAGAAGTAAGGAACTTGCCTCGTTCGTCGATTATGTTAACCTTTAACACCTTGTCACGTATACTGCCTATAATATAATAATATAGCCGTACAAATTAGTGATTTGTTGAAACCAACTCACTTTAGCTATTAATCGCAAGTCATCCTAGTTTAAGGTATTAGTTTCTCATAAAATTCATAAAAATACTACATCTCTTACTTACTACCCATTTATGCTTGCCAATAAGAAAACTATGCACATAACATTATTTATTAAACTGTTGCTCAAATTAGTTATCTGAACTAATTTTATTAATTAGACTTTTAAATGACATTACACGTATAAACGTCCCACTTTATGAAAAAACTTTTCTTATTGTATTTAAATATTACTCAATTTATCCTCCATGACCATTATGGAGTAACAATTTATTTTATTTTATATTTACCAAGTCCTACGCTTAGTCTTTAAAATTGAAATCTAAACAGCAAATACCTTACTAAAATGGAAATAAAACATTAAAGCAGTTTTTTTTCTTCTAACACATAAATTTGTAGAAATCAATAAAGTGAATAAATTATGCCACCTTGTTACAATTGCAGAACCGATGTCTAAATGATAATGTTTAACTTTCAAGAGGAAAAGGGGTAAATTTTTTTTTTTTTTTTTTTTGCATAGAAGAATTTATCAAGTGTAGGAAATTCAGTTTAACTTTTTGGTTAGGTAAGATGTATACACTATATAAAACAAAATGTGACCGAGGTCCTCTACACACTAGACTGAAAGAACATAAGCATCTAAATCAAAGAACAACTTTTCAAGTCATTGTTATAACTAGGAAAAGACCCATGTGTTTGCTATAAAGTCTTTTAAATTTTCACATTGCCCACATTTTACTATCCAAGAATACTTAATAGGTAAGACTAAAAGACTTAATTTCCTTGTACCACTAGCAGCCGAAAATAGCCTTAAATAAAGCAGCACTTTTATTGCATAAAGAAAAAGAAAATAAAAAATTTAACATGTAGTAACATGCCATGCACACCAAATTTAACTAACTAGCCTATATATATATATATATATATATATATATATATATATATATATATATATATAGCGACCCACAAAATGAAAGATCACTTGCATCAACCCTATAACATGCACAATGAACTCCGCCTCCACCATTACTTCATTACATGCTTGCTTTTTTTTTTCTCGTAATTCATTATGCATTCATGCAATATAATTTATTTATTTAGAAAGCATATGGTAAATATTAATTTAGCATGTACACACCTAATTTAGCATACTAATTTTACAAACAACACAAATATCCACACTACTTCAAAAGAAGAAAAGTGTGTACTAGAAATTAAATGGAACAAATTTTATTGAACTAATTTATCTATATACCTTAACTTGAAATATTAAGATTGGTTGCCAATAGCTACAAATTTACTCCTCCTTCACTTCAAGTCAAACACACACCTCTATATTTGGTTCTTGTGTTTTTTTTTTTAAAGGAACAACTAGAGCAAGGGGTATATATATATACTAAAAAAAAAAGTGTATACATTAATTAAAGTACCCATGGCCATCCCTACATAACTTTATAGCGACTAAAATCGTAATATATCCCATCACACATGTCAAAGTACTACCAACAACCAAAAAAAACAACTTACGTAAGCCTTCCTTTTCTCTTGGATCCCATGGTCCCCATAATGATAGTCTTATTTATGTAATACCCCATGATAGAACTCCTTTGGTTGGAATTGGATTATTTATTAACAAGGCTACTAGTACATGCCGCCAAAAAGTAGTGAAAAGAATTCCCTAAAAGTCGCCACCATGCAATCGCATTAAAAATCACATGGGTGGAAATCACATGGCTAAATCATCATTTTACATGGCTGCCAAAATGACATAAAATGGGTGGAAGAAATTTTTTTTTTTTTCTTAAGGCTGCCGAAATAACTAAATGGGTAGACAAAAAAAAATTTCATGGCTACCGAAAAAATATCATGGGTAAACAAAATTTCACAAGGCTGCCGAAATTAATGGGTGGAAAAATTTTCCATGGCTAGGTTCTATTATTAAAAGTTCAATAAATTCAATTAAGTTACTCACGTCATGCCATGCAAGAATTTATAAAATAAATAATCACAGGCTCTATTTATATAAATATTAATATTAAATCATAAAATTTACGGTTATTACAAGTTCTAGGCTTGGAATTTCTGGAAGTACATCTTGTGATTCATTCGAGACTTCCACTATTTTGTTAATCTTGGCTGGGGAGATGATAGAATAGTTTTCTAGTTTTCGTAATTCCTGATTTTCAGAACCAGAGTCTTTCTTCAATTCTTCACTTCTTGAGCTTGAATCTTGTTGGCTCCTTTCCTCAAATTCATCAGTGAATTCTTCTTGCTGAATTTTATTTTCAGAAATATCTTCCTTGGATTCATCTTCTTCATTACTAGACCAATCATCAGCATCTTTTTTCTGTGAGTCAGATTCATCATCACTTAATTCAATGACTGCAGTGGAGTGATCACTCCTCTTCTTGGAGGCAAATTGAGCAAGTAATCTGTAGCTCTTCCTTCTCCTTGGTGGTTCAGCAATTGGAGAGTCAGACTCTTCTTCTTCTTCAGACTTTGAGGCCTTTGAATCATCAGACAAACTTCCTTGAGTTTCAGCATTGGCAGGGGCATGTATTTCTTTTTCGATCTTATCATCTATTGATCCATAATGAGAGCTTATTTGAACATTTGTATTTGGAGATTCAAATATGTCATTTTACAGCTTCTCTTTAACTTTAAAGTGAGTACTCTAAAAATTGGCCATAGGACTTAAATATTCCTCTTCATCAGCAGAGTTTACATCTTCTTTCATGGATCCAACTTCACCTTTATTGCTGGATTTGATCTCTAGGGATTCAGTCTTGAGATCATCAGTTTCGTTTTCTTCTTTTGACTCTACGTCCTCTTCTTTGTTAGATGTGCTTCCTTGGGGAACTGGAACTGATTTCTTCATCCCTTTTTCTTTCTTCTTGGGTGGTTCTTGGAGTGGTCTGTTACTCCTTCTTTTTGGGTTTTCAGCAGTTGATGCTGGTTTCTCTCCCGTTCCTTATTTCTTTGAGGCATGTCTTGATGAAGCCTCTGCATTTTTCACATTCTTAGGCTTCTTCTTTGCTGGTGTGGCAGCAACTGATGAAGAGTCATTAGACTCAAAGCTTTCCACCTCCTTTGCTTTTCTCTTCTTTGCAGAGACTTTTCTTGTGAACATTAATAATTTTGCCATCATCATCCTTAATTCTATTCTTCAACTTTTTCTTCAAGATGATACTTAAAAATATCCCATGAAAAACCTTTGTGAGTGGTTTTTTCAGTTAATCTTTTCTTTTCTTCCTTATCTAGCCACTTAGACATATGATCGAGCAGGACAACTCCAAAGTTAATGTGTTCCTTCAGGACTATATGATGACATGATCTTCAAATTGTTGATCAATTACGATGATCATGTCAAAGGTGTCTTTGCATAAGATACATTTACCCACTATTTCAGCAAGGAACTCGTATTCTTCAGGAAACTCCTTTTTCTTCATGTCCTTCAAACTAGGGTTTCTTTTGTACTGCATAATCTTCTTAGCTTTTTCAGTGTCGATCTCTTCCAGGCTTTTCAGATCTTGATCAGGAAGGTGTAAGCATTGATTGATGTCAAAAGAATTTAGCTTCAGAATCTGACCCTTAACCTTGGTGGAGAGAATCCCAGAATTTACGGTTGTGTTTGAATGAAACTCTTTGACCAGGTCACCAAATATTCGTGTGTTTGCCTCAAGACATTCTGAGAACCCTGCCTTCCTCACAAGTTCAAGAATATCCCTGAACATTTTCTCGGATTTTTTGAATGTCTTGGTTCCTAGCTGAATGTCAGTGATTACTCACCGGTCTGCCATTTAAGTGATTCGAGGAATATGGATATTGATTCAGGGGAATTTATGGAGTATGGCTGATTGTGATTTGGACGTTGGAAATTTGAGTGGTTTGGCTTCGAAGAGAATTCTAGGGTTTGAAAATGGGAGGGAGAGAGGTTTAAGAGATTCTAATAACTGTTTGCAGATTTGAATATGTCTTTATGGCAGTTCCTTCTGACTTTGCATATACTGTGATGTGTCACCCGGTCATTAGTTGCACGATGCCCAGTAACAAGCTGTAACTTCCCAGTAACTTGTCAGTTAGCTGTCTCTTTTAGAAGAGTGGACGTTTGATTGACGTGGATTGACCTTTGACCTTTTGAGTTCGTATAGCAGCATGATAGGACAGCTATCGACTCTACGTTTTCCTTTATTGATTCACCGATCAACTTTTGAGAGATAATGCAGTGGATGGTTTTGACATTACTTCTCACTTTGAAGCTGTATGCCTCAACCACTGATGTTCTTCATGAAACCCTTGGGCATTTGTCTTTAGCAAGACATCTTTCCAATCAGCATTCGAACTGGTCTCCTCATAATCTGAATGGTTGAGCAATTGTCCCGTTCTTTCAAGCTCCTTATGAGCTAGAGTATCCTCTGGTAGGACTGCGATCGTCGAGTCTACTTCTACGATCACTGATGTTGCACTAAGATCGTGGAGTTCTCTTAAACCTCTACTCTACGACCGTTGACTGACTTGGTCCTTGAGATTAACTTGATTAAGCAATTCTTCTGGGTTAAGGTAGCCCAGGAAGGGCCAACCTCTTAGAGTGAGATAAGGGTTAGGTTTGTCCCTGAGGCGCTTTCCAAATGAAATACTTTAGAAGTGATTTGCACTGATATCTCATTTGACCTTTTCTGGTGGTGAGGTCCTCCACCAACTTTAGACAATTGCATTTGTTGTAATCGTGGTGTCCTCCTGCTTTTACACTACAATCAGATGTTTGAAAATAGGCTCTCCACGGTTTTGAGTTGGGTGGTTGGAAGGTTATCAATAGTACGTTTTGAGACATTCCTACTGACTATGGATCTTCATTTGGTTCATCAGCCACAAAGTTTTAGGACTCTATAGCTGGTACACTACTTCATAGTATATCTCAGTATTATTGTTCCTTAATAGATCACTGCTCCCCCATGGTTGATGTTGTCTTTTCAGTGAGACATAAATTTTTCTTCTTCATGTGAAGCAGAAGGCAGCCATGTATATCTTATTTTGGTTGAAGTCATTAAACCTTCTTATATCGTAGAAATGGGCATTTTCAGGGTTGATCATTCTACGATCCTTTAACAGCACTACAAATGTAGTCTTTCTTGTCAGTTTGTGTTTGTTAGGTTTTTCTTCCATAATAAGTTCATCCTGTTTGATGCTCGATGATCCTCTGTAGTCAGCTTCCTTGAGGATTCTTCTCTTATGACATGATTTGCATGATTGGGCATATAAGATCCTTTTTCATCTTTAGTTGATGTGTTTGCTTTCATGTAAAGGTTAGCAGCCACTTGAGCTTTATTCAGATCAGCTCAGCAGATCTTCAAGGACAGGCTTTGACATATCGGAGGTTTATTAGACTTATTTCTGAACAGTCATAAGCCTTCTGCTGGTTGAATCTTCTTGACTGAAGTCTTCAACTTCAGCAATACTTAGTGTGGCCAGATAGACCAAGTACCTGCAGGCTATAAATATCTATTTTTGGTACCCATGATTAGATGGGTCCTACTAGGTTAGTTTTCTAAACCCCTATTCCTTATATAGTTGGATAATCATCATATTGATCACCGTCAGTCATATTCATGCATGTAGCTAATTTAGATAATACATTATGAGATGCATGATGGTGAGTGTGTGTAACATTTGCTATTTTAATAACGCACTCTTTTCCTTTGATGGTTTCATCATTTGCTAGGTTATATTCTCAAGGTTTAAACATTCACAGAGTGAGAATCAATTCTACGATTTATCTGTATCTGGTTGATTCATGAAGGTGATCAGTTTCTATGAATCTTCAAGATACTCTTGTAGAACTGATCTTACTCTGTGTGTTATTAAACACTTAGAACATAGGTTGTACATACATACTAACCCATCAGAAAAGATTACTTCACATAAAATTAATTTAACCTGTGATGCTCTTATGACCCATTTCAGATTTCTTTCACGATATCATCTTCAACCTAAAACTTGGATGGAGAGAAAGTTTATAGGCATTTAAGTTTCCACTCTCAGTGTACTTTCTCTCTTCACCTTTTTAGGTAGATTATGATTCCTTGAAAGAATACTGTTATCGTTCATAAGGAGGTGCAACATTATGTACACAGTTATACTAGCGAGGAATCGTACCTTTCTACTGTTAGTTCCTTAACATTCATTTAACTTTGACATGCTGAGATTAGGCATTGATGTGCATAGTTTCTCATTTTCTCCTGACAACTTGTTGCTCCAGTTGACCTTCAATCAATCAATCGTAGTCTTGAGGATGTAGGCTAAGAGAATCTCAACATCTTCAGTTCTTCGACATCCTTGAGTTCACAAGGTTTACATCCAGTTGCTGGTTAGCCAAACACATGTTTGAGAAGTACTTCTTTCTTCTCTGGATGAGCATTTCTTTGCATGTATGGCCTTTTCATCTTTTCAGCCTGGTAGATGTTTGACTCTTTTCTGTTGATGTCGCTAGTGCTTCATAGCCTAGTCTTCAGACTACAAGTTTGACTGCGGGAAAAAGTTTGACTTGTAGATATGACAATCAAGAGCATGGACCAATCTAAACAGCTTCAGGTGTATATACACATTTACCTGTACACAATATTTCCAACGTGTGAGCTCATCTGCATATAATAAGAGACTTTCTACTAAACTAAGTTTAGAACAATGTTTGTGCCTAGGATCAGACTCAAAGCGATTAGCTTTTGAATATAGCATGAGAACCTATTTTGATATCAATTGTTAGTTCCAAGTAGGCACAATAGATCTAGAAGGGGGGTTGAATAGATCCTTGGAATTTTAGATACTTTTTCGTTTTAAGTTGTATTGCTCATTAAGTAGCAGATGACAAACATAAGAATCTTTTCAAGCACAGTGGAATAAGTAAAAGATCCCCTTCATTGATATATTCATAATTAGACATACATTGCTCGTAGAGTTACTTTAGTAGTAAACAGTTAAAACATACATAACAGTTATAGCAGTTAATGTACATAATGTAAATGACATAAAGTAAAAGACACAAGGGGTTTTAAGTTGTTCAGAGACTCAAGTTACTAATCCACTCTTCTGCTTTTAACTAGCAGGATTTCCACTAAGGAAGGGCAGCACCCTGAATCACTAAGATTCCTTTCAGGCCAGCAATCTTGGGACTTCAGTTCACTAAGAACTCTTCAAGGCCAGCAGCCTTGGAACTTCTCTAGTTCCCTAGGAACTCTTCAAGCACAGCAGGCTTGGAACCTCATTTAGTCCCTCTAGACAAGAACCCCTTAGGCCCTGGTTTTTTGTTGTTGTAATCATTGTTGTTGTTGTTCTTGCTGAGCTGCTAAGATATCTTTAAGCTCTGAATTTCTTTTGTACTTAGCAGCTTGGTGTGGTCCTCTTTCCATTCTACTTCGAGTCAGGACCACATCTTCTTTGGTGCAGCTGATCTTTACTCTTTTCTGCTCATCTTTATCTGATGTCAGCTGTGCACCATCACCATCTGGATTTGCTAAGTCTCTGAGCTTTTGGTAGGCTTCTTCTGGCACTTAGAAATCCCTGAACCCTTCTTGAATGTTCTGCAGACATGGTTCTGCACTTGTTCAATTTCAGATTTAGGTTCATGGTGATTCGTAGAGTAGCTCTCTTGATCTTCTTTGTACTCTACCACTTTTCTAAATGCTATCTCTTTGGCCTTCTCGGCTCTCAGCTTGGCTGCCATCTTCAATGGAATTCTCATCTTTGTTAAGTGAAGCTCTAATCCGTTTAAGTCCTTCTTCAAGGCCGCTTCACTTCCACCTTGGTAGTCTCACCGTCACTGAGACTTGTTCTATTGATCTTTGGTGGAACTCGTAGAGTCAACTATAGCATTCACCAACTCAACGATTCTGCAACCTCACAATCATTAGCAACTCTTGATCTTTGAGGCTCTGTTGATTTATACTGCTTCCCAATCTTCCCGTTGGAAAGTAGCAGTTGAAAGCTATTCAAATTTCCTTGCAGATCTCGAGTTATTTGGTGCAGACTGCAGATGTGACATGACATCTTTTTTTGACTTTCTGACACTATAGTCTACTGTTTCACCTACCCCGTCAGATATGTTACTTTGATGTCTCAGGCAGGTCGACGACTTTGTTTCTCTTTCTGATTCCTCGATCAGAAGTTGTCCTTGCATCGATGCTCTCAAGCTTTTGATTGAATGCCATCCTTCAGATTGAACTGTTCCCAATGCTTCATTCCTCAATTGTTCGAATTCTACGATTCTGATGCATATCTTCTTGGACTTGATCGCAGTGTCTTGTTGACTGTTACTTCTCGACTTGTGGAGTTAACACTACGATCTTGAAGAGTGTTCATTAGATCTCCAATGTGGAACACCTCTTCTTTTTATAGTGCAGTGCTTCAACACTTCTATTTGCCTCGACTGATCTCAGATACTGATGGCTTGACTTCTTGCTCTGGGCCCTTCTGAATAACAAGACATTTCATATTTGTGGCGTGAACAGCTCTCTTTCTCCTTATGATCTCCCATTCACTTATCATCAATGGACTGACCCAATGCTTAATCACTTTAGCCTTGTTATTCAGAGGCTGACCAGTATCTTTGTGTATACTCCATCAGTTTCTTCTTTGTTTGGCAAACACTATGATCCTGGTTACTTCCAAGATCGTTGTTGTCTTTCCACTTGACAGCTACTGCATATGTTGACTTTCCTTAGTCAACTACTGAAGTCTTCTTATGATCACTTTGTGGAAGACTTCATATTGAATGGCTTCTCAACTCAATCTAGATGCTGATTGAGTTGATGCTTAGATTTTCTATTAGCTTGCATGCCATTTGTTGAGTGCTCTCTGGCTTCCTTCAGGTGAGAAGTATCTTTGAATTGCCAACCAGAGGCTTCATTCCTTTGGATATTCTAGGAGTGCTCAATTGTTGAGAGTCGTTTTTGCTCTACAATTTTACCTTGACTTTGTGAGCACATCTATTGAGATCTTAGCTCTGCACTCTTTGATTCAGCTTCGGCTGTGCAGACACTACGACTCCGAGATCAGATCTTGACACTACGATTTCTGTCATTGTGTTTGTTGTCTTCATCTGATCTTGCTCGACTACGATCTCTGCCTTTGATGCGATTAGTAGACTCTACGACTCTGAGTGTAGTCTACGATTCCGACTTAGCTTTGACATTGGTAGACTCTCTCCGAGTGTAGTCTACGATTCTTGACTTGGCTTCGACAGATGCTCGGTCGACTCGTAGGCAGGCTGTCTCCACAATTCTGAACATGACTTCCTCAAGAGACTACTGGCTCAGGAAGTACTCCTCGACACACTACGATCCTTCCTCGTTTCTCCTGGAAGTCAACGAACTCCGAGATCTACTATCTTGCATACTACAATTCTGCCTTGATAGCTCTCGAGTTATCCTTGACTCTCCTGGCAGACTACGATTTCTGGTGCTGTGTTCGACGATCAGACAAGCCTATCTATTACATTATAAGATCAACCTAACATGCTTGATCTTTCTATATTTATAGTCCTTGTACATCATTTCTTTTTAAGGACTTTATAAAGCTGTTTTTATTATGTAGGATCAACCTAACATATTTGATCAATTCATTCTAAGTCCTTGTACATATGTTTCTATTATCTATCAAAGGACTTTATAGCTTTTCTTAATGCAAACATATTTGCATATTCATTCATATATGTATCATAATAAAATCATATATAAATAGGAATATCATTCACATGTTTATTCCTGACACTGACTATGAACCCTAGTTTTGAGGTCTGACAGCCATATGTCAGGGCCTCTAGATCTCTGTGTGTTAAATGTTATGTGTGTTTGATGTTATAGACTTGTTCTATGCCATGAGGAGAGTAGACTGGAAGTGGAATCAAGTCCATACCATGTCTAGATCTTGAGATATAAGTGGTCAAACATGGTTGACCGACCATGGAAATTGAGTTTCTGGGCAACCCAGAAACCTAGAAAGCCTCTGACAACGTTTTGCAAGCCTCTGATCTTGTTGATGTTAAGTGATTAGGTCATGTTGATGTATAGGATTTGTAGTCTAACATATGGACTACACAATCATGCTATTAGAACACCTAGATCTTCCACAGAATCAAAATTATTGATGGTCAAATAAGGGTTGACCAACTGTCCGGATGAATTTCTAGAAAACCCAGAATTCGTGAAGAACAAGTTTTCTGACAAGGTTTGACTGGCTCAAATCTTGTGATGTTAATTTAGTTAGACTGACCTAGTGTATGGTATTTGTTCCTTGACATAAGGACTACATGATTGAACCATTATAACACACTGAGCAAGCCTAGATTTCAAGATTCAAAGCTTAGAAAGTGGTACCTTGCAACTGTCTTCATTTTCTAGGTAACCCAGAAATGAAGAACAACTTCTGACAAGTTTTGATGCACTTATATCTCACTGATATAATGTTGTTTAGCTATGAAACTTGTTTGGGGTTGTAGTGTTACATCAATACTACAACACTAATGCACTTTCAAGCCCAGAAACATCAAGATCCAGAATCTATGAGTGGTCAAAGTAGGTACCCAGCACACTGACCATGAATGTTCTTGAGGGCTCAAGAACACCTATAGCGACAGTTTTATCACTATAGCCACCTTTAGCGACAGTTTGTATTTAAATTAATTATTTATATTAAATATGACAATAAAATGATTTTTAATTATGAAAAATACATAATTAATTTCTAAAAATTATTTTAAAGCCTAAAAATGGATTTTTAATCATTTGGAATATATTTCATTAATATTTTAATTTATTTAAATATTAGTGATATTTAATTTATATAAATGACTTAAAAATGATTTTAATATTTTAAAAATCATTTGAAATTATATTAAAGTGTTAGAAAATATTTTAAGTTATTTTGAATGACTTTTAATATTTTGGGATGAATTTATTAAAAAATTTAATATTAATGATAATTAATTTATTTAATAAATGTATTAAATAAATTATGAAAAATAGTTTTAATGTTTTAAAATCATATAAAAATGATTTAAAGGTTTGAAAAATGTTTTTAAGTTATAAAACATAACTTTTAATATTTTATTATGAAATACATTAATATTTTAATATTAATGGCGGTTATTTAATAATAGTTTTAAATGTTTTAAAATAATTTAATTGTGATATTAAGGTATTAAAAATACTTTGAGATATTATAAATAACTTTCAATATTATATTTGTGTATTTCATTAATATTTGAAATTAAACAAATATTAATGATAATTGAATTATCGATATTTAAATCATATTAAATTAATATTAATGATTGAAAAATCATTATAAATGATAATAATTATTTGAAAATTATTATGAGCTTGTGAAAAATATTTTGTCTGACAAATAAATTATCTAAGATAATTGTGAAGCATTTAGGTAGGGTCTTATTGATACTATGCTCGATAATTGTCAGATTGGGCCATTGGGATATTGAAATAGTACCGAACTCAACTCAGACTGAAATAGTTTGACTTGATACCTGGTCTTATGTGTTTTATTGACTTTTAGGAATATGTGATAATGTGTTTAGGTTATTTTATAACTTTAATTAATAGTATTAATTGTGATGATATTTTTTTAATTTGGAGATCGATATTATTAATATTAGGTCTTCAGATGAAGCTAAATAGATTATGTAGTAGTAGTTGGTGATAAAGGCAAGTTTCCTAACTCGAACTCAAGTTGTGTTATTGTATAATATGTTTGTGGTTAATCATTTCAGATTATATCACGTCTATGATATGTTGATTTGCACGTTGTGCATGTTTCATATGTTTATCAGGTATGAAAAGCTGATCACCTTCATTACCATTTGGTCTAATTAATTTATTCATGTTCATTATTGACCATTCATTTGTATTGTCTCGGTCGTTCAGTTATGAAAATTTGATTCATGCTATTTAACAATTGTTATATTGTTAAAAGTCAGCCAACTTATTGTTCATTCTTTCAATCATGATATATATTTTCTTTGAATTTAAACATGCTGGGAAAACTTGTTGTTCACCCTTGCTATATCATGATAAACATTGCAAAATAGGACAAATACGACGGATACATGCAAAGTCAAAGATAGTTCCGGCATTGGTTTATCATACAGATAAAACTTGTAATAGTATTGTATGATAATGACATTGTATGTCTAGTAGGATATTGAATTCATGTAATAATTTAAGGTTATCGACCTTGGGGATTATGTATAAAGTTAATGTATAAACAATTTATGTTTATATCTTCCGCAATAGTTATAGAGTTAGTGAAATCTTTTCCAATGATATCCCAAGAAAAGAGAAATAAAATTAACATTAAATTCGTCTGGACCCGTGCTTTTGTTTTCCTTTATAGACTTTAAGGAAGAGAAAATTTCTGCCGCAGTAACATTTGTATCCAAGGCCATTGCTTCCAAGGGGGTTACTATGACACCCCCAAGTTCAGACCTCCATTTGGTCACTCGAATTCGATTCATCACGTTCTCATGGTAAATCAATAATAATTAAAATAACGCATACACAACGGAAAATCTACTTTAGAATAATATACAATGATTTATTATAATTATTCCCCAAGTCTCAAGAACCTCACGATTGCTTAATAGATTACATAATAATATCAAATAAGGACTTATTACATAATCTAACTTAAGCTTAAACATAGTCTAAAATAGTCTTAATACAACATAACATATTTTAAACATAAAAGGGACAAGCTAGTCGGTAGCCTTGCCCTTGCCCTTGCCCTGCCCGGATACACTTCCCTGTTCTGTCTTAACTAAAAAGTTTTTAAAAGCAAGGATGAGCACAAATTGCCCAGCAAGTAATATACAACAAGGGTGTAGGATATAATATCACAAGGTTTAAAATATCGAAGTGTCATTTCTAGGATAGTTCAAAATATCAGAATAACATCATGGATAAGAAATATCAATAATTATTTGAATAAGAATGATAATTCAATATAAATCAACAGATATATATATGAATTCAACGACTATCAAGGTATCCAATTGGATAAATAGTTTATACTGAGTAGTCACTAAGGACTATTGAACTTCCACTAGAGTTACCAATATTAAACTGATAACCCAAAAATATCAAGTACTATAGATGATCAATCTACAATACTATATGTTATGCATAACACCACCATAATATTCAATCATGTGTTGGGGTTTCCAACGACATACACTCCCCTTACCAAAAGGGTTGTTCAACTCAGTTTTCAAGATTTTTGCACCAATCAATTGGTTTGGACAGTTTTATAGACATGCATATAGTTTACCCAAATTGAATGGCATCGACTCTTTCACAATATTCAAGGACAATACCAAGTTTAACATGAATAATAGCTTTCACGAGGGTTTAACATACTAGTTCATTTGAACGAGAAAGTAATATAACTTGTATTCAAAGAGATAAGCTTACAGTATTCGTTGAATAAAGTAATGCAAGGGTTTAGGATACTTTCCTTAAGCGTAGTTTATCCACGTTAATAAATTAACACTTTCGAATCCTAGTATAGCGTATTATAAGTATATGATGTTCATCAGCTAACACATTCTTTAATCAAGCTCGACACGATTCCAGTATGCACATATGGCACAAAATCAGTTTATAAGTCATCATGAATCAAATACTTAGTTATAAGCAAATCAAGAATGCTCAAGGTTAAGACTTCCTTACTCACAGACTTTCCATTACAATGCAACACCAACTTATCAACTAAGCATCACATATATATATATACACATCAGTAGGTTTCAGATCACACTTAGCATCATAGACATCATATAAGATAGCTGTCCAAAATTAGAATTCACTTTATCTAGGATTCCGGACTAATAAGCAATTTAACGCCATAGCTAGGCCCTAGGGCCCAAAATATTCTTTACTTATCCTCCTGCCAAGCCAAGACTTAACTGCTGCCTTGTGGTTTCTGTTTGGCTTGAACACACAATCATATTTTGCCATGTTAAAGGTTTTCACATGTTTCTTAAACCAATCTAGGTTCCTTCTTTCATAACATGGTTCTAAGTTTGATCATTTCAACAATTTAAGGCCATTCAAGGTCATGAAACCACAAAGTCTATCATGCTTGCTCTCTAAACATACAAGATAGTTATAAAGATCATATTAAGCATGCTTGTGCGTATTCATAACACATGTGTAAATAACACCGCTTTAGTTGAAAATATGCTTTGTTCATGCTTTATTTGAAATATGATACACAAGCATGGTATATCTATGGTTATACTACATGAGTGAGTCTAAGAGCATCATCAAACATGATCGCAATTATCAGATTCTAACCTTCAATGTATTTTGATAATATTCACATTCAAAGCTTACTAATAGTTCAACTTGCTCATGTTTCCTTACTAATCATATAAACACAAGCTAAAGGTTTATTCATGCATTTCTAAGTCATACTAACATGCTTGCAAAGTCAGTACATAAATATGTTATTCATACTCATTAAGTTTGTTTCTAAGGTTATAAATCCATTTGAAACTATACACTTTTGTTAATCATGCCAATCTAGTAAAACATGCTCATATTGAGTTCATATATCTACATATACCTCTTACACATGCTTACATGTTAACTTGAGTCATAATATTTAACTAACATGGATTAGATTGCAAAACAAAGGCTTCAACCTAAAAATCTTTGATGCGATGGCGTTTGCGCCTCAATACAAATATAAATAGCAATTAACTGGCCAGTGATTGGTTCTAGCCAAAAACAGTCTACTTCGGCAACTGTTTAGCCCAACCTCAAAATTTACTTATGATTTCAATTCTAACCAATCTTATATTAATTACAACATGTTTCTATGGTTATATAACAACTTTATAACCCCTACCCAACCTCATTAACATCTAATTCCATGAATTAAAGAATTTAAATTTTAAGACTCAAGACTCCATTTTTACAGAAACTGAAATAGAAAGCAAGGAATGAAATTATACCTTCGTAATATGAATGAAATTTGCTCCAATTTAACTCTCAAGCTCCTAGAACACTTGTATGCTCTCAACTCTCACTTGGCAAATATCAGACAACTCAAGCAACACCAACTGATAAAACATGTCTGCAATTTATAGGAAAATTCTGACACAAATATAGCAATTTTCCATTAAATCAAACCCATGGATTGTAGGATTGTATGAAGGTTATGGAGGAGATGTTAGATTGGTTGGTAATTTGCATCATGAACACCACTCCCCCATGGTCATTAGCTAGGACGTTGGAAGGAAATGAAGAACATAGGCCTTAGCCTTTTGTTCTTACACGTGACTGAGGTTTGAGGCAATTGGACACTCATTTTGGGACAAACAAGTTAACTCAGCATTCTTGTATACTCCTACACATTCTCACTCTTATGTTATGTTTTAATACACATATCAACCATATATTATAACCTAATGTCACAATATGGCTTAACATTTCAAGGTAGTAGATGTTATTCAACATACATATAATCCATGTACATTTTATCACACTGGTATACTTTATTAAAATAATAGTTTACAATATGCTCATGGTATATTATTTTAATACGTACACTCACACACATATTATCATATAGATAATGTATTTATAATATATAGTTCCAATAAATTTACTCACATTGCCTCATACAATATAGTTTTATAAGACTTAATATATAGTCTTGTAAATGTCACACTTCGCACTATTTAGTATAGTTGCATTATTGCTCACATTCACATAACTATTAATATAATATTATTATATTACTAACTTACTTATTTATGTTAAATAAATCAATCATGCACTTCCTTAATTAATTAACTCCAATATTAATTAATCCAATCATTGATTAATGTATTTATGGATTTCCATAATCATTATTCATCTTTATAATATATTGCAATTAATAGTAATCACACATTATTTAGTTAATTAATGAGAATTCAATATTCTACCATAACCATTAACAATTAATTAATATAACAATTAACAATTAATATTACTTAATTGTGCACTTTATTTCATGGTTCATTAATGTCACACACACCACATAATTGTTCCATTTAATTTTCAAAGTAGAAAATTAAATTTTCTCCAATCGACCATCATGCGCAATTGCGCCATTTTGTCTTTGTTGGGAGATGATCATCTGCTGCGTTCCTACAAAGATGCCAGATCGGTTTAGCTTCTAAGACGTGTCAATTTTCAATGCTAGATTCATTTTATACGACATGAATTGATGTCCACAAAGGTGTTACCACACGTCTACGAGCATATTGTTTACTTATATGAAATCACATAATCATTCCCGATTAATCTTCCTAATTCCCGATTTAGCTCACTTAGTGAATTTTCTCATTTTCCATTATGCCACACAAGGCATTTCATAATTCTCATTGCCACTTCACATTTCTTAATACGCATTGATCTAAACATGAATCAATTGATTTAATCGATTCACAAATAATAACAATTATATTCACAGAAATTTTATTTCCATTAATATATTTAATTAATAATACGTGAAAATTCTGGGGTATTATAGTTACCGTATTCAGAAAAGATGAAGCCAGATGGTGGAGACCTCTATGGCATGCATGAGAAGAAGTTCCCATCAAAGCACTAAAGTGATCCACTACAATCAGCTATACTTCATTTTGCCTAAAAGTAAGATGCCCCCAGGATCTTCAATTGATAAAATCTTATTTTGATTCCATCTGTGCTTTTATTTTGTTATGGAAGAAACCAGTATTCTTGTCTCCCTCCTTGAGCTATTAGATCCTAGATTTCTGCTTTAGAAGCTTTTCCTCGCACAATAAAGCTTCCCAAAGATTCCCAGTTTGGGTTTTCTAAAGATCGAGAAGACAAGGATCTGAATGCCTAGTCGAGATAGCTTGCTGAGTAGAATGGAGAAGAGCCCGGGCTTGATCCACATTTGAGGAGAGGTTACCGATTGATCTGTTGAGGCTAATAAGAGCCCTCCTCACAAATTTTGATTTTCCAGAAAGAACTTGCAAAGGGTCACCCATGACAGGTTGGTTCCAGGCATAAAGAACCACCCGGTGAAAGCTTTCCAGACCCATCATGTAATTGAAGAATTGAAAAGGCTTTGGAATGTGAGACAACTTTAGCCCCGTATAAACAATGACCGAGCAATGGTCTGAAAGGTCCCAGGGAGAGAAGATAGCATGAGAGCAGGGAAACAATTGCATCCGAAAAGAGTTGATCATAACTCTATCTAACTTCCGATAAATAGGGCTTGAAAGATGAGAGTTCCACCAAATATGACAAGGCCCAACAGCACGAAGATCCACCAATGACAAACCTTTAATACAATCTTTAAAATCTTGAATACTGCAATCCCAAACCTTATGGCCACCCCGAATATCAAAGAGAGGAAACACTTCATTGAAGTCCCCAAGCATGCACTATGATTTATCAATGGAAGATAATAAAGACCCCAAGTCCCTCCAAAGAATCTTTCTTTTAGAAGGAGAGTTAAGACCATAGATAATGGTCATAAAAAGTTGAACATTAAGCTCAATAGATAAAACTAGAAAATGGATAAATTGAGAGGAGGAGGCAATAACAGATAAGTCCCAAATATTTGGGTCCTAACTAATCCAAATTCTCCCATTATCATGGTACCCACAATTGAAAAGCAATTTCCATTTGCTACAGATAACATAAGCAATAATACTGGATTTGGGAGCTTTGACCTGAGTCTCAACAAGGCCAACAAAAGATAAAAAAATTTTACTAATAAGATCTTTAACACTGGCCTGTTTGGCCCTAATATTTACACCTCTAATATTCATAGAGCAAAAATTAACCATAAAAAAATTATTTCGATTAACTTGGGGATTTAGAGCTCCCCCCCTCCTTTACTCCTTTTCTTTGCAGATTGGCCCTAATCAATACTGTTCCTAGCTTTATGCTTTATGTCTTCCACTTCCTTTTCATCAATTTGCTTCAACTTCCCTGTAAGAGGATTAAGGGAGAGGGTGATATCAGTATCAGAGTAATCATAAGCCAGGACCTCTATTACATGAGAGAGTAAGCAGAAATAATTCTTATCCTGACCAAAGGGATGAGGAATAGCACCCTTGGGACAAAGGGTGAGACCAAAACCTTTGGCCCTTTTTCCACCACTGTCCAAACATCAGCAAGGCAGGCTTGGCTAGTAGAAGAAGGAATAGAGCACGAACCAAAACCAATATTTGCATCTAGAGGAGCAGGAGCAAGAGCCTGACCATTAGGTACCCATTTATAGTTTTCACTCGGGCATCTAAAACGAGAATGTCCAAAAACCTTAAAACGCTCACATGATTGAGGTCTATTTCGATATTCCACTTTAACCTTTATAGCTTTCTCAATTTGGGACTCCTCATCCATAACAACCACTTCCAAACAGTTCGGGAGGGAAACGCCAGAGGAAATTTCAATGCAGATCCTTGCAAAAGTCATAGGTTCTAGCTTTTCAGTAATCTTGTCCATAAAAAGAGGAATGCCAACTAGCTAGATTGCTTAACCCCGTAGAAGATAAGTAAGACATAGGAACATTATGGAATTTTACCCAAATAAGAGCTTTAGTACATGATTCAAATTTGAATTTTATACCTTCCTTCCATTGCTTAAGACAAAGGAGCTTATTTGAGACATACCAAGAACAAAGAGCAAGAAGGTTATCACGCTCCTTTGTGCTAGCAAATTTGAAAATAAAAAACCCATTATCTTGCAAGAATACCTTTTGCAGACCATACTTGTCCCATAGCGAATGAGCAGTATCTGCTACAAGCTTGAAAGGTAATCAGGCATTGAGAAAACTACCCACAAGACATGAATTCCATAAATTGATCCCCTGAACAAGAACCTCGGGGGGAGGCCTAATTTGGATCATCCCATTTTTTGAAGAAGGAGGGGAAGGAGGAAAGTAATCGAGCTTTAAACTAGCATTAGTTTTTCCTTGCCCAACAACTGCACTCCAGGTTTGCTTTGCAGGCATAGCTTGTACAGGAACCCCAGGAAACTCAACCTGGCAAGAAGCCAGATTCACCTTAAGCTTTGCAATCCCTTCATTCCCCAAACTTTCCTCATATAATAAGGTGCTAAATTCCCCCTCTTTTAAAACATCATTTCCATCATTCAAACCCAAGACAGGGGCCATAATAGAACAGGGGATTCTGTGAGGACTTTTATCAAATAGGTCATGCTCATCAACCCGCCTAACTGATTTACCTTTGCAAGTAAACTCATTAACATCTTAGAGAGTAAACCCTTTTGCTCTAATAAATTCAATCAAGGTATTACATTTCCTACGCTCATCAACCACGTCAATACACCCTTGTTGCGATAAAAGTTGTGCAACTTTGAATATCTCACTCATTGAGGATCCATGATGAAGCCATAATATTTCATCAGCGTTGCTATTAGCTTCAGAAAAGGCATCAAAGCCTACAATAACCTCGATCGGGACTAGAAAAGATTCTTCCATGGTAACCGCATCTATGATTGGAGAATTTGGTAAGGAGACCCCAAACTCAATAAATAAGTCTCCCGAAGGTTCACTAAGGGAATTCCCAGCAGACAGGTGAGAGAAATTAACCATCGAAACAGAGAAGAGAGTTAGAAGAGGAAGAGAGAGCAGAAGATAAAGAGAAGACAAACAGGTAATTGAGATGGGATAACCAGGAACCTAGGGTGGAAACAGAACCCTAGAGAGATGGCAGAGAGAGAAATCTAGAGAGAACATTTTTCCCTTTTAATGATGAAAAAGAGAGCATTGGTAACAACTCCAATGTGAACTTCGGGAAAGTCCGATGGTATCAGCCATGAAAGTCATCCCCAGCAGAAAGTAGGGAATGGTCATTGATATAACTTGTGGAAGCTAACCCCATAGAGGCATATAACATTCATAGCATGTCATACCAAATATTTCATTACATTTTGTATTTAGTATATTTCCAGTGTCTAGCAATCTTTATCCCGGTCATTCTATTACATTGCATAAACATGATAAAGAGGGGCATTTGTAGACACTCAAAAAATTTTCATCCCTGTTACTAACCATGCAAGAGGGCTAAACAATCTTTTATCTTCCGAAGATAACCCTGGAAGTCTAAATCATCAAACCAGACCCCTGAAGACAGCCCCGGGAAATCATCAAATGAGACCCCTAGAGACAGCCCCAGGACATCATCAAGCCAAACCCCGGAGATAACCCCGGGAAAACATCAAATCAACCTCAAAAACATCTTGAGGACAAACAGAAGTCAACAAGAGTCAAACCACGGACATAACCCTGAGGAAAGACAGATGTAGCACGTCAACCTCAGAAACCAGACCAAAAGGACAAAAGAGTAATTTTTCTAACTCAACATCAATTCGGATTAAACTACTTCAAATAATGTCATACACAACCATCACATCAATCCTGAGAGAAAACTGTGCCAGACAGCTCAACGGACTGACTACAAAGATTTAAAGATCTGATCATGGACTCATCTTTTTGGATTCAAAAAAGGTTAATCCACATGTCATTACGTAGCTCCCAAAAAGAGCATTCTGGAATAGTATGGCACGCCTCCATTGGATTCTCATATTGTAAGTTATGAAAGTTCAAGTAGACTATGCGTTGATTAGAGTGCACGTACTTCGAGATAGTGGGGCCCACTAAGCCCAGCCGTAGGTAGACCTGAGAAAGATTGGGTCTATAAATACCCCCCCCCAGCTCATTTATAAAGAGAAAGAGAGAGAAATAGAGAATGAGAGGGCCCAGGCGAGAGAAATAGAGGCTAGAAGAGCTAAACGAAACTTCTATCTAACTCTGATTTCTGTAAAACTTCTTTGTAAACACTCATATACATATATACTATAACATATCAAATTTTAACCAGTGGAAAACAAATTTTAAGGCTCTCAAAGCCGTTCGATAGCCATTCTCATGCTTAACTATATGATTTCGCCAGATGTGCTGCTTTCACTTACTCTAATATATATATATAAGTGCTACATATAGTTAGTAACTTATATTCATTAGATCTGAAGATTTATCCATTCATTTCTTATAAATAGTCAATAATTAAGCTTTATTGACTAGATCTATACTAGATCTAGCCAGATCTAGCTTTTAACTAGTTCAAAAGTTATAAAACTTAAACCTGGTAGCTAGAATGGCTAAGATCCATACAGATCTAGTTTTCTTTCTTGTTTTTGCAAGTATTTAGCAACCACGTGACCCTAGATCTGTATCTAAAGGATGCTGGAAGCTTTAGGTATGCACATGCAAGGATTTTACTGATAAATCATTTGTTTTACAGACGTCTAGAAGTAAATATGTCTTTTATTGCATTATATTCATGGTGCAGGCAATTTATGTGATATTATGTGAGTCTAGGAGCTACAGGATCTACGATTCAATCAATGGATCTAGATCTAGTTCCCACGATGGACACTTTTCAGTTGTACAACTAGTTTGCCAATTTTTGTACTTGTAAATCCAGGGCCTTAAAATGGTTATACGGGTTTAAGACCCCGAAATAATGAAAATCATGCATGTCGTGTTCGGGCTTACTTTGATGGCTTTCACGCCCATAAGAAGTCTGCCAATTATATATATAATCAAAGATGCTTCGCATCTTGAATAAAATCAAATCAAGCCGAATACGGAATAAAATGGAGGTATCAAAAGCCACAATTCCTATTTAAGCATAAGGGTTTGAAAACCTGTTTTTTAAAACATCACTTTTACATTCTTCGCTTAAAATTGAACATTTTGATAAGTCAAACCCTTTGTATATAGATGCAAAAGAGGCATAGCACTACTTTCAAATAAAGCACTTTAATCACATTTATTTGCATCACACATACACACACTTCACATGATTAGGGAATTGAAAAGACGCGGTAACCGTGTTTCACGGAAGTCGGGAGGTGCCTAACACCTTCCCCTAACTTAAGCAAGCCCCTAAACTCGATGAATTTCGGTTTCCAAGACCAATTAAATAGAGTCACATATTGTGCAAAATTCGATTGAGTTGGTACAACCATTTAACTAATACCAACTGGCTACTCTATCTAATTCGACTCAATCAAATTAAAATAAAACTTTTCAAATCGTCGACATTATATGTCAATCTCTTTCTAAAATCTCACCCTTTAAAGCAAGATAAACTAAACCATATAGAAAACATAAAGGGTAAGAACCAAACACCTAGGAATTAATGATTTTTTTCCCGGCGTCAACAGATCCACCAAGGAATAAGTATTCAAGAAGATGGGTGTTTGGAAAAATCCTAATTCTATCTGTATAAAATATTGTGTACTATTCCGACTCTTAGAATGAAGTGTGTCACCTTAATCCATAATAAGACTCCTCTTATTTATAAATGTAGGGAACCCTACTAAACAATTTAGGGATATGATTTTATTTTAATTAATTAAACTCCTTTATTTAATTAGGCTTCTTAATATTATTAGGAATAATTAATTAAACTCTTTTAATTAATTAGCCTCCTAATCTTATTATGAATATAAGAGAGTACTTTTATTAATTAATTCCCAAACTCCTTTTGGAATTAAATAAGAATAATAGTAATAATAATAAGACTTCTCTTATTGATTTATATATAATATTTCCAAAATTTTAAATAATAAATATTAAGCTATTTAATTTATTCTATCACCTTAGATTAAATTAAATACACTTAACTTATTATTATGATTATGTCATTTGCTTCTTAAATAAATATTATTCCTTTTATGTTGTGACCCTTTAGGTTCTTCATATTAATCCGGTTATGAATAAATAAATTAGAACAATTCTAATCTTATTTAAATAAATAAATTAATCTATTAATTTATTTAAATAAATAACATTTATTCTACAATAAGGATAAGCCTCTTTAGCGATCAACGACTTTCCAGATAATATAGATTTCAATATTAATCATAAAAGAATCCTTGAGTAAATAGTTACCGTACACTTCAATCATTCCACCATACAATGTCCTAATTAAATATAAGACATGTAATTACTGGCAAGTCTTATTTTATTTAATTATATGTATTTTGATTCTTAAATGCATAACTCCAAATAATGCAAATTAGAAACTCCTTTCTAATTTCATTCGCCTTGGCCAAGGACTACTGGGTTGTCATTTATCGAATCACAGAGGACATTCTTTTCTTTTATTAGAAGCGGTAGATTCTTTGTTGATCATTCATTATCTCCATATACGACTTATTATACCCAAGCATGCCCTTTGAAATACCGTAAGGGTCTTAAAGAACATGTCAAAGCATAACCCATCTTACATAAGATACTATGATGATCTCAAGTCTAATAATCATGACTTGTACTACTATCACTTCAGGAATTCATATTGACAATCAAGTAAAACTCCATTAGGTATTCCTTAACGAGCTACGTTTAGTGAACTTATTCTCCAATAAGCACATACATACTTGCTTTAGTGTCTCCACACAAATGATTATGGGATCAATCATCTTCATCCAATGAGTAAGCAACGTATGTACTAATCTATCCGGATTCACTAATCCCCTTTTTAGTAATCAAACGATTGGAAACAATGTTAGTTTGTGAGCTATCTAATAATTTAGATTTCATTAGCATGATCATCATCATGATTCTAAAAGCATTACTCAAGACTATGGGTTTATCACATATTATAAAACAACACCATGTAGATAAATTAAAAGCCTTTAATTAAATAATTTTTTATTAATAAATGAATAAGATTGTTACAAAGTATATACTTTATCATCAAACATGATTAGCTTGTGTGCATACTACTTTTAGATGTCTCACATCGAGGGCTACATTGTACCTCTCAATTAAACCATGATCCAAAATGAGCAAAGGTTGTTGCACAACTTCATCAGCTCCCTATCTAACGCCCGCTCGATTACACAAGCCACATATGAGTGATGGATGTGGTAATCCTCCTCGAGTATTTGCGACGCCCCCAAATCCAGGTTCTCTAACCTCAGATTCAGTGCTCACGACCTATCATCATCATAAGCATTCTATAACTATTACGAAATAATAAATATACATTGTTCATTATAATAAAGTCTCATAACATGGTTCCAAGGTCTCCATAACCTTAACTTTAAATACACCATTCATAATACAAAAAGTTTACTTAAGAAATTCCATCAAATAATAATTAAATTGACATTCATTCTAAACTACTCCTGGATCTTGCCCTTGCCCTTGTCCTTCATGTTGGATCCTTCGGGCTTAACTGAAATAGATGTCATGATATAGCAAGAGTAAGAAACTAATTTGCTTCGCAAGTTTATATGCATGGAAGATATATCATGACTTAGAAAGAAATATTACGTTCAATGTTCAACAATAGTATAAGATTGTGAAGGAACATGAATTAATAATCAACAATTGAATATTCGATAATTGAATAACATGAACTGAGTGGTTTTGAATAACCATGAACATTTGCCAAGGTGCTCAGTGATTTAAACTGGACCTCTTAATAAGTTTTGGTATTCAAGGGGATCAACCTTTCATACCTCGTGATTTATGCATAAACACTTAATAATCCGGTATTGATACCATGCCTTAATCAAATTTGTCCTTTTCTTAGTCAAGAGTTCTTATCATATCAATTTAATAAGAACAGCTATTTAAAACACATTTGATTTAACAAATTTAGACATGCTTGATCTAGCTGATACAATTAGCATAGATCTATTTCATAAACAGTTCATAAATGAAGAACTTTAATTTAATTCACAGTTCAATAGCAGTAGAACGGAATTCAATTGCACAAAGTGCGAATTTTAATAATCAATATAGACGTGAATAATCATCAATAATTATGCACTAACCTGCTTTGAAAATAATAACTCGAGTTTGAGTTAGGAAACTTGCCTCGTCTATAGATTATGGCTACGCAATTAATTTATATCCACTATGCAATTATATTATCTTCCTTTGAGAGACCTATAGTTAATCTTTCAATTAGTCATAGTATAACATTAGATTATGCAATCATATAAATATTATACATTACATTTAGTTCTTATAAACATTATCCTGTCTAGATAGTGTTACCATTAATTAACGACTACCTTTAATACACATAATATTATTAACCTATATAATATTTAATTCACCTTCTAGTATTATTGGTTCACTAATAATACTTTCATTCACTCACTAATATTATTAACATCTTAGTAATATTTCAATACCTTACTAATATTATTAATCCTCTTAATAATATTTTAATCATGCATTAATATTATTACCTTAATAATATCTTACTTATGCTTTAACATCATTAATACATTCCATCATTTACTAATATTTTTTTCACTTACTAATATTATTAATCATTTAATAATATTTTATTCCTTTACTAACGTTATTACATTTAATAACATTTTATTTAATCTCGAATATTATTATTTAATAATATTTTAATTATTTAATAATAATACTTTAATCTAATATTATTAATCTTTTAATAATATTTTAATCTAAGATTAATATCTTAATCCAATATTATTAATTATTTAATAATATTTTAATAAAATTTTAATCTTAATATTTTTATTTACTTAACAATATCATCTCCTAATATTATTAATATTATAATAATATTTGAATGACTTATTAGATTATTAAACAATTTATTCTAATTGTTCATCCTTTATTAACCTCTTATTTAATATCCATAAAAGGTCATAAATAATATTTATCATTGTAAATTACCAAAATGCCCTAAGATAGTCATGATATTACATATTATGAGTATTCAAGCACAAAAATCACATTTTTCTCATTAAAGACATCATTTAACTATTTATTTTCTTTTATTCATAACTTAATCATTTTTAGGAAAAATAGCAAACTGATTCCAAAAATCTCCATCTTCTGGATTTGGATAGCATAAGAACCAACAATTATTCCCAAAATTTTCTAGAATTTTAGAAAATGATTTACTATTTTTAAAGTGTCCAAAACACTCGGATCTTGCCCCATTTTTCATAAATTGAGTTTTGTTCAGAAAAATATGAAATTTTCAGAATATGCTCTCTTAACATATATGAAGCTACTGTAAAATTTTGGAATTTTCCAGTGTATACACCGTGAGACATTCGAAGGTTAATATTTCGGAGTCCTTTACAGAAATAGTCATTCTGCACAATATATAACTCGAAACGTGTCCGTTCTTTTTCCTGCATGGACATAACTTCTCAAGGTACCTCTGTGATTTTTCCCATATTTTTAAAAGATATTTAACTGATAGAAACAGTCCCAAGAAAAACGGGATCAGTAACTATTTTAGGGTTTGAACCCTTAACAAACAAAGTGGACTGTTTTGGGAAAAATAGTCCCAAAGGTTTAAAAACTTGCTAGATTTGTGTTCTACCACTTGAGTTTACTACATAACTCATGTATCTAGCACCCCCCCCCCCCTTCGACGGATCACAATTCCAAGTTGTAAAACTTGAGTTACACAAGATTTAGTGGAAGAAAAACAAGAGTTTTCACCCTTGGAGAACATATGCTCATTTTCTTCATCTAAGTCTTTGATCTAACACTCAAGATACTTAATTCCCTACATGATGATATGTAGAACTAAGGTACATTGATTATTAGACCATAACCCCCATATATGATGAGGTAAAAACCGAAAATAAAAGAAGAATAAGTAAAGATAAGGATGAGAACTTCACCTTGTTTTGGTTGCTACCTTTCTTGATCTACCAAAGTAAGTAATAAACTTAGGAGGCATGCACAAACTAGCACTTCTCTCTCTCTCTCTCTCAATAGCTGAACCTCTCTCTCTTTTCTTTCTCTTTGGTTTTCTTTTTGTAAGCTTAGAAGGAATGAAGAGAAAAAATGAACTATAATTGAAATAAAAGGATTCTTGCAAAAAGTATAGATACACTTAGTGTATCTAGCTATTACCCCCATATCTTTTTTTTGTCCATTGGGTAAAAGCTTTGCATTATTACTTCCATTAGTCTAGACATGATTAAAGGTGCTTAATGGAGTGGCAACCAATGGGAGCTTGACAACATTATCCTTGTGTATAATAATTACTACTAATGGACAATAATTAGCTTAATTTGTCCACTTAGGTGGCCTAATATGGCTGATCCTCTAGCCCATAATATCCTCCATTTAGCTTTTATTTTAAATGCCCAATTTTGATTAATCAAATGTCTACAATACCCCTAATCAAGTGGGCTAAGTATTGGATTGTATTTTTTCCTTTGGGCTTCTCCTTTAATTGTTTTGGGCTAGGTAATAAACATAGTCTAGCAATTTTAATATATGATACCCAATTTAATTATTTAGGGTTTCCATTTCCAATCATATGAAATTTAATTACTTATACATGTGACTTTAGCTCGTAACTTAATTAGGTTTACTAGAATTAGGTTTAAAATTATTAGTCACTTGAAATAACAAGATTATCCACTTAAGTTAGTATATATTAAATACCAACCTTTCATTATTACCATAACCCTTAGGTTATTTAATAGTCTTACCTAATGTATAATTAGGTTACGAAACTTTCATTTTTAATGAAATCTATAAATGTAGGTATCCATAACTATAGTATACATGTTAATTGACCCATGCACCACTTCACATGTGTTGTCACATATTAAATCCTTATATAACACAAAGTTTTTAAAATATCGATAATGTACATACATATATAGTGACTTAAAATTCACTACATTATTACAAAGATTTACCTTCAAATTCTTTCTAATAGACTGCACAATCACATTTCCCACATTTATCTTGAATCCCTTCATAATCGAATATAACAATGCAGAAACGCATTCTAGATCTTCCAACATCTGCTGAAATCTTTGTTGGGGAAATACATAACACCACGTGGACCCTTAAACGTCCAAGCAGAACCAAGATTACATAAGTAAATTATAACCTTCTCAAAATCAGGATTTTCACTAACAAACATTATACATATTGGTAGTATTCCAGTGCTCTCAAATTATAAAACTCATTAATCTTATATCCACTGAAAGATATCATTTTGCCCCTAATCATGACTTTATATGGTGACTTATCCTCGACGTTAGCATAAAACTCCTTGGCAATAGCTATAATCGCACGGCTTACGGTTAGTCCGTGAAAGTATCCAAACCTTTTTCAATGATCTATTGTGTCATCTCTCCATCTAGCAACTCAAAAGGACAAAAACCACGCTCGAGAGTTAGAGTTTTACCTCCCAAACATGTATCAAATTTGTCTTCCGATTCTGCACTAACAAACCGCGGCATATCATATGTTCATGTAGTCAAAGAACTTTCACCTCGTTGACGATTAGGAGCCATGTTATAATAACCCAAACAATTCCTTATGAAATAGTGAAAAATCAGACCAACTATTCTTTGTAGCAAATCGTCGAACACTTGGTTTCCCTAACTGAAATCTCTTCTTCAACAATTCCCTTAAACTCATTTTAATAGAAATTTTCAAAATATTGGAGCTTATATAGTAATAATCACCACAAAAACCTCCAATTGAGCCAACACAAACTCAATTGGGTAACCAATTAACTAATTTCCCAAACTCCACAATAGATGAAAATCAATATAATCCAACATGTCGTTATCTAAGCAAGAACTATCCAATATACTAACTTGACTGGTGTTAGTTGAATGCCTTGTTCAGTTGGATCATTGTGGGTGTAGAGTTGTTTCGGTGAGGAACTCGCGCGTGTGGGTAAATGATTTTGCTTGAGATTCACCCTTGTTAAGCCCCCAAAATTAAGATGTGTAATCCAAATTAAAGATGGAATATGTGCACCTTGGTTAATTTTGGATTGATGAAGTTATATTGGAGATTTCATTAGGGAGAAGAAGAGTGATTTCAATAGTTAGGGTGAAAGAAAATTGAGTTTGGAACTGCTTAGGAATATGGGTAATGGTAATCTGATTAGGGTTGAGGGTTATTTTAAAAACAAAAACCCGATCAATTCATTGGGGCGGCTTCGTTGTGTTGTGGGAGCTCGCCGAGGTGAGAACTAGCAGAGAGAAACTGGTTGGGGCGAGTTCAGAGTTCGTTGGGAAAAAATGGACAGAGGCCTACTCACTGGGTCGAGTTCGATGTTCTTTATTAGCTCACCAGAGCAAGCTCCCCAATTCTAAATTTTTTTATAATAATATACAAAAATAACTAACCCATGAAATGTAATGAAATGTATGTGAATTATGTATTGCAATATGACATGACTATGTACAATGACAGACAAATCCAGCCCCAAACTCATAATGAACAATGTCCTCATTGTTTATAAAATTAAAGAAATTAGAACGAAAGACTTCCCTAACTGGTCAAGCGTCGTGCTTGACCTCCTCATCATCGGTGTCTAGTGGTGGATCAACCGAAAATGGCTAAGGCTCAGGAAATTGAACTGGGAATGCCCTCAGATTCATCCTAGCGGACATCTCTATCATTATATAGTGAAATTAGTCTGATAGGAAAATATGTGATCTTGTTGTGCCTCAAGTCTTTTATCCTGTCACTCTAGACTCTTAGTTCGATCATTTATCTCACAAAAGAAAAATTATGAAATTAAATGCTAAATTGTGCCTTAGGTTGCGTCCGTAAGTCGTCGATGCATCCACAAAGATCATCATCTAATAATGATCATCTTCATCACGGATGGAGGTTGAATGATAAAGCCTAATCCACTTGGATCCGATTCACCTCCTTCCCATACCTTATACCTCCGATTAAACTAATGCTAATTAGCACGAGATTGAAAACAAATATGAAGATTTAAGACTACAATTTCACTTATTATTTCACTTACATCAATATACTTCCTATTAAGTTATCTTATCTATTTTGGAGTGTTAATTGAGAACTCATCAATATTTAAGACCATCTCTCGATGTATTGTAAATGAATCAACTTAAATCCATAAATGATAGAATTAAGGTGAACACTCTAGTTAACTAATTCATTATATCTCTATGTGAATTATAATTAAAAGGATTTAAAGCATAGGTTCCCTATCATATCACATGTGGTGTATAGGTATATCTTTATCCTACACACAAACTATGAGTTTCATCACCATGCATAAAACACAATCATATGCTATTATGATCATATCTAAACCTATAATCCATCTCTCGAGTTTACATAAATTATCACGGTAATTGTTGATCAAGAAATTAATCAATTAAACACAAACCATAATAGACAATCTCATAATAGTTAACAATAATCAACAAGCATATCAGTCAAAACTACTCAATAAGATCCATTGTAATCTTAAAATAGAACTTAGTTCCACATAATCAAAGGAAATAATGAATCTATTGAAGAATTTAAAATCTGAAGTTTACAAGTAAAAGAAGAGAAAAAGAAATAAACTATGTAGAATTTTCCTTCCCCTTCTTAGATCTTTCACATGGTCTTCTACGTTCTTCAAATCTCCCAAGATAGATATGTCCCAATCCTCGTGAATTCTCACCTTTATATAACCTCTTTTCATGTCTTTTACTTTAAAGTCCTTGAAACTAGTTAGCCAAACCAATCCTTCTTGGACTCAACTTCTGGAACTTAGCGAAAATGCTCTCTTTGTTCCAAACCAATTAGCCCCGACCAATTCCGTATTATAGAAATTACAAAAATACCACTAAGCTCCAAATTTCCCGTTGTGACCTTCCAAAGCTGATGAGTGACTTTTATACCTACGAATTAGATATCTTTTGGGCTAGATTCTTTGCTGTTTTTAGTATCCTTTTTATGTGTTTTTGTGTTTATGTTATAGGAAATGGCTATGGATGGTGAAAATAGGAACATCTAGTGATAATGGCAAATTTACAGCTTCTAGGCTCAGGTGAAAGAGTCAGGGCGGACTCCCTAGTTCATCTAAAGCATCAGTGCAAGTTCATATGCTGAATCCATTGGGGCGAGTTCCTCAAGGCTTTGAATCCACAGGTGCGGATTGGTCGGGAAAAAGGCAATTACTTTATTTTGGGAAGTTGAAGTAGGAAAGGATTCTGATGGCTGATTTTGTGAGTGCATGTTAGAGATATAAAGGGCACGTGGAGAGATAGAAAAGAGGAACAAAAACACCTAGATTGAAACAAGCTTTTGGAGAATTGAAGCAAGGGAGCAAGCAAGATAGATTCAAGGCAAGAGCGGAGAAGGGGAGAAAGATTGTTACACAGTTTTTACTCTATTTCTCTGTCTTTTATCTTGTATTGAGGATTTTTTATCACTTGTGGATGTTGGATATTAATTCAATGATGTTGAACTAATTTTCACTTTAAGATTACAATGAATCTTATTGTGTAATTGTGATTGACATGCTTCCTTATTAAGTTATTGAGAATTATTTTTGGATTTTCTATTATGGTTTGTACTTAGTGATTTAATTACCTTGCAAGTAGTTGCCATAGTTATCTATATGAATTCAAGAGATGGATTATAGATTGGGACTTGATCATAATAGCATGTGCTTGTGATTTCTGCATGGCGATGAAATTCATGATTTATGTTTAGGGTAGAGATAAACCTACACACCGCATGTAATCTAAAAAAGAACTTTTGCTTTAAATACTTTTTAATTGTAATTCATATACGAATATAATGGATTAATTAATTAGGTGTTCATCTTAATTCTATCATCTATGGATTTAAGTTGAATTGATTATGATGTGTTGAGAGATGGTCATAGTTATTAATGTGTTCTTAATAAACAATCTGAAATAATTAATTTGGCTTAACAAGAAGTGTGTTGATTTATGTGAAGTAATAATTAAAATTGTACTCTTAAGTCTTCATTATCTGATTTAAATCTTGTGGTTGTTAGTTTAATATTTACTTAATTAGTGATTTTCTTAGTTTTCATAAAATTCATCATTTGTTTAATAAAATTGAGATAATATAAAATTGGTTGTTGTTAGGATAGATTGCAGTTATTTTCTCCGTGGGAACGATACTCTACTTATCATATATTATTTTTGGATTGCGTGTATTTAAGTATTTTTACTGGTATAGATTTAGGCAAACAAGTTTTTGGTGCCATTGCCGGAAAATTATAATTGTGTTTACTACTTTCAATATAAGTTTAATTAAATTTGTTTTAGTTAAAGACTTTTCTTTTCTTTTTGTTTACTTTGTGTTTCAGGTGCTCTTGAGTAGTGCATTCAAACTCGATCGAAGAAGCCAAAATTGTTGCCTTACGAGGACGACATCGATAAAAGATTTAATAGTTGCGTAAGTGGATTAAGGAAACTCGAGAGACATTAGAAACATCGAATAAAATAGCAAACGAAGCTCCAAAGTCACTAAGGGATTATGTCATGCCAAAAATTAGTGAGATCCAATTAAGCATCACTAGGCCAGCAAATAGGTCGGGTACCGTTCAGATGATTCAAAAATTGGTACAGTTTGTGACACAAGCATGAGGGCGTCAGAATTTTATGATAATTTTTCGACACGAGCTCAAAGGATTTAACAAGTGATCGTGATTGATTGGACTGAAATCTACTCGAGAATGTTCATGAGTGTACAATGTATCATGCAACGTCATGAGTTTCGATTATATGGGACGAAGGATGAGGATTCCTTTAGGCATTCGTTGAAGCGTTCATCCTTAGATTTGATTATAAGTTCATTCATATAGGTCATATAAAGCGTCACGTTTAGTGGAGAAGAGAAGGGATGGGCTAAGGATCAAGTTTGGTACTTAAAGATTCGAAACAAGTGAAAAAGAATTCTTAGACAACCAGGTAACGCCACGCCTAAGTGTGCGAGTTTAGTTCTAATCTGAGAACACGGAGTCGCCGCCAAATGTTATGTTAGTTAAAGAGACTACATTTGCCACGCCATGTCAACGGGGAATTTTCTCTTGAGGAATTGTAATAACCCGATATTTTCTATATAATTAAATAAGAAGTTTTGCATATAAATTTTTATTATTATTTTAAAGGTGTGAAATATGTATAAGGTAAAGTGTAAGTATATATGTGATAAATAAAATTTATTTATTACATGAATAATTTCAAATATTTTTTTTTTAGAATTATTGATCATTATAAATTATATTGTTATAATTAATTTTGTAGTAATAATATTTTTATTATTTATTTTCCATGAAAATATGATTATATATTATTCAAATAATATATGAAATGATTATTAGAATTATTATAATAATTATTTTATTATATGAATTTATTTCAAATTAATTAAGTTAATTATTATAACTTAATTAATAATGGTTTGTATATAAAAGTTATGTCGGTTATGGATTCAAAACCCTAATTCTAGATTTTGAATAAGGACAAAGAATAATAATATAATATTAATTATATTTCAATGTTATAAATATGTACATTATGTGTGTAATGTTAACTTGTGGAACAGTTATGGTGTATCATGACAAACCCTAGGATTACTGGGATGAACCCTAATTAGAAACTCAAACCGGAGTTTAATATCGGTAAAAAATTGTGTTAATGTGATTAATAACAAGTGTTAGAATTATAATGTAAATTAGGAAACCCTAATTATTAATTAGGAACCCTAATAATTAGAAACCCTAATGACTAGAAACCCTAATTGCTAAAATAAAACCCTAATCGCTAAATTATATAGCTTAATGATAATTAGTCACCTTAAACCATAATGTTCAAGTCTAATGTAATTAAATAACATACGTTAATTTAGAAACACTAAATTTCATTTTTAGAAACTAAAATTTTCATTTTTAACCATAATTGAAAAATCCTAGAAAATCAATGAATAAAACCTTAGGGTTAAACCCTAAGGTTCACACCCTAAGGATTTGGCAAGATTACAAAATGGCCATTAAAATTATAATATAATTGACCAAAATGCCCTTATATGCATTATTTATTAAGTTACTTGTAAAATTTGACAACACTTTAATGGTACAACCACTCTTTACCATGTGAGTGAAATCTACCCAAATCAGCCATATATCTCAGCAAGTTCATTGCATCCATCAATTATATAAGGATCAAGAGAGAAAAAAGTGCTCATTTTATCACATTTGCTCACAAACACACCACCAAGACTTCCCTCTCTAAACCCCACCAAAATTAGTAGTATTTCAGTCCCTTAGCAAGTCCCCACTACCACTTATAACAAATTAGAAGCCTTGAATCAAGAATTGGTTCATAAAGGTATAAACCTTAACCAAGAAATCTGATCCTTGATCCTCTGTTAGATGTTACATTTTTGTGTTAAAACATGTTATATGTAGTATATATAGTTGATCTGGGATGGTAAAAAGTGGATCTATAACATTTAGACGCTCGAAATGAAAGATTTTCAAAATCTGGAAAACTGGAAAATATGGTCTGACAACCAAATGTCAGGTTCCATAAATCTCAGTCTATTTATGTTTTTGTTTGTTTAAAGGTTTGTATTCTTAGTATGTTGTAAGGGCTTTACTCAAGAACCTTATTCAGAGTCAGATCTGTTGTAGATTAAAAGTTATTGGTAGTCAAACATCGTTGACCGACCATGACTGTTTGTTTCTGGGTAACCCAGAAACGTACCTAGAATGTTCTAACAAGATGTTTAGGGCTCCAGATCTTTCTTGTATTTGTTTGTTTGTTATTTTTGTTGCATCTAAGTTGTTATATGTTGTTTGGACTACATTCATATGTATTTATATCACTAAAACATCAATTATGTTGGATTCAGTGGTCGGTCAAAGTAGCATGGTTTTCTGGGTAACCCAGAAAACTTATGTTCACGGTTTCTGACAAGCTTTGACCGACATAGATCTGATGATTGTGTTGTTATTAGACTAGTTTTATGTAATAGATCTATACCTTTTCATGTTGGCTACACACTGAAACTCTTTAATCACAAAAACATCACACGACCAACAAGTTGTGGAAGCCCAAATATGCTTACACGAACTGTTCTTCATTTCTGGGTAACCCAGAAAATGAAGAACAACTCTGACAACATTTTCTGAGCCTTATATGTTGCTTGTATGTTGTAATCTGAACTATAACTTGCTTGCTACTTGTAGTGTTACACTAAAACTACATGATCTGATCAATATCTAGCCCATAATCCTTAAGATCAAGAATCTAGCATTGGTCAAACCTCCTACCTCGATCACTGACATGAGTTTCTAGGTTAGGCTCAAGAACACGAAGAACACCTATAGCGACGGTTCTGTCGCTATAGGCACCCTTTAGTGAAAGTTATTTTCCTAAATTAATTATTTTAATAAATATATAGAAAAAAATAGTTTTTAATTATTAAAAATGCAAAATAAATTATTAAAAATTATTTTAAAGCCTAAAAATAGGTTTTTAATAAATTTGATTATATTTCATAAGTATTTAGTATTCTTGGAATAATAAAGGTATTTAATTTATTTAATTATAATATTGAATAAATTACTTAAAATGATTTTAATGTATGTAAAATCATTTAAAAATATATTATAGTGTTAAAAATATTTTAATTTATTTTAATAACTTTTAATATTAGGTGATGAATTTCATTAATTAATTAATATTAATGGTAATTAATTTATTTAATAAATATATTAAATAAATTGTGGAAAAATAAATTAATGATTTAAAATCATATAAAAAAATTATTTAAGTGTTATAAAAGTATTTTAAGTTATACAATATAAATTTTAATATTTAAAGGTAAATTTCATTAATAATTTAATATTAATGATATTTGATTTATTTAATAATTATATTAAATAAATAGTTTAAAATAATTTTATTGATTTAAAAATCATTTAAAAAGATATAAATGAATTAAAAAATTTTAATTTATAATAAATGACTTTCAATATTTTGATGAATAGTACATTAATATTTAAATATTAATGGTAATTATTTAAAATAATTTTAAATGTTTTAAAAATCATTTAAGGGTGATATTAATGTTTTAAAAATATTTTGAGTTATTAGAAATAACTTTAATATTTTGGCAAGGGTTTTATTAATATTTTAATATTATTTACATATTAATGATAATAGAACTATTTAATATTTAAATCGTTTAATAATGATTCCGATGTTTGAAAAATCATGATAAATTATAATAATTGTTTAAAAATTATTATAAGTCATTTAAAAATAATATGACTGATATTTAAATAATCTAAGTGACTATTTGTAACACCCCCAAATCTGGGTACTTCAATTCCACGGGATTTGGTGTTCACTATACAAATATCATCTATCTATCTACCCATTAAATGCAAACCATGCAATAGTTAGAAATAAATCCTCTCCTTAAGGAGTTGCATCATCTGAATTAAATACATAAATCTCAGGTCATACTAACCTTAAATCTCAAATGCAGAAATATAAACAAATAATAGTCTTACACAACATTAACATAAGTTTGAAACATAAATACATAATCACATAAACAACAAGTCTTCATCACTTGTTAATCTTGCCCTTACCTTTCTTTGCTAGTAAAAAGGCCCGTCTGGCTTGACCTTTTGTTCTTATCTGCAATGTTATTATTATGCAAGAGTGAGCACGATTGCCCACAAGTATAATAGTACAACAATAAAATAATAACATGTGAGTGAATCAAAAACTTCTGTAACTAGAAAACTCGGCTTTTGAATTAAGAATGAATAACAAGAATCAAAAGAACTTCTGAGGGTCATAAGACCTTGAACTATGTCCTAGGTTGTCAAGTGTTATACTTGAAACCTTTAATAATCATAAACATAAGGACTCTTCTTCTCATACTTAGGGGTATCAGTCCTTAGTACTATATTGTGCACAATATCTTAATGTTAAAGCGTAAATAATCCCCTATTAAAGGGTTGTTCATCTCAGTTTGACATCGGAGTCTGCACCAAAGGAAGTTTGGTTTGGATAAGCTCAATAAAAGTTCTAGAATTTATAACACTCATCAACTATGGACTAGTTGAATCAATAAAGGTTCACTAGTCTTACAAGGTTCAACAATAATTGATATTCAATTTGAATAATAAAATTCAAGATGTATACAATGGAATAAGTATTGTATAACAGGAATCGTGCTTTTAAAGAATGATAAGATCTAATATGAAATCTTGACTTGAACAATAATAAACAAGATAAAATAATGAACTTGCTTTATGTAAAGAATCAAGGTTTAGGAACTTACCTCGTGTGTAGGCTAAACGATTACTACTTCCGTTCACCACAAGTCCTACACACATATCATATGTATTCACGACATTCATTAGTTACATTTTCACTTAATTATTTAATGTAAACTCCACTTTATTTAACAAATCATTACCCTTCTAATTTAATTAGAATATTTTCATTCCCTTACTATTATTACACTCGAATAAATTATTTCATAATAATTTCCATCGAATATTTATTTTATTCCATAAATATTTCAACTAAAATATTTATTTATTTTATAAATATTTTAATAATAATTTTCATCGAATATTTATTTTACTCAATCAATATCTCAATTAAAATATTTATTTTATTTTATAAATATTTTAATAATAATTTCTATCGAATATTTATTTTATTCCATAAATATCTCAATTAAAATATTTATTTTATTTTATAAATATTTTAATAATAATTTTCATCGAATATTTTTTACTCCATAAATATCTCAATTAAAATATTTATTTTATCTGATAAATATTTTAATAATATTTTCCTTCGAATATTTATTTTATTCCATAAATATCTCAATTAAAATATTTATTTTATTTGACAAATATTTTAATTAATTATTATTATTTTAAATTTTTTTTACCCTCCTCCTATGGTAATTTAGTTTGGTAACTCATGGGGAGCGGGTTACCAGACGCACTCGATTTTTGCGCTTCACACGTAACAAGGTTGGGCCAAAAAAAATCTCCCAAGTTCACTCATATGTTCTCGTGAAGAACACAGAGAACATGCACATAACTTCCAATTTCCTTGTCCATATATTAATTTAAGCCTACCCAAATACTATAATTCATATATGATCATTACCCAAACTTTCTAACATGATTTTAACAACTTAATTTATATAATTACTTGAATCAAAACACATAATTTCACTATTCTTGATGTTCTTGAAAGTTTTGAAAACAAAACATAAAGATTAACACTCACTACAAAAAAATAGCTCATTCCCGACGGCCAAAGGCCGCTTAACATGACTTTCTCTCGCCGCCGCTGAATGACATCATTGGCGATTTACATCGTCTGCTGCCCTCCCCCGTCGTCGTCGTATGGGTCGTCGCCCCTGCCTCCCGTCGCTCGCTGTTGGCAAGAGTGTCATTGCCGACGGGGTCATTCTTTGCTGACTACAAAGTCATTTAAGAATGATACATTGCCATGGCGTTGGCGAGAATATACACCGTCGATAATATTTTTCCCAAAAATAAAAAAAAACATTACATTCTTTTAGACGCCGCCGCCAATGACCCTTCTCTCCTCCGCCAATGATGAGTTTTTAATAATTTTTTTAAAATTGCAAAATACCCTGCTTCATTTACATATACATAATTATACCGTATAAAAACTAAAGAAAAATTATAAGGAATTCTTTACGAACGCATATCAATAATAATAATAGCTTTTACTATATCAACTATCAAATATGTAAACAACGTAATGACTTATAGATAAAAGTCGTCATAAATGTAAATACAAAATATAATCTAAACTCTAGTCATCAGATAACTCAAAAGTTGTATAAATATACATATATGAAAGTCAAAATATAAACATAATGGGTACTACAACCCAAGATCAGGAATGTCGGTATCACCATCGTCGCCGGTCCCATCGTCGATCCCACCGCTGGTCCCACCTACGGACCCAACGCCGATCTGACTGTCGGTCCCACCCTCAATAGTCTCATCAGCATCAGCACGGCGGTTATCACCATCTCCACCACGAGAATCGCCTGTGCCACAGCCTCCACCCGCCGAAGTCTCATCAATAATACCCTACAATTAATATTAAAATATTAATAATGAATTCGAAAATAGAGCATATTTAAATTAGTTTTGTTTGTGTTCGTCAATTGTTGAATTTTTCAAACTGGACGATAACTCGGATTCCGTATGTCGGAATCGAGTCCCGTAAGTTCTAATGCATGTCTAATACCTACGCGATACTATGTGTGTGTTTGCGTGGCATTCGGACGGCCGATGCTGGTTTTGGACTATTTTTCGGCTTTTAGCCTAAGTGTTGGCGAGTTTTGTAAACTGAACGATAACTCGGATTCCTTATGTCGGAATCGAGTCCTGTAAGTTCTAACGCGTGTCTAATACCTACGCGGTGCTATGTGTGTGTTTGTGTGGCATTCAGACGTTCGATGCGGGTTTTGGGCTATTTTTGGCTTTTTGCCTAAGTGTTGGCGAGTTTTGCAAACTGGACGATAACTCGGATTCCGTATGTCGAATCGAGTCCCGTAAGTTCTAACGCGTGTCTAATACCTACGTGGTGCTATGTGTGTGTTTGCGTGGCATTCGGACGTTCGATGCGGGTTTTGGGCTATTTTTGGCTTTTTGCCTAAGTGTTGGCGAGTTTTGCAAACTGGAAGATAACTCGAATTCCGTATGTCGGAATCGAGTCCCGTAAGTTCTAACATGTGTCTAATACCTACGCAGTGCTATGTGTGTGTTTGCGTGGCATTCAGACGTCCGATGCGGGTTTTGGGCTGTTTTTCAGCTTTTTGCCTAAGTGTTGGCGAGTTTTGTAAACTGGATGATAACTCGGTTTCTGTATGTCAGAATTGAGTCCCGTAAGTTCTAACGCATGTCTAATACCTACGTGGTGCTATGTATGTGTTTGCATGGCATTTAGACGTCCGATGCGGGTTTTTGGCTATTTTTTGGCTTTATGCCTAAGTGTTGGCGAGTTTTGCAAACTGGACGATAACTCGGATTTCGTATGTCAGAATCAAGTCCCGTAAGTTCTAACACGTGTCTAATACCTACGCGGTGCTTTGTGTGTGTTTGTGTTGCATTCGGATGACCGATGCGGGTTTTGTACTATTTTTCGGCTTTTTGCCTAAGTGTTGACGAGTTTTGCAAACTAGACGATAACTCGGATTTCGTATGTTGGAATCGAGTCCCATAAGTTCTAATGCGTGTCTAATACCTACGCGGTGCTATGTGTGTTTTTGCATGGCATTCGGACGTCCGATGCGGGTTTAGGGCTATTTTTCGGCTTTTTTCCCAAGTGTTAGCGAGTTTTGCAAACTTAATGATAATTCGGATTCTGTATGTCGGAATCATGTCCCGTAAGTTCTAACACGTGTCTAATACTTACGCGATGCTATGTGTTTGTTTGCGTGGCATTCAGACGTCCAATGCGGGTTTGGGACTGTTTTTTGGCTTTTTGCCTAAGTGTTGGCGAGTTTTGCAAACTGGACGATAACTCAGAATTCGTATATCGAAATCGAATCCCGTAAGTTCTAACACGTGTCAAATACCTACGCGGTGCTATATGTGTGTTTGCGTGGCATTCAGACGTCCGATGCGGGTTTTGGGCTATTTTTTGGCTTTTTGCCTAAGTGTTAGCGAGTTTTGCAAACTAGACGATAACTCGGATTTCGTATGTCGGAATCGAGTCCCATAAGTTCTAACACGTGTTTAATACCTACGCGGTGCTATGTGTGTGTTTGCATGGCATTCGGACGTCCGATGCGGGTTTTGGGCTATTTTTCAGCTTTTGCCTAATGGTTGGCGAATTTTGCAAACTGGACGATAACTCGGATTTCGTATGTCAAAATTGAGTCCTGTAAGTTCTAACACGTGTCTAATACCTGCGCGGTGCTATGTGTATCTTTGCGTGGCATTCGGACGTCTGATGCTGGTTTTCAGCTATTTTTCGGCTTATTGCTTAAGTGTTGGCGAGTTTTGCAAACTGGACGATAACTCAGATTTCCTATGTCGAAATCGAGTCCCATAAGTTCTAACACGTGTCTATTACCTACGTAGTGCTATGTGTATGTTTGCGTGGCATTCGGACGTCCGATGCGGGTTCTGGGCTGTTTTTCGGCTTTTTGCCAAAGTGTTGGCGAGTTTTGCAAACTGGAGGATAACTCGGATTCCGAATGTCAGAATCGAGTGCCATAAGTTCTAACGCGTGTCTAATACCTACACTGTGCTATGTGTGTGTTTGCGTGGCATTCGGATGTCCGATGCGGGGTTTGTGCTGTTTTTTTGCTTTTTGGCTAAGTATTGGCGAGTTTTGCAAACTGGACGATAACTCGGATTTCGTATGTCGAAATCGAGTCTCGTAAGTTCTAACCCGTGTCTAATATCTATGCGGTGCTATGTGTGTGTTTGCGTGGCATTCGGACGGCCGATGCGGGTTTTGGACTATTTTTCGGCTTTTTGCCTAAGTGTTGGCGAGTTTTGCAAATTGGACGATAACTCGAATTTCGTATGTTAGAATCGAGTCTTGTAAGTTCTAGCGCGTGTCTAATACCTACGCAGTGCTATATGTGTGTTTGCGTGGCATTCGGAAGTCTGATACGGGTTTTGGGCTGTTTTTCGGCTTTTTACCTAAGAGTTGGCGAGTTTGGCAAACTAGACGATAATTCAAATTCCGTATGTCAGAATCGAGTCTCGTAAGTTCTAACACGTGTCTAATACCTACACGATGCTAAATGTGTGTTTGCATGGCATTCAGACGTTCGATGCGGGTTTTCGGCTGTTTTTTGGCTTTTTGCCTAAGTGTTTGTGAGTTTTGTAAACTTGACAATAACTCGGATTACGTATGTCAAAATCGAGACCCGTAAGTTCTAACGCATGTCTAATATCTATGCGGTGCTATGTGTGTGTTTGCGTGGCATTCGGACATCCGATGCGAGTTTTGGGCTATTTTTCGGCTTTTTTCCTAAGTGTTGGCGAGTTTTACAAACTGGACGATAACTCGGATTCCGTATGTCAGAATCGAGTGCCATAAGTTCTAACGCATGTCTAATACCTACGCGGTGCTATGTGTGTGTTTGCGTGGCATTCGGATGTCTGATATGGGTTTTGGGCTGTTTTTCGGCTTTTTACCTAAGTGTTGTCGAGTTTTGCAAACTGGACGATAACTCGGATTTCGTATGTCAAAATCGAGACCCATAAGTTCTAACGCGTGTCTAATATCTATGCGGTGCTATGTGTGTGTTTGCGTGGCATTCGGACGTCCGATGCGGGTTTTGGGCTATTTTTTGGCTTTTTGCCTAAGTGTTAGCGAGTTTTGCAAACTAGACGATAACTCGGATTTCATATGTTAGAATCGAGCCTTGTAAGTTCTAGTGCGTGTCTAATACCTACGCAGTGCTATATGTGTGTTTGCGTGGCATTCGGATGTCTGATATGGGTTTTGGGCTGTTTTTCGGCTTTTTACCTAAGTGTTGGCGAGTTTTGCAAACTGGACGATACCTCGAATTTCGTACGTCGAAATTGAGTCCCATAAGTTCTAACACGTGCCTAATACCTACGCGGTGCTATGTGTATCTTTGTGTGGCATTCGGACGTCCGATGCTGGTTTTGGGCTATTTTTCGACTTTTTGCTTAAGTGTTGGCGAGTTTTGCAAACTGGACGATAACTCGGATTTTGTACGTCAAAATCGAGTCCCATAAGTTCTAACACGTGTCTAATACCTACGTAATGCTATGTGTGTGTTTGCATGGCATTCGGACGTCTGATGCGGGTTTTGGGCTGTTTTTCGGCTTTTTGCCTAAGTGTTGGGGAGTTTTGCAAACTGGACGATAACTCGGATTTCGTATGTCGAAATTGAGTCCTGTAAGTTCTAACACGTGTCTAATACCTACGCGGTGCTATATGTGTTTTTGCATGGCATTCGGACGTTCGATGCGGGTTTAGGGCTATTTTTCGGCTTTTTTCCTAAGTGTTGGCGAGTTTTGCAAATTGGACGATAACTCGGATTCCGTATGTTAGAATCGAGTCTTGTAAGTTCTAGCGCGTGTCTAATACCTACGCAGTGCTATATATGTGTTTGCGTGGCATTCGGACATCCGATGCGGGGTTTGGACTGTTTTTCAGCTTTTTGCCTAAGTGTTGGCGAGTTTTGCAAATTTGACGATAACTCGGATTTCATATGTTAGAATTGAGCCTTGTAAGTTCTAGTGCGTGTCTAATACCTACGCAGTGCTATATGTGTGTTTGCGTGGCATTCGGATGTCTGATATGGGTTTTGGGCTGTTTTTCGGCTTTTTACCTAAGTGTTGGCGAGTTTTGCAAACTGGACGATAACTCGGATTTCGTATGTCGGAATCGAGTCCCGTAAGTTCTAACGCGTGTCTAATACCTCACGCGATATGTATGTGTGTGTTTTGGCATTTCATTGACGATCGATCGGGGTTTGTATTGTTAGTCACTTGAAATAACAAGATTATCCACTTAAGTTAGTATATATTAAATACCAACCTTTCATTATTACCATAACCCTTAGGTTATTTAATAGTCTTATCTAATGTATAATTAGGTTACGAAACTTTCATTTTTAATGAAATCTATAAATGTAGGTATCCATAACTATAGTATACATGTTAATTAACCCATGCACCACTTCACATGTGTTGTCACATATTAAATCCTTATATAACACAAAGTTTTTAAAATATCGATAATGTACATACATATATAGTGACTTAAAATTCATGGTTATTACAGTATTTACCTTCAAATTCTTTCTAATAGACTGCACAATCACATTTCCCACATTTATCTTGAATCCCTTCATAATCGAATATAACAATGCAGAAACGCATTCTAGATCTTCCAACATCTGCTGAAATCTTTGTTGGGGAAATACATAACACCACGTGGACCCTTAAACGTCCAAGCAGAACCAAGATTATATAAGTAAATTATAACCTTCTCAAAATCTGGATTTTCACTAACAAACATTATACATATTGGTAGTATTCCAGTGCTCTTATATCCACTGAAAGATATCATTTTGCCCCTAATCATGACTTTATATGGTGACTTATCCTCGACGTTAGCATAAAACTCCTTGGCAATAGCTATAACTGCCGGTTCTGGTTAGTCCGTGAAAGTATCCAAACCTTTTTCAATGATCTATTGTGTCATCTCTCCATCTAGCAACTCAAAAGGACAAAAACCACGCTCGAGAGTTAGAGTTTTACCTCCCAAACATGTATCAAATTTGTCTTCCGATTCTGCACTAACAAACCGCGGCATATCATATGTTCGTGTAGTCAAAGAACTTTCACCTCGTTGACGATTAGGAGCCATGTTATAATAACCCAAACAATTCCTTATGAAATAGGGAAAAATCAGACCAACTATTCTTTTTAGCAAATCGTCGAACACTTGGTTTCCCTAACTGAAATCCCTTCTTCAACAATTCCCTTAAACTCATTTTAATAGAAATTTTCAAAATATTGGAGCTTATATAGTAATAATCACCACAAAAACCTCCAATTGAGCCAACACAAACTCAATTGGGCAACCAATTAACTAATTTCCCAAACTCCACAATAGATGAAAATCAATATAATCCAACATGTCGTTATCTAAGCAAGAACTATCCAATATACTAACTTGACTGGTGTTAGTTGAATGCCTTGTTCGGTTAGATCATTGTGGGTGTAGAGTTGTTTCGGTGAGGAACTCGCGCGTGTGGGTAAATGATTTTGCTTGAGATTCACCCTTGTTAAGCCCCCAAAATTAAGATGTGTAATCCAAATTGAAGATGGAATATGTGCACCTTGGTTAATTTTGGATTGATGAAGTTATATTGGAGATTTCATTAGGGAGAAGAAGAGTGATTTCAATAGTTAGGGTGAAAGAAAATTGAGTTTGGAACTGCTTAGGAATATGGGTAATGGTAATCTGATTAGGGTGGAGGGTTATTTTAAAAACAAAAACTCGATCAATTCATTGGGGCGGCTTCGTTGTGTTGTGGGAGCTCGCCGAGGTGAGAACTAGTAGAGAGAAACTGGTTGGGGCGAGTTCAGAGTTCGTTGGGAAAATATGGACAGAGGCCTACTCACTGGGTCGAGTTCGATGTTCTTTATGAGCTCACCAGAGCAAGCTCCCCAGTTCTAAATTTTTTTATAATAATATACAAAAATAACTAACCCATGAAATGTATGTGAATTATGTAATGCAATATGACATGACTATGTACAATGACAGAAAAATCCAGCCCCAAACTCATAATGAACAATGTCCTCATTGTTTATAAAATTAAAGAAATTAGAACGAAAGACTTCCCTAACTGGTCAAGCGTCATGCTTGACCTCCTCATCATCGGTGTCTGGTGGTGGATCAACCGAAAATGGCTAAGGCTCAGGAAATTGAACTGGGTATGCCCTCAGATTCATCCTAGCGGACATCTCTATCATTATATATTGAAATTAGTCTGATAGGAAAACATGTGATCTTGTTGTGCCTCAAGTCTTTTATTCTGTCACTCTAGACTCTTAGTTCGATCATTTATCTGCAACTGCAAATTATGAAATTAAATGCTAAATTGTGCCTTAGGTTGCAGTCCAGAAGTCGTCGATGCATCCACAGCATCATCTGAATAATGATCATCTTCATCAGCGGATGGAGGTTGAATGATAAAGCCTAATCCACTTGGATCTGATTCACCTCCTTCCCATACCTTATACCTCTGATTAAACTAATGCTAATTAGCACGAGATTGAAAACAAATATGAAGATTTAAGACTACAATTTCACTTATTATTTCACTTACATCAATATACTTCCTATTAAGTTATCTTATCTATTTTGGAGTGTTAATCGAGAACTCATCAATATTTAAGACCATCTCTCGATGTATTGTAAATGAATCAAGTTAAATCCATAAATGATAGAATTAAGGTGAACACTCTAGTTAACTAATTCATTATATCTCTATGTGAATTATAATTAAAAAGGATTTAAAGCACAGGTTCTCTATCATATCACATGTGGTGTATAGGTATATCTTTATCCTACACACAAACTATGAGTTTCATCACCATGCATAAAACACAATCATATGCTATTATGATCATATCTAAACCTATAATCCATCTCTTGAGTTTACATAAATTATCACGGTAATTGTTGATCAAGAAATTAATCAATTAAACACAAACTATAATAGACAATCTCATAATAGTTAACAATAATCAACAAGCATATCAGTCAAAACTACTCAATAAGATCTATTGTAATCTTAAAATAGAACTTAGTTCCACATAATCAAAGGAAATAATGAATCTATTGAAGAATTTAAAATCTGAAGTTTACAAGTAAAAGAAGAGAAAAAGAAATAAACTATGTAGAATTTTCCTTCCCCTTCTTAGATCTTTAACATGGTCTTCTACGTTCTTCAAATCTCCCAAGATAGATATGTCCCAATCCTCGTGAATTCTCACCTTTATATAACCTCTTTTCATGTCTTTTACTTTAAAGTCCTTGAAACTAGTTAGCCAAACCAATCCTTCTTGGACTCAACTTCTAGAACTTAGCAAAAATGCTCTCTTTGGTCCAAACCAATTAGCCCCGACCAATTCCGTATTATAGAAATTACAAAAATACCACTAAGCTCCAAATTTCCCGTTGTGACCTTCCAAAGCTGATGAGTGACTTTTATACCTACGAATCAGATATCTTTTGGGCTAGATTCTTTGCTATTTTTAGTATCCTTTTTATGTGTTTTTGTGTTTATGTTATAGGAAATGGCTATGGATGGTGAAAATAGGAACATCTAGTGATAATGGCAAATTCTGACTTCTAGACTCGGTGAAAAGAGTCGGTAGGACTCCTAGTTCATCTAAAGCATCAGTGCAAATTCATATGCTGAATCCATTGGGGCGAGTTCCTCAAGGCTTTGAATCCACAGGTGCGGATTGGTCGGGAAAAAGGCAATTACTTTATTTTGGGAAGATGAAGTAGGAAAGGATTCTGATGGCTGATTTTGTGAGTGCATGTTAGAGATATAAAAGGCACGTGGAGAGATAGAAAAGAGGAACAAAAACACCTAGATTGAAACAAGCTTTTGGAGAATTGAAGCAAGGGAACAAGCAAGATAGATTCAAGGCAAGAGCGGAGAAGGGGAGAAAGATTGTTACACAGTTTTTACTCTATTTCTCTGTCTTTTATCTTGTATTGAGGATTTTTTATCACTTGTGGATGTTGGATATTAATTCAATGATGTTGAACTAATTTTCACTTTAAGATTACAATGAATCTTATTGTGTAATTGTGATTGACATGCTTCCTTATTAAGTTATTGAGAATTATTTTTGGATTTTCTATTATGGTTTGTACTTAGTGATTTAATTACCTTGCAAGTAGTTGCCATAGTTATCTATATGAATTCAAGAGATGGATTATAGATTGGGACTTGATCATAATAGCATGTGCTTGTGATTTCTGCATGGCGATGAAATTCATGATTTATGTTTAGGGTAGAGATAAACCTACACACCGCATGTAATCTAAAAAAGAACTTTTGCTTTAAATACTTTTTAATTGTAATTCATATACAGATATAATGGATTAATTAATTAGGGTGTTCATCTTAATTCTATCATCTATGGATTTAAGTTGAATTGATTATGATGTGTTGAGAGATGGTCATAGTTATTAATGTGTTCTTAATAAACAATCTGAAATAATTAATTTGGCTTAACAAGAAGTGTGTTGATTTATGTGAAGTAATAATTAAAATTGTACTCTTAAGTCTTCATTATCTAATTTAAATCTTGTGGTAGTTAGTTTAATATTTACTTAATTAGTGATTTTCTTAGTTTTCATAAAATTCATCATTTGTTTAATAAAATTGAGATAATATAAAATTGGTTGTTGTTAGGATAGATTGCAGTTATTTTCTCCGTGGGAACGATACTCTACTTATCATATATTATTTTTGGATTGCGTGTATTTGAGTATTTTTGCTGGTATAGATTTAGGCAAACAAGTTTTTGGTGCCATTGCCAGGAAATTATAATTGTGTTTACTACTTTCAATATAAGTTTAATTAAATTTGTTTTAGTTAAAGACTTTTCTTTTCTTTTTGTTTACTTTGTGTTTCAGGTGCTCTTGAGTAGTGCATGCAAACTCGATCGAAGAAGCCAAAATTGTTGCCTTACGAGGACGACATCGATAAAAGATTTAATAGTTGCGTAAGTGGATTAAGGAAACTCGAGAGACATTAGAAACATCGAATAAAATAGCAAACCAAGCTCCAAAGTCACTAAGGGATTATGTCATGCCAAAAATTGGTGAGATCCAATTAAGCATCACTAGGCCAGCAAATAGGTCGGGTACCGTTCAGATGATTCAAAATTGGTACAGTTTGTGACACAAGCATGAGGGCGTCAGAATTTTATGATAATTTTTCGACACGAGCTCAAAGGATTTAATAAGTGATCGTGATTGATTGGACTGAAATCTACTCGAGAATGTTCATGAGTGTACAATGTATCATGCAACGTCATGAGTTGAGATTATATGGGACGAAGGATGAGGATTCCTTTAGGCATTCGTTGAAGTGTTCATCCTTAGATTTGATTATAAGTTCATTCATATAGGTCATATAAAGCGTCACGTTTGGTGGAGAAGAGAAGGGATGGGCTAAGGATCAAGTTTGGTACTTAAAGATTCAAAACAAGTGAAAAAGAATTCTTAGACAACAAGCGCTGCCACGCCTAGTGTGCAGAGTTTAGTTCCTAGTACGAGAACACGGAGCTGCCGCGCCAATGTTAGTTAAAGAGACGGCGCTGCCACGCCATGTCAACGGGGAATTTTCTCTTGAGGAATTGTAATAACCCGATATTTTCTATATAATTAAATAAGAAGTTTTGCATATAAATTTTTATTATTATTTTAAAGGTGTGAAATATGTATAAGGTAAAGTGTAAGTATATATGTGATAAATAAAATTTATTTATTACATGAATAATTTCAAATATTTTTTTTTTAGAATTATTGATCATTATAAATTATATTGTTATAATTAATTTTGTAGTAATAATATTTTTATTATTTATTTTCCATGAAAATATGATTATATATTATTTAAAATAATATATGAAATGATTATTAGAATTATTATAATAATTATTTTATTATATGAATTTATTTCAAATTAATTAAGTTAATTATTATAACTTAATTAATAATGGTTTGTATATATAAAAGTTATATGGGTTATGGATTCAAAACCCTAATTCTGGATTTTGAATAAGGACAAAGAATAATAATATAATATTAATTATATTTCAATGTTATAAATATGTACATTATGTGTGTAATGTTAGCTTGTGGAACAGTTATGGTGTATCATGACAAACCCTAGGATTACTGGGATGAACCCTAATTTGAAACTCAAACCGGAGTTTAATATCGGTAAAAAATTGTGTTAATGTGATTAATAACAAGTGTTAGAATTATAATGTAAATTAGGAAACCCTAATTATTAATTAAGAACCCTAATAATTAGAAACCCTAATGACTAGAAACCCTAATTGCTAAAATAAAACCCTAATCGCTAAATTATATAGCTTAATGATAATTAGTCACCTTAAACCCTAATGTTCAAGTCTAATGTAATTAAATAACATACGTTAATTTAGAAACACTAAATTTCATTTTTAGAAACTAAAATTTTCATTTTTAACCATAATTGAAACATCCTAGAAAATCAATGAATAAAACCTTAGGGATAAACCCTAAGGTTCACACCCTAAGGGTTTGGCAAGATTACAAAATGGCCATTAAAATTATAATATAATTGACCAAAATGCCCTTATATGCATTATTTATTAAGTTACTTGTAAAATTTGACAACACTTTAGTGGTTCAACCACTCTTTACCATGTGATTGAAATCTACTCAAATCAGCCATATATCTCAGCAAGTTCATTGCATCCATCAATTATATATGGATCAAGAGAGAAAAAAGTGCTCATTTTATCACATTTGCTCACAAACACACCACCAAGACTTCCCTCTCTAAACCCCACCAAAATTAGTAATATTTCAGTCCCTTAGCAAGTCCCCACTACCACTTATAACAAATTAGAAGCCTTGAATCAAGAATTGGTTCATAAAGGTATAAACCTTAACCAAGAAATCTGATCCTTGATCCTCTGTTAGATGTTACATTTTTGTGTTAAAGCATGTTATATGTAGTATATATAGTTGATCTGGGTTGGTAGAAAGTGGATCTATAACATTTAGATGCTCGAAATGAAAGATTTTCAAAATCGGAAAAGCGAAAATATGGTCTGACAACCAAATGTCAGGTTCCATAAATCTCAGTCTATTTATGTTTTTGTTTGTTTAAAGGTTTGTATTCTTAGTATGTTGTAAGGGTTTTACTCAAGAACCTTATTCAGAGTCAGATCTGTTGTAGATTAAAAGTTATTGGTAGTCAAACATCGTTGTGACCGATTACGATCGCTTGTTTCGGGTAACCCGAAACGTTACCTAGAAATGTTCTAACAAGATGTTTAGGGCTCCGGATCTTTCTTGTATTTGTTTGTTTGTTATTTTGTTGCATCTAAGTTGTTATATGTTGTTTGGACTACATTCTATGTATTTATATCACTAAAACATCAATTATGTTGGATTCAAATTGGTAAATTCAGTAAAGTAGGCGTGGTTTTACGGGTAACCTAGAAAACTTATGATCACGGTTTCTGACAAGCTTTGACCGACATAGATCTGATGATTGTGTTGTTATTAGACTAGTTTTATGTAATAGATCTATACCTTTTCATGTTGGCTACACACTGAAACTCTTTAATCATAAAAACATCACACGACCAACAAGTTGTGGAAGCCCAAATATGCTTACACGAACTGTTCTTCATTTCTGGGTAACCCAGAAAATGAAGAACAACTCTGACAACATTTTCTGAGCCTTATATGTTGCTTGTATGTTGTAATCTGAACTATAACTTGCTTGCTACTTGTAGTGTTACACTAAAACTACATGATCTGATCAATATCTAGCCCATAATCCTTAAGATCAAGAATCTAGCATTGGTCAAACCTCCTACCTCGATCACTGACATGAGTTTCTAGGTTAGGCTCAAGAACACGAAGAACACCTATAGCGGATTTCCGTTACGTATTTATAGCACCCTTTTAGTGAAAGTTATTTTCCTAAATTAATTATTTTAATAAATATATAGAAAAAATAGTTTTTAATTATTAAAATGCAAAATAAATTACTAAAAATTATTTTAAAGCCTAAAAATTGGTTTTTAATAAATTTGATTATATTTCATAAGTATTTAGTATTCTTGGAATAATAAAGGTATTTAATTTATTTAATTATAATATTGAATAAATTACTTAAAATGATTTTAATGTATGTAAAATCATTTAAAAATATATTATGGTGTTAAAAAATATTTTAATTTATTTTTAATAACTTTTAATATTAGGTGATGAATTTCATTAATTAATTAATATTAATGGTAATTAATTTATTTAATAAATATATTAAATAAATTGTGGAAAAATAAAATTAATGATTTAAAAATCATATAAAAATTATTTAAGTGTTATAAAAGTATTTTAAGTTATACAATATAAATTTTAATATTTAAAGGTAAATTTCATTAATAATTTAATATTAATGATATTTAATTTATTTAATAATTATATTAAATAAATAGTTTAAAATAATTTTATTGATTTAAAAATCATTTAAAAAGATATAAATGAATTAAAAAAATTTAATTTATAATAAATGACTTTCAATATTTTGATGAATAGTACATTAATATTTAAATATTAATGGTAATTATTTAAAAATAATTTTAAATGTTTTAAAAATCATTTAAGGGTGATATTAATGTTTTAAAATATTTTGAGTTATTAGAAATAACTTTAATATTTTGGCAAGGATTTTATTAATATTTTAATATTATTATTACATATTAATGATAATAGAACTATTTAATATTTAAATCGTTTAATAATGATTCCGATGTTTGAAAAATCATGATAAATTATAATAATTGTTTAAAATTATTATAAGTCATTTAAAAATAATATGACTGATATTTAAATAATCTAAGTGACTATTTGTAACACCCCCAAATCTGGGTACTTCAATTCCACGGGATTTGGTGTTCACTATACAAATATCATCTATCTATCTACCCATTAAATGCAAACCATGCAATAGTTAGAAATAAATCCTCTCCTTAAGGAGTTGCATCATCTGAATTAAATACATAAATCTCAGGTCATACTAACCTTAAATCTCAAATGCGAAATATAAACAAATAATAGTCTTACACAACATTAACATAAGTTTGAAACATAAATACATAATCACATAAACAACAAGTCTTCATCACTTGTTAATCTTGCCCTTGCCTTTGCTAGTAAAAGGCCCGTCGGACCTTTTGTTCTTATCTGCAATGTTATTATTATGCAAGAGTGAGCACGATTGCCCACAAGTATAATAGTACAACAATAAAATAATAACATGTGAGTGAATCAAAAACTTCTGTAACTAGAAAACTCGGCTTTTGAATTAAGAATGAATAACAAGAATCAAAAGAACTTCTGAGGGTCATAAGACCTTGAACTATGTCCTAGGTTGTCAAGTGTTATACTTGAAACCTTTAATAATCATAAACATAAGGACTCTTCTTCTCATACTTAGGGGTATCAGTCCTTAGTACTATATTGTGCACAATATCTTAACGCTAAAGCGTAAATAATCCCCTATTAAAGGGTTGTTCATCTCAGTTTGACATCGGAGTCCGCACCAAAGGAAGTTTGGTTTGGATAAGCTCAATAAAAGTTCTAGAATTTATAACACTCATCAACTATGGACTAGTTGAATCAATAAAGGTTCACTAGTCTTACAAGGTTCAACAATAATTGATATTCAATTTGAATAATAAAATTCAAGATGTATACAATGGAATAAGTATTGTATAACAGGAATCGTGCTTTTAAAGAATGATAAGATCTAATATGAAATCTTGACTTGAACAATAATAAACAAGATAAAATAATGAACTTGCTTTATATAAAGAATCAAGGTTTAGGAACTTACCTCGTGTGTAGGCTAAACGATTACTACTTCCGTTCACCACAAGTCCTACACACATATCATATGTATTCACGACATTCATTAGTTACATTTTCACTTAATTATTTAATGTAAACTCCACTTTATTTAACAAATCATTACCCTTCTAATTTAATTAGAATATTTTCATTCCCTTACTATTATTACACTCGAATAAATTATTTCATAATAATTTCCATCGAATATTTATTTTATTCCATAAATATTTCAACTAAAATATTTATTTATTTTATAAATATTTTAATAATAATTTTCATCGAATATTTATTTTACTCAATCAATATCTCAATTAAAATATTTATTTTATTTTATAAATATTTTAATAATAATTTCTATCGAATATTTATTTTATTCCATAAATATCTCAATTAAAATATTTATTTTATTTTATAAATATTTTAATAATAATTTTCATCGAATATTTTTTACTCCATAAATATCTTAATTAAAATATTTATTTTATCTCGATAAATATTTTAATAATATTTTCCTTCGAATATTTATTTTATTCCATAAATATCTCAATTAAAATATTTATTTTATTTGACAAATATTTTAATTAATTATTATTATTTTAAATTTTTTTTTACACAGTAAGTAATTTAGTTAGTTACTCCATGAGAGCGGGTTACCAGAACTCGATTTTTGCAGTTCACACGTAACAAGGTTGGGCCAAAAAAAATCTCCCAAGTTCACCCATATGTTCTCGTGAAGAACACAGAGAACATGCACATAACTTCCAATTTCCTTGTCCATATATTAATTTAAGCATACCCAAATACTATAATTCATATATGATCATTACCCAAACTTTCTAACATGATTTTAACAACTTAATTTATATAATTACTTGAATCAAAACACATAATTTCACTATTCTTGATGTTCTTGAAAGTTTTGAAAACAAAACATAAAGATTAACACTCACTACAAAAAAATAGCTCATTCCGACGGCCGGTCCGATGCCGCCGCTTACGACCTCTTCTTGTCGCTTGATGACATCATTGGCGGCGACAACGATCTCCGTCGCCCTCCCCGTCGTCGTATGGGTCGTCGCCCCTGCCTCCCGTCGTTCATTGTTGGCAAGAGTGTCATTCTTAAAGCCGGTCATTCTTGATTACTGGCCAGTCGACAATGATACATTCTTAAGCGGGTGTTGGCGCGGAATACACCGTCGGTAATATTTTTCCCAAAAAATAAAAAACAGTCATTACCGACGGCATGCCGTCGCCAATGACCCTTCTCTCCCGTCGCCAATGAGTTTTTAATAATTTTTTTTTAAAATTGCAAAATACCCCTGTTCATTTACATATACATAATTATACCTGTTATAAACTAAAGAAAAATTATAAAGAATTCTTCATGAACGCATATCAATAATAATAATAGCTTTTACTATATCAACCATCAAATATGTAAACAACGTAATGACTTATAGATAAAAGTCGTACAATGTAAATACAAAATATAATCTAAACTCTAGTCTGTACAACTCAAAAGTTGTATAAATATACATATATGAAAGTCAAAATATAAACATAATGGGTACTACAACCCAAGATCAGGAATGTCGGTATCACCATCGTCGCCGGTCCCATCGTCGATCCCACCGCTGGTCCCACCTACGGACCCATCGCCGATCTGACTGCCGGTCCCACCCTCAATAGTCTCATCAGCATCAGCACGGCGGTTATCACCATCTCCACCACGAGAATCGCCTGTGCCACAGCCTCCACCCGCCGAAGTCTCATCAACAATACCCTACAATTAATATTAAAATATTAATAATGAATTCAAAAATAGAGCATATTTAAATTAGTTTTGTTTGTGTTCATCAATTGTTGAATTTTTCAAACTGGACGATAACTCGGATTTCGTATGTCGGAATCGAGTCCCGTAAGTTCTAACGCATGTCTAATACCTACGCGGTACTATGTGTGTGTTTGCGTGGCATTCGGACGGCCGATGCGGGTTTTGGACTATTTTTCGGTTTTTAGCCTAAGTGTTGGCGAGTTTTGCAAACTGGACGATAACTCAGATTCCTTATGTCGGAATCGAGTCCCGTAAGTTCTAACGCGTGTCTAATACCTACGCGGTGCTATGTGTGTGTTTGTGTGGCATTCGGACGTTCGATGCGGGTTTTGGGCTATTTTTGGCTTTTTGCCTAAGTGTTGGCGAGTTTTGCAAACTGGACGATAACTCGGATTCCGTATGTCGAATCGAGTCCCGTAAGTTCTAACGCGTGTTTAATACCTACGTGGTGCTATGTGTGTGTTTGCGTGGCATTCGGACGTTCGATGCGGGTTTTGGGCTATTTTTTGGCTTTTTGCCTAAGTGTTGGCGAGTTTTGCAAACTGGACGATAACTCGGATTCCGTATGTCGGAATCGAGTCCCGTAAGTTCTAACATGTGTCTAATACCTACGCAGTGCTATGTGTGTGTTTGCGTGGCATTCAGACGTCCGATGCGGGTTTTGGGCTATTTTTCGGCTTTTTGCCTAAGTGTTGGCGAGTTTTGTAAACTAGACGATAACTTGGTTTCTGTATGTCAGAATCGAGTCCCGTAAGTTCTAACGCATGTCTAATACCTACGCGGTGCTATGTGTGTGTTTGCATGGCATTCGGACGTCCGATGCGGTTTTTGGCTATTTTTTGGCTTTTTGCCTAAGTGTTGGCGAGTTTTGCAAACTGGACGATAACTCGGATTCGTATGTCGAATCGAGTCCCGTAAGTTCTAACGCGTGTCTAATACCTACGCGGTGCTATGTGTGTGTTTATGTGGCATTCGGACGTCCGATGCGGGTTTTGGGCTATTTTTTTGGCTTTTTGCCTAAGTGTTGGCGAGTTTTGCAAATTGACGATAACTTTCGATTTTCGTATGTTAGAATCGAGTCCCGTAAGTTCTAACTACGTGTCTAATACCTACACCGATGCTATATGTGTGTTTAAGCGTGGCATTCGGACATCCGATACGGGTTTAGGGCTATTTTTTTGCTTTTTACCTAAGTGTTGGCGAGTTTTGCAAACTGGACGATAACTCGGATTCCGTATGTCAAAATCGAGTCCCATAAGTTCTAACACGTGTCTAATACCTACGCGATGCTAAATGTGTGTTTGCGTGGCATTCGGACGTCCGATGCGGGTTTTGGCTTTTTTCGGCTTTTTGCCTAAGTGTTGGCGAGTTTTACAAATTGGACGATAACTCGGATTTCGTATGTTAGAATCGAGTCCCGTAAGTTCTAACGCGTGTCTAATACCTACGCGGTGCTATGTGTGTGTTTGCGTGGCATTCGGACATCCGATGCGGGTTTTGGGCTATTTTTCGGCTTTTTTACCTAAGTGTTAGCGAGTTTTACAACCGGGCGATAACTTCGATTCGTATGTCGAAATCGAGTCCCATAAGTTCTAACGCGTGTGTCAATACCTACGCGGTGCTATGTGTGTGTTTTTGCGGGCATTCTTGGACGTCCGATGCGGTTTTGCTATTTTTGGCTTTTTGCCAAGTATTGGCGAGTTTTGCAAACCCGGATGATAACTTCCTGTTCCGTATATGTCGAATCGAGTCCCGTAAGTTCTAACGCGTGTTCAATACCTACGCGGTGCTATGTGTGTTCTTGCGTGGCATTCGACGGCCGTCGTCACGGTTTTTGACCTGTTTTTTCGCTTTTTTACCTAAGTGTTGGCGAGTTTTACAAATTGGGCGATAACTCGGATTCCGTATGTTAGAATCGAGTCTTGTAAGTTCTAACACGTGTTCAATACCTACGCTATCTTATATGTGTGTTTGCGTGGCATTCGGACGTCCGATGCGGGTTTTGGGCTTTTTTTTGCTTTTTGCCTAAGTGTTGGCGAGTTTTGCAAACTGGACGATAACTCGGATTCCGTATGTCGAAATCGAGTCCCGTAAGTTCTAACACGTGTCTAATACCTACGCGGTGCTATGTGTGTGTTTGTGTGGCATTCGGACGTCCGATCTGGTTTTGGGCTATTTTTCGACTTTTTGCCTAAGTGTTGGCGAGTTTTGCAAACTGGACGATAACTTTCGATTTCGTGTGCGTCGAAATCGAGTCCCGTAAAGTTCTAACATCGTGTGTTCAATACCTACGCGGTGCTATGTGTATCTTTGCGTGGCATTTGGACGTCCGGTGCTGGTTTTGGGCTATTTTTCGACTTTTTGCTGAAGTGTTGGCGAGTTTTGCAATCTGGACGATAACTCGGATTTCGTACGTCAAAATCGAGTACCATAAGTTCTAACACGTGTATAATACCTACGTAGTGCTATGTGTGTGTTTGCATTTGTGGCATTCGACGTCGTTTTGGTCCGTCACGCGTTTTGGGCTTATTTTCGGCTTTTTGCCTAAGTGTTGGGGAGTTTTGCAAACTAGACGATAACTTGGATTTCGTATGTTAAAATTGAGTCCTGTAAGTTCTAACACGTGTCTAATATCTACGCGGTGCTATATGTGTTTTTGCATGGCATTCGGACGTCCAATGCGGGTTTAGGGCTATTTTTTGGCTTTTTTCCTAAGTGTTGGCGAGTTTTGCAAATTGGACGATAACTCGGATTCCGTATGTCAGAATCGAGTCTAGTAAGTTCTAACGCGTGTCTAATACCTACGCGGTGCTATGTGTGTGTTTGCGTGGCATTCGACGTCCGATGCGGGGTTTGGACTGTTTTTCGACTTTTTGCCTAAGTGTTGGCGAGTTTTGCAAATTGGACGATAACTCGGATTCCGTATGTTAGAATCGAGTCTTGTAAGTTCTAGCGCGTGTCTAATACCTACGCAGTGCTATATGTGTGTTTGTGTGGCATTCGGACGTCTGATACGGGTTTTGGGCTATTTTTTGGCTTTTTACCTAAGTGTTGGCGAGTTTTGCAAACTGGACGATAACTCGGATTCCGTATGTCAAAATCGAGTCCCATAAGTTCTAACGCGTGTCTAATACCTACTCGGTGCTATGTGTGTGTTTGCGTGGCATTCGGACGTCCGATGCGGGTTTTGGGCTATTTTTTGGCTTTTTCCTAAGTGTTGGCGAGTTTTGCAAACTGGGCGATAACTCGGATTCCGTATGTCGAAATCGAGTCCCGTAAGTTCTAACGCGTGTCTAATACCTACGCGGTGCTATGTGTGTGTTTGCGTGGCATTGAACGTCCGATGTGGGGTTTGTGTTGTTTTTTGGCTTTTTTGCTAAGTATTGGCGAGTTTTGCAAACTGAATTATAACTCGGATTTCGTATGTCGGAATCGAGTCCCGTAAGTTCTAACGCGTGTCTAATACCTACGCGCTGCTATGTGTGTGTTTGCGTGGCATTCAGACGGCCGATGCGGGTTTTGGACTATTTTTCAGCTTTTTGCCTAAGTGTTGGCGAGTTTTGCAAATTGGACGATAACTCGGATTCCGTATGTCAGAATCGAGTCCCGTAAGTTCTAACGCGTGTCTAATACCTACGCGTGCTATATGTGTGTTTGTGTGGTATTCGGACTTCTGATACGGGTTTTGGGCTGTTTTTCGGCTTTTTACCTAAGTGTTGGCGAGTTTTACAAACTGGACGATAACTCGTATTCCGTATGTCAGAATCGAGTCTTGTAAGTTCTAACACGTGTCTAATACCTACGCGATGCTAATTGTGTGTTTGCGTGGCATTCGGACGGCCGATGCGGGTTTTGGACTATTTTTCGGCTTTTAGCCTAAGTGTTGGGGAGTTTTGCAAACTGGACGATAACTCGGATTCCGTATGTCGAATCGAGTCCCGTAAGTTCTAACGCGTGTCTAATACCTACGCGGTGCTATGTGTGTGTTTGCGTGGCATTTAGACGTTCGATGCGGGTTTTGGGCTATTTTTCGGCTTTTTGCCTAAGTGTTGGCGAGTTTTGCAAATTGGACGATAACTCGGATTCCGTATGTTAGAATCGAGCTTGTAAGTTCTAGCGCGTGTCTAATACCTACGCAGTGCTATATGTGTGTTTGTGTGGTATTCGGACTTCTGATACGGGTTTTGGGCTGTTTTTTGGCTTTTTACCTAAGTGTTGGCGAGTTTTACAAACTGGACGATAACTCGGATTCCGTATGTTAGAATCGAGTCTCGTAAGTTCTAACACGTGTCTAATACCTACGCGATGCTAATTGTGTGTTTGCGTGGCATTCGGACGTCCGATGCGTGTTTTGGACTATTTTTCGGCTTTTTGCCTAAGTGTTGGGGAGTTTTGCAAACTGGACGATAACTCGGATTCCGTATGTCGAATCGAGTCCCGTAAGTTCTAACGCGTGTCTAATACCTACGCGGTGCTATGTGTGTGTTTGTGTGGCATTTAGGACGTTCGATGCGGGTTTTGGGCTATTTTTTGGCTTTTTGCCTAAGTGTTGGCGAGTTTTGCAAACTGGACGATAACTCGGATTTCGTATGTCGAAATCGAGTCCCGTAAGTTCTAACGCGTGTCTAATACCTACGCGGTGCTATGTGTGTGTTTGCGTGGCATTCGGACGTTGTCAATGCGGGTTTTGGGCTATTTTTCGGCTTTTTGCCTAAGTGTTGGCGAGTTTTGCAAACTGGACGATAACTCGGATTCCGTATGTCGGAATCGAGTCCCATAAGTTCTAACATGTGTCTAATACCTACGCGGTGCTATGTGTGTGTTTGCGTGGCATTCGGACGACCGATGCGGGTTTTGTACTATTTTTCGGCTTTTTGCCTAAGTGTTGACGAGTTTTGCAAACTAGACGATAACTCGGATTTCATATGTTGGAATCGAGTCCCGTAAGTTCTAATACGTGTCTAATACCTACGCGGTGTTATGTGTGTTTTTGCATGGCATTCGGACGTCCGATGCGGGTTTAGGGCTATTTTTCGGCTTTTTTCCTAAGTGTTGGCGAGTTTTGCAAACTTAATGATAATTCGGATTCCGTATGTCGGAATCATGTCCCGTAAGTTCTAACACGTGTCTAATACTTACGCGGTGCTATGTGTGTTTGTTTGCGTGGCATTTGGACGTCCAATGCGGGTTTTGGGCTGTTTTTCGGCTTTTTCCCTAAGTGTTGGCGAGTTTTGCAAACTGGACGATAACTCGGAATTCGTATATCGAAATCGAGTCCAGTAAGTTCTAACACGTGTCTAATACCTACGCGGTGCTATGTGTGTGTTTAAATGGCATCTGGACGTCCGATGCGGTTTTGGGCTTATTTTTTTTGGCTTTTTTTTACCTAAGTGTTGTCGAGTTTTGCAAACTGGTCGATAACTCGGATTTCGTATGTCAAAATCGAGTCCCATAAGTTCTAACGCGTGTCTAATATCTATCGCGGTGCTATGTGTGTGTTTGTGTGGCATTCGGACGTCCGATGCGGGTTTTAAGGCTATTTTTTTTTTTTTTTCCTAAGTGTTGGCGAGTTTTGCAAACTGGACGATAACTCGGTTTCGTATGTCGAAATCGAGTCCCATAAGTTCTAATGCGTGTCTAATACCTACGCGGTGCTATGTGTGTGTTTGCGTGGCATTCGGACGTCCGATGTGGGGTTTGTGTTGTTTTTTGGCTTTTTGGCTAAGTATTGGCGAGTTTTGCAAATTGAATTATAACTCGGATTTCGTATGTCGGAATCGAGTCCCGTAAGTTCTAACGCGTGTCTAATACCTACGCGGTGCTATGTGTGTGTTTGCGTGGCATTCGGACGGCCGATGCGGGTTTTGGACTATTTTTTGGCTTTTTGCCTAAGTGTTGGCGAGTTTTGCAAATTGGACGATAACTCGAATTCCGTATGTTAGAATCGAGTCCCGTAAGTTCTAACGCGTGTCTAATACCTACGCGGTGTTATATGTGTGTTTGTGTGGCATTCGGACGTCCGATGCGGGTTTTGGGCTGTTTTTTGGCTTTTTTACCTAAGTGTTGGCGAGTTTTTCAAACTGGGCGATAACTCGTATTCCGTATGTCGAATCGAGTCCCGTAAGTTCTAACGCGTGTCTAATACCTACGCGATGCTAATTGTGTGTTTGCGTGGCATTCGGACGGCCGATCTGGGTTTGGACTATTTTTCCTTTTTGACTTTTTTTGCAAGTGTTGGGGAGTTTTGCAAACTGGACGATAACTCGGATTCCGTGTGTCGGAATCGAGTCCAGTAAGTTCTAATGCGTGTCTAATACCTACGCGGTGCTATGTGTGTGTTTGCGTGGCATTTAGACGTTCGATGCGGGTTTTGGGCTATTTTTCGGCTTTTTGCCTAAGTGTTAGCGAGTTTTGCAAATTGACGATAACTTTCGGATTCAGTATGTTAGAATCGAGTCCCGTAAGTTCTAACGTGTGTCTATACCTACGCGGTCTTATATGTGTGTTTTTGTGGCATTCGGACGTCCGATCACGGGTTTTGGGGCTATTTTTTGCTTTTTGCCTAAGTGTTGGCGAGTTTTTTCAAACTGGACGATAACTCAGATTCCGTATATCAGAATCGAGTCTCGTAAGTTCTAACACGTGTCTAATACCTACGCGATGCTAATTGTGTGTTTGCGTGGCATTCGGACGGCCGATGCGTGTTTTGGACTATTTTTCGGCTTTTAGCCTAAGTGTTGGGGAGTTTTGCAAACTGGACGATAACTCGGATTCCTTGTGTCGGAATCGAGTCCAGTAAGTTCTAACGCGTGTCTAATACCTACGCGGTGCTATGTGTGTGTTTACGTGGCATTTAGACGTTCGATGCGGGTTTTGGGCTATTTTTCGGCTTTTTTCCTAAGTGTTGGCGAGTTTTGCAAACTGGACGATAACTCGGATTTCGTATGTCGGAATCGAGTCCCGTAAGTTCTAACGCGTGTTTAATACCTACGCGGTGCTATGTGTGTGTTTGCGTGGCATTTGGACGTTCGATTGCGGGTTTTGGGCTGTTTTTGGCTTTTTGCCTAAGTGTTGGCGAGTTTTGCAAACTGGATGATAACTCGGATTTCGTATGTCGGAATCGAGTCCCATAAGTTCTAACATGTGTCTAATACCTACGCGGTGCTATGTGTGTGTTTGCGTGGCATTCGGACGACCGATGCTGGTTTTGTATTATTTTTCGGCTTTTTGCCTAAGTGTTGACGAGTTTTGCAAACTAGACGATAACTCGGATTTCATATGTTGGAATCGAGTCCCGTAAGTTCTAATGCGTGTCTAATACCTACGCGGTGTTGTATGTGTTTTTGCATGGCATTCAGACGTCCGATGCGGGTTTTGGGCTTTTTTTCGGCTTTTTTCCTAAGTGTTGGCGAGTTTTGCAAACTGAATGATAACTCGGATTCCGTATGTCGGAATCGAGTCCCGTAAGTTCTAACACGTGTCTAATACTTACGCGGTGCTATGTGTGTGTTTACGTGGCATTTGGACGTCCGATGCGGGTTTTGGGCTGTTTTTCGGCTTTTTGCCTAAGTGTTGGCGAGTTTTGCAAACTGGACGATAACTCGGATTTCGTATGTCGGAATCGAGTCCCGTAAGTTCTAACACGCGATGTTCAATACCTACGCTGGCGGTTATGTGTGTGTGTTTGCGTGGCATTCGGACGTCCGATGCGGGTTTTGGGCTATTTTTTTGCTTTTTGCCTAAGTGTTAGCTAGTTTTGCAAACTGGACGATAACTCGGATTTCATATGTCGGAATCGAGTCCCGTAAGTTCTAACACGTGTCTAATACCTACGCGGTGCTATGTGTGTGTTTGCGTGGAATTCGGACGTCCGATGCGGGTTTTGGGCTATTTTTGACTTTTTGCCTAAGTGTTGGCGAGTTTTGCAAACTGGATGATAACTCGGATTTCGTATGTCGAATTGAGTCCCGTAAGTTCTAACACGTGTCTAATACCTACGCGGTGCTATGTGTGTGTTTGCGTGGCATTCGGACGTCCGATGCTGGTTTTGGGCTATTTTTCGGCTTTTTGCTTAAGTGTTGGCGAGTTTTGCAAACTGGACGATAACTCGGATTTCGTATGTCAAAATCGAGTCCCATAAGTTCTAAAACGTGTCTAATACCTACGTAGTGCTATGTGTGTGTTTGCGTGGCATTCAGACGTCCGATGCGGGTTTTGGGCTGTTTTTCGGCTTTTTGCCTAAGTGTTGGGAAGTTTTGCAAACTGGACGATAACTCGGATTTCGTATATCGAAATTGAGTCCTGTAAGTTCTAACGCGTGTCTAATACCTACGCGGTGCTATGTGTATCTTTGCGTGGCATTCGGACGTCTGATGCTAGTTTTGGGCTATTTTTCGGCTTTTTGTTTAAGTGTTGGCGAGTTTTGCAAACTGGACGATAACTCGGATTTCGTATGTCGAAATCGAGTCCCATAAGTTCTAACACGTGTCTAATACCTACGCGATGCTAATAGTGTGTTTGCGTGGCATTCGGACGGCCGATGCGGGTTTTGGACTATTTTTCGGCTTTTAGCCTAAGTATTGGGGAGTTTTGCAAGATGGACGATAACTCTGATTCCATATGTCGGAATCGAGTCCCCTAAGTTCTAACGCGTGTCTAATACCTACGCGGTGCTATGTGTATGTTTGCGTGGCATTCAGACGTTCGATGCGGGTTTTGGGCTATTTTTTGGCTTTTTGCCTAAGTGTTGGCTAGTTTTGCAAACTGGACGATAACTCGGATTTCGTATGTCGAAATTGAGTCCTATAAGTTCTAACACATGTCTAATACCTACGCGGTGCTATGTTTATCTTTGCGTGGCATTCGGACGTCTGATGCTGGTTTTGGGCTATTTTTTGGCTTTTTGCTTAAGTGTTGGCGAGTTTTGCAAACTAGACGATAACTCGGATTTCGTATGTCGAAATCGAGTCCCATAAGTTCTAACACGTGTCTAATACCTACGCGATGCTAATTGTGTGTTTGCGTGGCATTCGGACGGCCGATGCGGGTTTTGGACTATTTTTCGGCTTTTAGCCTAAGTGTTGGGGAGTTTTGCAAACTGGACGATAACTCGGATTCCGTATGTTGGAATCGAGTCCCGTAAGTTCTAACGCGTGTCTAATACCTACGTGGTGCTGTGTTTTTTTACATGGAATTCGGACGTTCGATGCGGGTTTTGGGCTATTTTTCGACTTTTTGCCTAAGTGTTGGCGAGTTTTGCAAACTGGGCGATAACTCGGATTCCGTATGTTGGAATCGAGTCCCGTAAGTTCTAACGTGTGTCTAATACCTACGCGGTGCTATGTGTGTGTTTGCATAGCATTCGGACGTTCGATGCGGGTTTTGGGCTATTTTTCGGCTTTTTGCCTAAGTGTTGGCGAGTTTTGCAAACTGGAAGATCTAGCCACTTAGACATTTGATCGAGCAGGACAACTCCAAAGTTGATGTGTTCCTTCAGGACTATGACAGATATGATCTTCAGCTGTTGATCAATTACAGTATCATGTGCAGTGTCTTTGCATAAGATACATTTACCCACTATTTCAGCAAGGAACTCGTATTCTTTAGGAAACTCCTTTTTCTTCATGTCCTTCAAACTAGGGTTTCTTTTGTACTGCATAATCTTCTTAGCTTTTTCAGTGTCGATCTCTTCCAAGCTTTTTAGATATTGATCAGGAAGGTGTAAGCATTTATTGATGTCAAAAGAACTTAGCTTCAGAATCTGACCCTTAACCTTGGTGGAGAGAATCCCAGAATTTACGGTTGTGTTTGAATGAAACTCTTTGACCAGGTCACCAAATATTCGTGTGTTTGCCTCAAGACATTCTGAGAACCCTGCCTTCCTCACAAGTTCAAGAATATCCCTAAACTTTTTCTTAGATTTTTTGAATGTCTTGGTTCCTAGCTGAATGTCAGTGATTACTCGCCAGTCTGCCATTTAAGTGATTTGAAGGAATATGGATATTGATTCAGGGGAATTTATGGAGTATGGCTGATTGTGATTTGGACGCTGGAAATTTGAGTGGTTTGGCTTCGAAGAGAATTCTAGGGTTTGAAAATGGGAGGGAGAGAGGTTTAAGAGATTCTGATAACTGTTTGCAGATTTGAATATGTCTTTATGGCAGTTCCTTCTGACTTTGCATATACTGTGATGTGTCACCCGGTCATTAGTTGCACGATGCCCAGTAACAAGCTGTAACTTCCCAGTAACTTGTCAGTTAGCTGTCTCTTTTAGAAGAGTGGACGTTTGATTGACGTGGATTGACCTTTGACCTTTTGAGTTCGTATAGCAGCATGATAGGACAACTATTGACTCTACATTTTCCTTTATTGATTCACCGATTAACTTTTGAGAGATAATGCAATGGATGGTTTTGACATTACTTCTCACTTTGAAGCTGTATGCCTCAGCCATTGATGTTCTTCATGAAGCCATTGGGCATTTTTCTTTAGCAAGTCATCTTTCCAATCAGCATTCGAACTGGTCTCCTCATAATCTGAATGGTTGAGCAATTGTCCCGTTCTTTCAAGCTCCTCATGAGCTAGAGTATCCTCTGGTAGGACTGCGATCATCGAGTCTGCTTCTACGATCACTGAGGTTGCACTAAGATCGTGGAGTTCTCTTAAACCTCTACTCTACGATCGTTGACTGACTTGGTCCTTGAGATGAACTTGATTAAGCAATTCTTCTGGGTTAAGGTAGCCCAGGAAGGGCCAACCTCTTAGAGTGAGCTAAGGGTTAGGTTTGTCCCTGAGGCGCTTTCCAAATGAAATACTTTAGAAGTGATTTGCACCGATATCTCATTTGACCTTTTCTGGTGGTGAGGTCCTCCACCAACTTTAGACAATTGCATTTGCTGTAATCGTGGTGTCCTCCTGCTTTTACACTACAATCAGATGTTTGAAAATAGGCTCTCCACGATTTTGAGTTGGGTGGTTGGAAGGTTATCAATAGTACATTTTGAGACATTCCTACTGACTATGGATCTTCATTTGGTTCATCAGCCACAAAGTTTTGGGACTCTATAGCTGGTACACTGCTTCATAGTATATCTCAGTATTATTGTTCCTTAATAGATCACTGCTCCCCCATGGTTGATGATGTCTTTTCAGTGAGACATAAATTTTTCTTCTTCATGTGTAGCAGAAGGCAGCCATGTATATCTTATTTTGGCTGAAGTCATTAAACCTTCTTGTATCGTAGAAATGGGCATTTTCAGGGTTGATCATTCTACGATCCTTTAACAGCACTACAAACGTAGTCTTTCTTGTCAGTTTGTGTTTGTTAGGTTTTGCTTCCATAATAAGTTCATCCTGTTTGATGCTCGATGATCCTCTGTAGTCAGCTTCCTTGAGGATTCTTCTCTTATGACATGATTTGCATGATTGGGCATATAAGATCCTTTTTCATCTTTAGTTGATGTGTTTGCTTTCATGTAAAGGTTAGCAGCCACTTGGGCTTTATTCACATCAGCTCAGCAGATCTTCAAGGACAGGCTTTGACATATCGGAGGTTTATTAATGACTCATTTCTGAACAGTCTTAAGCCTTCTGCTGGTTGAATCTTCTTGACTGAAGTCTTCTGCTTCAACATTCCTTAGTGTGGCCAGATAGACCAAGTACCTGCAGGCTATAAATATCTATTTTTGGTACCCATGGTTAGATGGGTCCTACTAGGTTAGTTTTCTAAACCCCTATTCCTTATATAGTTGGATAATCATCATATTGATCACCGTCAGTCATATTCATGCATGTAGCTAATTTAGATAATACATTTTGAGATGCATGATGGTGAGTGTGCGTAACATTTGCTATTTTAATAACGCACTCTTTTCCTTTGATGGTTTCATCATTTGCTAGGTTATATTCTCAAGGTTTAAACTTTCACAGAGTGAGAATCAATTCTACGATTTATCTGTATCTGGTTGATTCATGAAGGTGATCAGTTTCTACGAATCTTCAAGATACTCTTGTAGAACTGATCTTACTCTGTGTGTTATTAAAAACTTAGAACATAGGCTGTACATACATACTAACCCATCAGCAAAGATTACTTCACATAAAATTAATTTAACCTGTGATGCTCTTATGACCCATTTCAGATTTCTTTTACGATATCATCTTCAACCTAAAACTTGGATGGAGAGAAAGTTTATAGGCATTTGAGTTTCCACTCTCAGTGTACTTTCTCTCTTCACCTTTTTAGGTAGATTATGATTCCTTGAAAGAATACTGTTATCGTTCATAAGGAGGTACAACATTATGTACACAGTTATACTAGCGAGGAATAGTACCTTTCTACTGTTAGTTCCTTAACATTCATTTAACTTTGACATGCTGAGATTAGGCATTGATGTGCATAGTTTCTCATTTTCTCCTGACAACTTGTTGCTCCAGTTGACCTTCAATCAATCAGTCGTAGTCTTGAGGATGCAGGCTAAGAGAATCTCAACATCTTCAGTTCTTCGACATCCTTGAGTTCACAAGGTTTACATCCAGTTGCTGGTTAGCCAAACACATGTTTGAGAAGTACTTCTTTCTTCTTTGGATGAGCATTTCTTTGCATGTATGGCCTTTTCATCTTTTCAGCCTGGTAGATGTTTGACTTTTTTCTGTTGATGTCGCTAGTTCTTCATAGCCTGGTCTTCAGACTACAAGTTTGATTGCGGGAAAAAGTTTGACTTGTAGATATGACAATCAAGAGCATGGACCAATCTAAGCAGCTTCAGGTGTATATACACATTTACCTGTACACAATATTTCCAACGTGTGAGCTCATCTGTATATAATAAGAGACTTTCTACTAAACTAAGTTTAGAACAATGTTTGTGCCTAGGATCAGACTCAAAGCGATTAGTTTTTGAATATAGGATGAGAACCTGTTTTGATATCAATTGTTAGTTCCAAGTAGGCACAATAGATCTAGAAGGCGGGGGGGGGGGGGGGGTTGAATAGATCATTGGAATTTCAGATACTTTTTCTTTTTAAGTTGTATTGCTCATTAAGTAGCAGATGACAAACATAAGAATCTTTTCAAGCACAGCGGAATAAGTAAAAGATCCCCTTCATTGATATATTCATAATCAGACATACATTGCTCGTAGAGTTACTTTAGTAATAAATGTTAAAACATACATACTTGATTATAACAGTTAATGTACATAATGTAAATGACATAAAGTAAAAGACACAAGGGGTTTTAAGTGGTTCAGAGACTCAAGTTCCTAATCCACTCTTCTGCTTTTAACTAGCAGGATTTCCACTAAGGAAGGGCAGCACCTTGAATCACTAAGATTCCTTTGAGGCCAGCAATCTTGGGACTTCAGTTCACTAAGAACTCTTCAAGGCCAGCAGCCTTGGAACTTCTCTAGTTCCCTAGGAACTCTTCAAGCACAGCAGGCTTGGAACCTCATTTAGTCCCTCTAGACAAGAACCCCTTAGGCCCTGGTTTCTTGTTGTTGTAATCGTTGCTGTTGTTGTTGTTACTGAGCTGCTAAGATGTCTTTAAGCTCTGAACTTCTTTTGTACTTAGCAGCTTGGTGTGGTCCTCTTTCCATTCTCCTTCGAGTCAGGACCACATCTTCTTTGGTGCAGCTGATCTTTACTCTTTTCTGCTCATCTTTATCTGATGTCAGCTGTGCACCATCACCATCTGGATTTGATAAGTCTCTGAGCTTTTGGTAGGCTTCTTCTGGCACTTAGCAATCCCTGAACCCTTCTTGAATGTTCTGCAGACATGGTTCTACACTTGTTCAATTTCAGCTTTAGGTTCATGGTGATTAGTAGAGTAGCTCTCTTGATCTTCTTTGTACTCTACCACTTTTCTAAATGCTATCTCTTTGGCCTTCTCGGCTCTCAGCTTGGCTGCCATATTCAATGGTATTCTCATCTTTGTTAAGTGAAGCTCTAATCTGTTTAAGTCCTTCTTCAAGTAGCTTCACTTCCACCTTGGTAGTCTCTCACTTGGCCACCGAGACTTGTTCTATTGATCTTTGGTGGAACTCGTAGAGTCAACTATAACATTCACCAACTCAACGATTCTGCAACCTCACAATCATTAGCAACTCTTGATCTTTGAGGCTCTGTTGATTTATACTGTTTCCCAATCTTCCCGTTGGAAAGTAGCTGTTGAAAGCTATTCAAATTTCCTTGCAGATCTCGAGTTATTTGGTGCAGACTGCAGATGTGACATGACATCGTTTTTTGACTTTCTGACACTACAGTCTACTGTTTCACCTACCCCGTCAGATATGTTACTTTGATGTCTCAGGCAGGTCGACGACTTTGTTTCTCTTTCTGATTCATCGATCAGAAGTTGTCCTTGCATCGATGCTCTCAAGCTTTTAATTGAATGCCATCCTTCAGATTGAACTGTTCCCAATGCTTCATTCCTCAGTTGTTCGAATTCTACGATTCTGATGCATATCTTCTTGGACTTGATCGCAGTGTCTTGTTGACTTTTACTTCTTGACTTGTGGAGTTAACACTACGATCTTGAAGAGTGTTCATTAGATCTCCAATGTGGAACACCTCTTCCTTTTATAGTGCAGTGCTTCAACACTTCTATTTACCTCGACTGATCTCAGATACTGATAGCTTGACTTCTTGCTCTGGCCCCTTCTGAATAACAAGACATTTCATATTTGTGGCATGTCCAGCTCGCTTTCTCCTTATGATCTCCCGTTCACTTATCATCAATGGACTGACCCAATGCTTAATCACTTTAGCCTTGTTATTCAGAGGCTGACCAGTATCTTTGTGTATACTCCATCAGTTTCTTCTTTGTTTGGCAAACACTACGATCCTGGTTACTTCCAAGATCGTTGTTGTCTTTCCACTTGACAGCTACTGCATATGTTGACTTTCCTTAGTCAACTACTAAAGTCTTCTTATTATCATTTTGTGGAAGACTTCATATTGAATGGCTTCTCAACTCAATCTAGATGCTGATTGAGTTGATGCTTAGATTTTCTATTAGCTTGCATGCCATTCGTTGAGTGCTCTCTGGCTTCCTTCAGGTGAGATGTATCTTTGAATTGCCAACCAGAGGCTTCATTCCTTTGGATATTCTAGGAGTGCTCAATTGTTGAGAGTAGTTTTTGCTCTACAATTCTACCTTGACTTTGTGAGCACATCTGTTGAGATCTTAGCTCTGCACTCTTTGATTCAGCTTCGGCTGTGCAGACACTACGACTCTGAGATCAGATCTTGACACTACGATTTCTGTCATTGTGTTTGTTGTCTTCATCTGATCTTGCTCGACTACGATCTCTGCCTTTGATGCGATTAGTAGACTCTACGACTCTGAGTGTAGTCTATGATTCCGACTTAGCTTTGACATTGGTAGACTCTCTCCGAGTGTAGTCTACGATTCTTGACTTGGCTTCGATAGATGCTCAGTCGACTCGTAGGCAGACTGTCTCTACAATTCTGAACATGACTTCCTCAGCAGACTACGGCTCCGAGGAAGTACTCCTCGACACACTACGATCCTTCCTTGTTTCTCCTGGAAGTCAACGAACTCCGAGATCTACTATCTTGCAGACTACAATTCTGCCTTGATAGCTCTCGAGTTATCCTTGACTCTCTGGCGGATCACGATTTCAGTGTTTGTGTTCGACGATCGAATGTTTATCTAATACATTATAAGATCAACCTAACATGCTTGATCTTTCTATATTTATAGTCCTTGTACATCATTTCTTTTTAAGGACTTTATAAAGCTGTTTTTATTATGTAGGATCAACCTAACATATTTGATCAATTCATTCTAAGTCCTTGTACATATGTTTCTATTATCCATCAAAGGACTTTACAACTTTTCTTAATGCAAACATATTTGCATATTCATTCATATATGTATCATAATCAAATCATATATAATTAGGAATATCATTCACATGTTTATTCCTGACACTGACTATGAACCCCAGTTTTGACGTCTGACAGCCATATGTCAGGGCCTCTAGATCTCTGTGTGTTAAATGTTATGTGTGTTTGATGTTATAGACTTGTTCTATGCCATGAGGAGAGTAGACTGGAAGTGGAATCAAGTCCATACCATGTCTAGATCTTGAGATATAAGTGGTCAAACATGGTTGATCAACCCATGGAAAAGCGAGTTTCGGGCAACCCAGAAACCTAGAAAGCCTCTGACAACGTTTTGCAAGCCTCTGATCTTGTTGATGTTAAGTGATTAGGTCATGTTGATGTATAGGATTTGTAGTCTAACATATGGACTACACAATCATGCTATTAGAACACCTAGATCTTTCACAGAATCAAAATTATTGATGGTCAAACAAGGGTTGACCAACTGTCCGGATGAATTTCTAGAAAACCCAGAATTCGTGAAGAACAAGTTTTCTGACAAGGTTTGACTGGCTCAAATCTTGTGATGTTGATGTAGTTAGACTGACCTAGTGTATGGTATTTGTTCCTTGACATAAGGACTACATGATTGAACCATTATAACACACTGAGCAAGCCTAGATTTCAAGATTCAAAGCTTAGAAAGTGGTACCTTGCAACTGTCTTCATTTTCTAGGTAACCCAGAAATGAAGAACAACTTCTGACAAGTTATGATGCGCTTATATCTCACTGATATAATGTTGTTTAGCTATGAAACTTGTTTGGGGTTGTAGTGTTACATCAATACTACAACACTAATGCACTTTCAAGCCCAAAAACATTAAGATCCAGAATCTATGAGTGGTCAAAGTAGGTACCCTGCACACTGACCATGAATGTTCTTGAGGGCTCAAGAACACCTATAGCGACAGTTTTATCACTATAGCCACCTTTAGCGACAGTTTGTATTTAAATTAATTATTTATATTAAATATGACAATAAAATGAATTTTAATTATGAAAAATACATAATTAATTTCTAAAAATTATTTTAAAGCCTAAAAATGGATTTTTAATCATTTGGAATATATTTCATTAATATTTTAATTTATTTAAATATTAGTGATATTTAATTTATATAAATGACTTAAAATGATTTTAGTATTTTAAAAATCATTTGAAATTATATTAAAGTGTTAGAAAATATTTTAAGTTATTTTGAATGACTTTTAATATTTTGGGATGAATTTTATTAAAAATTTAATATTAATGATAATTAATTTATTTAATAAATGTATTAAATAAATTATGAAAAAATAGTTTTAATGTTTTAAAAATCATATAAAAATGATTTAAAGGTTTGAAAAATGTTTTAAGTTATAAAACATAACTTTTAATATTTTATTATGAAATACATTAATATTTTAATATTAATGGCGCTTATTTAATAATAGTTTTAAATGTTTTAAAATAATTTAATTGTGATATTAAGGTATTAAAAATACTTTGAGATATTATAAATAACTTTCAATATTATAAACAGGTATTTCATTAATATTTGAAATTAAACAAATATTAATGATAATTGAATTATGTGGTATTTAAATCATATTAAATTAATATTAATGATTGAAAAATCATTATAAATGATAATAATTATTTGAAAATTATTATGAGCTTGTGAAAAATATTTTGTCTGACAAATAAATTATCTAAGATAATTGTGAAGCATTTAGGTAGGGTCTTATTGATACTATGCTCGATAATTGTCAGACTAGGCCATTGGGATATTGAAATAGTATCGAACTCAACTCAGACTGAAATAGTTTGACTTGATACCTGGTCTTATGTGTTTTTATTGACTTTTAGGAATATGTGATAATGTGTTTAGGTTATTTTATAACTTTAATTAATAGTATTAATTGTGATGATATTATTTTAATTTGGAGATCGATATTATTAATATTAGGTCTTCAGATGAAGCTAAATAGATTGTGTAGTAGTAGTTGGCGATAAAGGCAAGTTTCCTAACTCGAACTCAAGTTGTGTTATTGTATAATATGTTTGTAGTTAATCATTGCTGATTATATCACGTCTATGATATATTGATTTGCACGTTGTGCATGTTTCATATGTTTATCAGGTATGAAAGGCTGATCACCTTCATTACCATTTGGTCTAATTAATTTATTCATGTTCATTATTGACTATTCATTTGTATTGTCTCGGTCGTTCAGTTATGAAAATTTGATTCATGCTATTTAACAATTGTTATATTGTTAAAAGTCAGCCAACTTATTGTTCATTCTTTCAATCATGATATATATTTTCTTTGAACTTAAACATGCTAGGCAAACTTGTTGTTCACCCTTGTTATATCATGATAAACATTGCAGAATAGGACAAATACGACGGATACATGCAAAGTCAAAGATAGTTCCGGCATTGGTTTATCATACAGATAAAACTTGTAATAGTATTGTATGATAATGACATTGTATGTCTAGTAGGATATTGAATTCATGTAATAATTTAAGGTTATCGACCTTGGGGATTATGTATAAAGTTAATGTATAAACAATTTATGTTTATATCTTCCGCAATAGTTATAGAGTTAGTGTACCAGATTCGTGGTGATTAGTATCCAGATTTGGGGACGCTATAGAAATGATGGAGGCAGATTGATCAGGAGGAACATTAAACAAGAAACACATGCTTTTTGAAGCATTAAGCTGCAACCCAGAGAAGGAGGTAAATAAGTTAAGATAACCTTTCAGAATATTAACCGACCAGGGATCCCCGTGGCAGGATAAGATAAGATCATCAGCAAAACATAGATGGGTAAGACATAGCTATTTTGTTTTCTAGTGATACTTAAACCCAGAGGATTCAGTCTCTTTTAAGATCAAGATGGAAAGGACTTCCATAGCAAGTACGAAAAGATAGGGGAGAGAGGGTCCCCTTGCCGAAGACCTTTAGCCCCTTTGAAATAACTACATAAGGCACTATTTACTCTATCAGAAAAGGTTGAAGTGGTGATGCATGCCCTAATCCAGAAAATGAACTTTGGAGGAAATTTGAAAAGATTCAATGCTTCAAATAAGAAATCCCAAGAGACGGAGTTAAAAGCTTTTAGGAGATCAACCTTCATGGCACACCGCGCAAGGCTCAAAGTTCTATGGTAATTCATAAAGAGCTCTTGGGCCAGAAGTATATTATCACCAATTCTCCTCCCTTGGACAAAAGCAGTTTAACAAGAGGAATGATCTCAGGAAGGACTCTTTTAAGCCGAGCCACAATAATTTTTTGAGATACACTTATAGGTGGTATTGCAGCAGGACATAGGCCTATAATTATGCATTGAGGATGGGTTAGTGACTTTAGGGATAAGGGCAATAGCAGTGGAGCTTGTCCCCCAAAGAAGGCTGGTATATTGAAAAAAGGAAATGATAACATTAGTGAAATCTCTTCTAACGATATCCCAAGAAAAGAGAAATAAAATTAACATTAAATTCGTCTGGACCCGTGCTTTTGTTTTCCTTTATAGACTTTAAGGAAGAGAAAATTTCTGCCGCAGTAACATTTGTATCCAAGGCCATTGCTTCCAAGGGGGTTACTATGACACCCCTAAGTCCAGACCTCCACTTGGTCACTCGAATTCGATTCATCACGTTCTCATGGTAAATCAATAATAATTAAAATAACGCATACACAAAGGAAAATCTACTTTAGAATAATATACAATGATTTATTATAATTATTCCCCCAAGTCTCGCAACCTACAATGCTTAATAGATTACATAATAATATCAAATAAGGACTTATTACATAATCTAACTTAAGCTTAAACATAGTCTAAAATAGTCTTAATACAACATAACATATTTTAAACATAAAAGGGACAAGCTAGTCGCCTTGCCCTTGCCCTTGCCCTGCCCGGATACACTTCCATGTTCTGCCTTAACTAAAATGTTTTTAAAAGCAAGGATGAGCACAAATTGCCCAGCAAGTAATATACAACAAGGGTGTAGGATATAATATCACAAGGTTTAAAATATCGAAGTGTCATTTCTAGGATAGTTCAAAATATCAGAATAACATCATGGATAAGAAATATCAATAATTATTTGAATAAGAATGATAATTCAATATAAATCAACAGATATATATGAATTCAACGACTATCAAGGTATCCAATTGGATAAATAGTTTATACTGAGTAGTCACTAAGGACTATTGAACTTCCACTAGAGTTACCAATATTAAACTGATAACCCAAAAATATCAAGTACTATAGATGATCAATCTACAATACTATATGTTATGCATAACACCACCATAATATTCAATCATGTGTTGGGGTTTCGAACGACATACACTCCCCTTACCAAAAGGGTTGTTCAACTCAGTTTTCAAGATTTTTGCACCAATCAATTGGTTTGGACAGTTTTATAGACATGCATATAGTCTACCCGAATTGAATGGCATCGACTCTTTCACAATATTCAAGGACAATACCAAGTTCAACATGAATAATAGCTTTCACGAGGGTTTAACATACTAGTTCATTTGAACGAGAAAGTAATATAACTTGTATTCAAAGAGATAAGCTTACAGTATTCGTTGAATAAAGTAATGCAAGGGTTTAGGATACTTGCCTTAAGCGTAGTTTATCCACGTTAATAAATTAACACTTTCGAATCCTAGTATAGCGTATTATAAGTATACGATGTTCATTAGCTAACACAGTCTTTAATCAAGCTCGACACGATTCCAGTATGCATATATGGCACAAAATCAGTTTATAAGTCATCATGAATCAAATACTTAGTTATAAGAAAATCAAGAATGCTCAAGGTTAAGACTTCCTTACTCACAGACTTTCCATTACAATGCAACACCAACTTATCAACTAAGCATCACATATATATATATATATACACACATCAGTAGGTTTCAGATCACACTTAGCATCATAGGCATCATATAAGATAGCTGTCCAAAATTAGAATTCAGTGTCTAGGATTCCAGACTAAGCCTTGCATAAGTAACGCCATTAGCTAAACTGGGGCCGTGCCGGTCTTGTTATCCTCTCGCGCCAGAGCCAAGACTTAATCACGCCTTGTGGTTTCTGTTTGGCTTGAACACACAATCATATTTTGCCATTTTAAAGGTTTTCACATGTTTCTTAAACCAATCTAGGTTCCTTCTTTCATAACATGGTTCTAAGTTCGACCATTTCAACAATTTAAGGCCATTCAAGGTCATGAAACCACAAAGTCTATCATGCTTGCTCTCTAAACATACAAGATAGTTATAAAGATCATATTAAGCATGCTTGTGCGTATTCATAACACATGTGTAAATAACACCGCTTTAATTGAAAATATGCTTTGTTCATGCTTTATTTGAAATATGATACACAAGCATGGTATATCTATGGTTATACTACATGAGTGAGTCTAAGAGCATCATCAAACATGATCGCAACTATCAGATTCTAACCTTTAATGTATTTTGATAATATTCACATTCAAAGCTTACTAATAGTTCAACTTGCTCATGCTTCCTTACTAATCATATAAACACAAGCTAAAGGTTTATTCATGCATTTCTAAGTCATACTAACATGCTTGCAAAGTCAGTACATAAACATGTTATTCATACTCATTAAGTTTGTTTCTAAAGTTATAAATCCATTTGAAACTATACACTTTCATTAATCATGCCAATCTAGTAAAACATGCTCATATTGAGTTCATATATCTACATATACCTCTTACACATGCTTACATGCTAACTTGAGTCATAATATTTAACTAACATGAATTAGATTGCAAAACAAAGGCTTCAACTGAAAACAAATCTGCAAGTGCGATGGCTGCTACTATCAATACAAGTAATATGGCAAGCAATTTAGCGTAGTATTTGGTTCTAGCCAAAAAATCTACTTGACATCTGTTTAGCCCAACCTCAAAATTTACTTATGATTTCAATTCTAACTAATCTTATATTAATTACAACATGTTTCTATGGTTATATAACAACTTTATAACCCCTACCCAACCTCATTAACATCTAATTCCATGAATTAAAGAATTTAAATTTTAAGACTCAAGACTCCATTTTTACGAGCTCAAATAGAAAGCAAGGAATGAAATTATACCTTCGTAATATGAATGAAATTTGCTCCAATTTAACTCTCAAGCTCCTAGAACACTTGTATGCTCTCAACTCTCACTTGGCAAATATCAGACAACTAAAGCAACACCAACTGATAAAACATGTCTGCAATTTATAGGAAAATTCTGACACAAACATAGCAATTTTCCATTGAATCAAACCCATGGATTGTATGATTGTATGAAGGTTATGGAGGAGATGTTAGATTGGTTGGTAATTTGCATCATGAACACCACTCCCCCATGATCATTAGCTAGAACGTTGGAAGGAAATGAAGAACATAGGCCTTAGCCTTTTGTTCTTACACGTGACTGAGGTTTGAGGCAATTGGACACTCATTTTGGGACAAACAAGTTAACTCAGCATTCTTGTATACTCCTACACATTCTCACTCTTATGTTATATTTTAAAACACATATCAACTATATATTATAACCTAATGTCACAATATGGCTTAACATTTCAAGGTAGTAGATGTTATGCAACATACATATAATCCATGTACATTTTATCACATTGGTATACTTTATTAAAATAATAGTTTACAATATGCTCATGGTATATTAGTTTAATACGTACCCACACACGTACTGTCATATAGATAATGTATTTATAATATATAGTTCCAATATGTTTACTCACATTGCCTCATCTGATATAGTTTTATAAGACTTAATATATAGTCTTGTAAATGTCACAATTGCACTATTTAGTATAGTTGCATTATTGCTCACATTCACATAACTATTAATATAATATTATTATATTACTAACTTACTTATTTATGTTAAATAAATCAATCATGCACTTCCTTAATTAATTAACTCCAATATTAATTAATCCAACCATTGATTAATGTATTAATGGATTTCCATAATCATTATTCATCTTTATAATATATTGCAATTAATAGTAATCACACATTATTAGTTAATTACTAAGAATTCAATATTCTACCATAACCATTAACAATTATTTAATATAACAATTAACAATTAATATTACTTAATTGTGCACTTTATTTCATGGTTCATTAATGTCACACACACCACATAATTGTTCCATTTAATTTTCAAAGTAGAAAATTAAATTTTCTCCAATCGACCACCTGGCAAATTGTTGCCATTTTATCTTGTTGAGACGGTAGCATCTGGCTGCGTTCTCTTAGCGATGCCAAGATCTAGTTTAGCTTGACCGTGTCAATTTTCAATGCTAGATTCATTTTATACGACATGAATTGATGTCCACAAAGGTGTTACCACACGTCTACGAGCATATTGATTACTTATATGAAATCACATAATCATTCCCAATTAATCTTCGTAATTCCCGATTTAGCTCACTTAGTGAATTTTCTCATTTTGCATTATGCCACACAAGGCATTTCACAATTCTCATTGCCACTTCACATTTCTTAATATGAATTGATCTAAACATGAATCAATTGATTTAATCGATTCACAAATAATAACAATTATATTCACAGAAATTTTATTTCCATTAATCTTATTTAATTAATAATACGTGGAAATTCTCGGGTATTATAGTTACCGTATTCACAAAAGATGAAGACAGATGGTGGAGACCTCTATGGCATGCATGAGAAGAAGTTCCCATCAAAGCACTAAAGTGATCCACTACAATCAGCTATACTTCATTTTGCCCAAAAGTAAGATGCCCCCAGGATCTTCAATTGATAAAATCTTATTTTGATTCCATCTGTGCTTTTATTTTGTTATGGAAGAAACCAGTATTCCTGTCTCCCTCCTTGAGCTATTGGATCCTAGATTTCTGCTTTAGAAGCTTTTCCTCGCACAATAAAGCTTCCCATAGATTCCCAATTTGGGTTTTCTAACGATCGAGAAGACAAGGATCGGAATGCCTAGCTGAGATAGCTTGCTGAGTAGAATGGAGAAGAGCCCGGGCTTGATCCACATTTAAGGAGAGGTTATCGATTGATCTGTTGAGGCTAATAAGAGCCCTCCTCATAAATTTTGATTTTCCAGAAAGAACTTGCAAAGGGTCACCCATGACAGGTTGGTTCCAGGCAGAAAGAACCACCCGGTGAAAGATTTCCAGACCCACCATGTAATTGAAGAATTGAAAAGGCTTTGGAATGTGAGGCAACTTTAGCCCCGTATAAACAATGACCGAGAAAATGGTGCCGAAAGGTCCCGTGGGAGAAGATAGCTTTGAGGCGAAACAATTGCATCCAAAAAGAGTTGATCATAACTCTATCTAACTTCCGATAAATAGGGCTTGAAAGATGAGAGTTCCACCAAATATGACAAGGCCCAACAGCACGAAGATCCACCAATGATAAACCTTCAATACAATCTTTAAAATCTTGAATACTGCAATCCCAAACCTTATGGCCACCCCGAATATCAGAGAGAGGCAACACTTCATTGAAGTCCCCAAGCATGCACTATGATTTATCAATGGAAGATAATAAAGACCCCAAGTCCCTCCAAAGAATCTTTCTTTTAGAAGGAGAGTTAAGACCATAGATAATGGTCATAAAAAGTTGAACATTAAGCTCAATAGATAAAACTAGAAAATGGATAAATTGAGAGGAGGAGGCAATAACAGATAAGTCCCAAATATTTGGGTCCCAACTAATCCAAATTCTCCCATTATCATGGTACCCACAATTGAAAAGCCATTTCCATTTCCTGCAGATAACATAAGCAATAATACTGGATTTGGGAGCTTTGACCTGAGTCTCAACAAGGCCAACAAAAGATAAAGAAAATTTACTAATAAGATCTTTAACACTGGCTTGTTTGGCCCTAATATTTACACCTCTAATATTCATAGAGCAAAAATTAACCATAAAAAAATTATTTCGATTAACTTGGGGATTTAGAGCTCCCCCCCCCTCCTTTACTCTTTTTTTTTTGCAGATTGGCCCTGATTAATACTGTTCCTAGCTTTATGCTTTATGTCTTCCACTTCCTTTTCATCAATTTGCTTCAACTTCCCCGTAAGAGGATTAAGGGAGAGGGTGATATTAGTATCAGAGTAATCATAAGCCAGGACCTCTATTACATGAGAGAGTAAGCAGAAATAATTCTTATCCTGACCAAAGGGATGAGGAATAGCACCCTTGGGACAAAGGGGGAGACCAAAACCTTTGGCCCTTTTTCCACCACTATCCAAACATCAGCAAGGCAGGCTTGGCTAGTAGAAGAAGGAATAGAGCATGAACCAAAACCAATATTTGCATCTAGAGGAGCAGGAGCAAGAGCCTGACCATTAGGTACCCATTTATAGTTTTAACTCAGGCATCTAAAACGAGAATGTCCAAAAACCTTAAAACGCTCACATGATTGAGTTCTATTTTGATATTCCACTTTAACCTTTATAACTTTCTCAATTTGGGACTCCTCATCCATAACAACCACTTCCAAACAAATCCCCAGGAGAAGCGCCAGGAGGAAATTTCAATGCAGATCCTTGCAAAAGTCATAGGTTCTAGCTTTTCAGTAATCTTGTCCATAAAAAGAGGAATGCTAATCCCACTAGCTAGATAGCTTAACCCCGCAGAAGATAAGTAAGACATAGGAACATTATGGAATTTTACCCAAATAAGAGCTTTAGTACATGATTCAAATTTGAATTTTATACCTTCCTTCCATTGCTTAAGACAAAGGAGCTTATTTGAGACATACCAAGAACAAAGAGCAAGAAGGTTATCACGCTCCTTTGTGCTAGCAAATTTGAAAATAAAAAACCGATTATCTTGCAAGAATACCTTTTGCAGACCATACTTGTCGCATAGCGAATGAGCAGTATCTGCTACAAGCTTGAAAGGTAATCAGGCATTGAGAAAACTACCCACAAGACATGAATTCCATAAATTGATCCCCTGAACAAGAACCTCAGGGGGAGGCCTAATTTGGATCATCCCATTTTTTGAAGAAGGAGGGGAAGGAGGAAAGTAATCGAGCTTTAAACTGGCATTAGTTTCTCCTTGCCCAACAACTACACTCCAGGTTTGCTTTGCAGGCATAGCTTGTACAGGAACCCCAGGAAACTCAACCTGGCAAGAATCCAAATTCACCTTAAGCTTTGCAATCCCTTCATTCCCCAAACTTTCCTCATATAATAAGGTGCTAAATTCCCCCTCTTTTAAAACATCATTTCCATCATTCAAACCCGAGACAGGGGCCATAATAGAATAGGGGATTCTGTGAGGACTTTTATCAAATAGGTCATGCTCATCAACCCGCCTAACTGATTTACCTTTGCAAGTAAACTCATTAACATTTTAGAGAGTAAACCCTTTTGCTCTAATAAATTCAATCAAGGTATTACATTTCCTACACTCATCAACCACGTCAATACACCCCTGTTGCGATAAAAGTTGTGCAACTTTGAATATCTCACTCATTGAGGATCCAGGATGAAGCCATAATATTTCATCAGCATTGCTATTAGCTTCCAAAAAGGCATCAAAGCCTACAATAACCTCGATCGGGACTAGAAAAGATTCTTCCATGGTAACCGCATCTATGATTGGAGAATTTGGTAAGGAGACCCCAAACTCAATAAATAAGTCTCCCGAAGGTTCACTAAGGGAATTCCCAGCAGACAGGTGAGAGAAATTAACCATCGAAACAGAAAAGAGAGTTAGAAGAGGAAGAGAGAGCAGGAGATAAAGAGAAGACAATCAAGTAATTGAGATGGGATAACCAGGAACCTAGGGTGGAAACAGAACCCTAGAGAGACGACAGAGAGAGAAATCTAGAGAGAACATTTTTTCCCTTTTAATGATGAAAAATAGAGCATTGGTAACAACTCCAATGTGAACTTCGAGAAAGTCCGATGGTATCACCATGAAAGTCATCCCCAGTAGAAAGTAGGGAATGGTCATTGATATAACTTGTGGAAGCTAACCCCATAGAGGCATATAACATTCATAGCATGTCATACCAAATATTTCATTACATTTTGCATTTAGTATATTTCCAGTGTCTAGCAATCTTTATCCTGGTCATTCTATTACATTACATAAACATGATAAAGAGGGGCATTTGTAGACACTCAAAAAATTGTCATCCCTGTTACTAACCATGCAAGAGGGCTAAACAATCTTTTATCTTCCGAAGATAACCCTGGAAGTCTAAATCATCAAACCAGACCCCTGAAGACAGCCCCGGGAAATCATCAAATGAGACCCCTAGAGACAGCCCCAGGACATCATCAAACCAAACCCCGGAGATAACCCCGGGAAAACATCAAATCAACCTCAAAAACATCTTGAGGACAAACAGAAGTCAAAAAGAGTCAAACCACGGACATAACCCTGAGGAAAGACAGATGTAGCACGTCAACCTCAGAAACAAGACCAAAAGGGAAAAAGAGTAATTTTTCTAACTCAACATCAATTCGGATTAAACTATTTCAAATAATGTCATACACAACCATCACATCAATCCGGAGAAAAGCTGTGCCCATAACGGCTCAACGAATTTGGATCATAAGATTTGAAGATCTGGTCATGGACCCATCTTTTTGGATTCAAAAAAGGTTAATCCCCATGTCATTACGTAGCTCTCAAAAAGAGCATTCTGGAATGGTATGGCACGCCTCCATTGGATTCTCATATTGTAAGTTATGAAAGTTCAAGTAGACTATGCGTTGGTTAGAGTGCACGTACTTCGAGATAGTGGGGCCCAGTAGGCCCAGCCGTAGGTAGACCTGCGAAAGATTGGGTCTATAAATACCCCCCAGCTCATTTATAAAGAGAAAGAGAGAGAAATAGAGAATGAGAGGGCCCAGGCGAGAGAAATAGAGGCTAGAAGAGCTAAACGAAACTTCTATCTAACTCTAATTTCTGTAAAACTTCTTTGTAAACACTCATATACATATATACTATTGTTAGGTTTGTAATATTCAAGAACGCAATCAAATTAAAAAATAATGCGGAAGCGTGTAAAATCAGAGTTTTAAAATTTTACAAACCATATACCCGGATCACCCTTTATGCACAATTATTAATTAAACGAAAATATGAAGGACAAGAATCATACCCTTGAAGATCGAGCTTCCTCAGGTACAAGTTCACCTCCAATTCCTTTCGCGTTCAATCTTGAATCCACCGGGTTTGGTTCCTTCCTTTGATCAACGTTAGCCACCCAAATGTTTGGCCTCTATAGGTGATCCACCAAGGAAGAAGAAAATTCAAGAAGATGGGTATTTGGCTCAAACCCTAGTTTTCTATCTCTATAGAAAAAGGTGTACTCTCCCAACAATTGGAATTATGTCGTATGTTCAAAAAGTCAACAACCCACTTCACCCATAATAAGACTCCTCTTATTTATAGATGTGGGCAACCCACCTTAACAATTAAGGAATTGGGTTTTATTTAATTAATTAAATTCTTTTAATTAATTAAGCTCCCTAATCTTATTAGGGATAATTAATTAAACTCCTTTAACTAATTTTCCTTCCTAATCCAATTAGGAATAAATGAGAGTACTTATATTAAATTAATTTCTAAACTCTTTCAGAAATTAAAATAATAATAATTGCAATAATATTAATAAGACTCCTCTTATTAATTTATATTTAATATTTCTAAAATATTAAATAATAAATATTAAGCTATTTAATTTATTCTATCACCATAGATTAAATTAAATATACTTAACATATATTATTATGATTATGCCATTAACTTTTAAATAATTATTCTTCCTTTTATGGTGTGACCCTTTAGGTTCTCCATATTAAACCTATTGTGAATAAACCAATTAGAACAATTCTAATCTTATTTAAATAAATAAATTAAACAATTAATTTATTTAAATAATATTTATTCTACAATAGGGATAAGCCTCCCTAGCGATTAACGACTTTCCGGATAATATAGATTTCAACATTAATCATAAAAGAACCTTTGAATAAATAGTTACCGTACAATTCAATCCTTCCACCATACAATGTCCCAATTAAATATAA